>JBBGZY010000410.1:5045000-5632500 GCA_037952925.1 Lithobates clamitans
CTTGGCGCCGACATTGTCACTGTGGGCTCCCGGCTGTGGCTTCACAGCCGGGCACGCACTGCACATGCACGAGCCGTGCTGCGACTGGCCGGGCAATCATCTGGGACCTGTAACGTGTCCCAGATGATTGCCGAGTGGGAGGGGGGAGAGGTGATCTTCCTTCCGGCGCCACGGAGCCCCAGGAGGAAGTGCGAGCTGGAACCCTCTAAAAATAGGGTTTCTGCTCCGCCCCCCAAAAAAATGACATGCCTAATGTGGCATGTCAGGTGGTCACCTTCCCTTCCATTTTTGGGTGGAACTCCACTTTAAACTGATCCAACCATTTAGGTTCCCATTTAACCACTTACCAACCACACTATAGCTAAAAGAGGGCTACAGCGTGGTCGTCCAATCCTGGAAGGGTATCCATGGACATCTTCCCAGAACTGTGCCTCCTGGGGCGCACATCAGACGTGCTCAGTGACTGCTGTGTCCTTTGGACACAGCTGATCACAAAAAAAGGGCCAATCACAGCCCTTTACCATGTGATCAGCTATGCCCAACCATTCTTTTCCTCAAGCTGTTGAGGAAAGGAGAGACGATAACTGGCAAGGCTGTCAGTACATCGTTTACACTGATAATCAGGGCACTAATCATCAGTGCCATAGATATCAGTGCAGCCTCATCAGTACAGCTTTTCAGTGCCACCTCATCAGTGCAGCTTTTCAGTGCCCATCAGTGCCTCCTCATCAGTGCAGCTTTTCAGTGCCACCTCATCAGTGCAGCTTTTCAGTGCCCATCAGTGCCTCCTCATCAGTGCAGCTTTTCAGTGCCCATCAGTGCCTCCTCATCAGTGCAGCTTTTCAGTGCCCATCAGTGCCTCCTCATCAGTGCAGCTTTTCAGTGCCACCTCATCAGTGCAGCTTTTCAGTGCCACCTCATCAGTGCAGCTTTTCAGTGCCCATCAGTGCCTCCTCATCAGTGCAGCTTTTCAGTGCCCATCACTGCCACCTCTTCAGTGCAGCTTTTCAGTGCCCATCAGTGCCACCTCATCAGTGCAGCTTTTCAGTGCCCATCAGTCCCACCTCATCAGTGCAGCTTTTCAGTGCCCATCAATGCCACCTCATCAGCACACATCAGTGAAGAAGAAAAATTACTTATTTGCAAAATTTTATAACAGAAACTAAGATTTTTTTACAAAATTTTCAGTTTTCTTTTGTTTGTTTAGCAAAAAATAAAAATTACAGTGGCGATTTAAATACCACCAAAAGAAAGCTCTATCTGTCTCAAAAAAAAAAAATTTAATTTAGGTACAGTGTTGTATGACCGCACAATTGTCATTCAAAGTGCGACAGTGCTGAAAGCTGAAAATTGGCCTGGGCAGGAGGGGGGTGAAAGTGCCCGGTATTGAAGTGGTTAAGCTTCCCAAAGAAAATAAATGGCACTTCCAGCCATTTTTGTGCAGATCTGAAGACAATCTCAGCTCTATGTTTATTCTCAGCGGAACCCGCCCCTCGATCAGAGGGGACAGATCCGTCGGGTAGGTTACAAAATGTTGGTTCGTGCCCTGAAGGCGTGCAAGCCTGATTCCCCGTTTCTCACCTGATGCTGAGCTGGGCACAATCCAAAATTTCTCCATCACAGTTCCATGTGCTGGCGACCGACTCCTCCCCACAGGGGCAGACAAACATGCGTTTCTGACGCCGCACCATCTCCTCGTCATCAAGCTGCTCGGGGGTAAAGCGCATGGCGTGTATCCGATGGACTTCCACGTTGGGAAAGGCAAACTGTCAGAGCAGGAATCAATTATGAAATATTATGATAATAACAATACATCAAAAGACATTCAGGTGTCATTACATATGGACTTTTTTTATATTGTTTAATCACATTTTGCCTTTTAATTTTTATATTCACATTATATTTAGTTGCGATCCCCCCCATAATATATGGGGCACTTTCCATCACTTTTAGTAGCAGCCTGTGAAGCCCTGTGTTGACATGTGTCCTTTTTCTGTATGTACACAGACAGCATCGCGTAGTACGGCGACGCCTAATTGGCTGAATTCCAGGCAAACCGCCAACCACACAGAATAAATATAAATCCGAGAGCTGTTTTGCCTGCCAAACAACTTGCATTTCTGTCCATCTAGTTCTGAGATTTACACAGCTCCGCCACACAGGTGAGGAGAAAATCCGTTTTTTCTTCCCCTGCAATTCAATAACACTTATGGATCTCTTCCCCATTTCCAGTCTAAGCTCTGCTGTACAGGGACGACAAGAGGCTGATACCAGGTCAAATTCGGGTACCTTACACTGCTTTCATTTAAAAACATATTTAATGATATACTAATGATTATAGAGCTGTGGTCATTTAAAGTGGTTGTAAACCCTTACAGACCACTTTGACCTACAGGTAAGCCTAGATTAAGGCTTACCTGTAGGTCCAAGAAATATCTCCTAAACCTACACGGTTTAGGAGATATTTGCAAAAAGACAGGCGCATGCGTCGTAGACAGCGGCGCGGAAGGCGCACTGAGCACACTGCTGCTAACGGCGATACGCCGTTAGTGGCGGCTCCCGTGCGCATGCGCGGGAGTGACATCATCGCGGCTCCTGGCCAATCACAGCGCCGGAGCCACGATACCCGGAAAGAAGATGGACGCTCCGTAGCAGAGGTACACAGCATGGCAGGCTCCTGTGTCAGGTAAGTGACACATAATGGGCTGCGATGCATACTAGCCCATTATGCTTTTCCTTTGCAGGGAAACAAAGAGGAAATAAATCCATCAGGGTTTACTTCCTCTTTACCTTTCAGGTGCTCTCATTCACTTGTTTAGTGCTGCTATTTGAAGATTACAGTAGGCCATTAAGACAGAGGTAGTCACATATGCTAGTTCTAGATGAAAATATAATGATTCTCTAATGAATGCACAAATGGATTACATTTTTATCTTTTTTTTTATGTAGATTTTCTCCCTAAAGAAACACTTTTTCAATTATAGAGACGTTTTCACTTTGCAAATAGAGTACTGTACATACAAATCACTATTGGTTATAACAAAAGGATACTCAACGTTTATTTGCTACCCCGCTGTTCTGTTTTGTTTTTTTTGGACCTGCTCCCCTCCTTCCTCCTAACTGCCAAACACTGTAATATGGCCGAGGAGGGAAGGTCATTAAAGGGTTAGTTCACCTTTTACTAAAAAACTGCCTATGCAGATAAGGGACGCCTGTAGAAAAAAAAAAATAACTGTGCAGGCTTGACCAAAGTTATATAATGCCTTTGCTATAGGCATAGGTCATTTACGCACCTCCCGAAGCCTGACTGAAAAACTCCCAGTGATGGCATCATCCAATCCTGCCTGGTTGCTAGGATGTTGCTAAGACCCTCCCAGACAATTCAAACGACTTGCATGCGCTTTCTCTCTTCTGTCGTAGCAGCTCTGATCAATGCTGCGATGGAGATGAAGATAGTGGACCACACATGGCTTTAAGAGCTCGCTCCTGTCTTGCTGGGGGTGAGTAGCAACTGCTGGGAGTGTCTTAGCAATGTCCTAGCAACAAGACAGTATGTCCAGGCTTCGGGAGGTATGTAAATGGCCTACACACAGTGGCGTCGCTAGGGGGTGGCTTTTGGGGCTATAGCCCCGAATCTGGGGCCCATAGCCCCGAGTCTCTGCAAGGGTCCCCAAGGGGAGGGGAGGCTCTCTGGGGACCCTGATGTAAGTGGGGGGGCTCTCTTGGGACCCTGATTTAAGGGGGAGGCTCTCTGGGGACCCTGATAAAGGGGGAGGCTCTCTGGAGACCCTGATAAAGGGGGAGGCTCTCTGGAGACCCTAATGTAAGGGGGGCTCTCTGGGGACCCTGATGGAAGGGGGAGGCTTTCTAGAGATATATATACACACACACACACACACACACACACACACACACACACACACACACACACACACACACACACACACACACACACGTGTATTATATACATGTGTATGCCCGCCCAAGCGTATGACTTTCTGTACTATGCTGCTATGGGCTCTAGCCCCAGATCTTTTGTAGACCTAGCAACGCCCCTGCCTACACCAATGACAAGGGCTTCATCCAACTTTAGTTAAAGCCGCAATTTTTTTTTTAATGACTTATTTCGTAAGTTGTGACACAGACAGACATGGAGCTTATACAGAGAATAGGCTCAAGGCTCCGGCAGGTGAACAGGGTGGAAAGGGGAGCACTGTGCAGGCGCAGCTATGTATCTGTAGATGGATGGAGGTGGGCTATCAGTAGAACCTGTCACTTTGGTCTACACAGGCAACAGAACTATCCTCCTTTTCAAACAAAATCTTGCTTTTCAAAAATTACAGACTAAGACCCCATACACACTATTAGATTTTCTGCAGATTTTTGTCTTCAGATTTACCAAAACCATGTAGTGGAAGGGCCTGCCTGATTGGATACAAATTGAAACTCTTAAGGTTTGACCTCATATCATATGGTTTTGGTAAATCTGAAGACAAAAATCTGCAGAAAATCTAATAGTGTGTATGGGGCTTAAGGGCCAGTTCACACCATGAAACGCAGTCCAGCTTATCTGCATTTGCGTTTTTGATGCATTTTTGGTGCATTTTTTTATGTGTTTTTGGTGCATTTTTGATGTAAGCCAGTGCTTTTTTTCCGCCTCTTATTTCTTAACCTTAAAGTGGAGTTCCACCCACTTTTACAACTCTTCAGCATCCCTCACTAAACTGTGCACTGTAAACAAATTGGATATTTTTTTATTTTTTTCTCAGCACCTACTGTATATCTGCTGTATTCATTTTTCACTTCCTCCTCCCTGGCCGCGGCCCATCGCATCATTTCCTGTTTGCAATGCCTTCTGGGAAGGGGCGGCAATTTCCTCTGAAACTTCCGTTGCTATGGAAACCTGACCTGAAACCTATTACACTGCTTGTGCTGCACTGAGCATGTGCGAGATCTGCAAGGATGAGATCCAGGAAGAAATACAGTCTGGCTTCAGATGCCCAGACTTAAGATGGCCACGGCCTGCTGTAAGTTTATAAAATAACAAACTACTGCTATAAACTGACAAAACAGACCTTAGTTTACAGACTAACTTTACTAGAATACATTAAGCTTGTGTATTATGGGGTATTTTTATTTAAAAAGTATAATTTTGGCCGGAACACCACTTTAACTGCCAGTTCACACCACATGCAGTCCAGTGCGTTTTTGTTCTGCATCAAAAACGCATAAAAAGTAGGCTATATGGTTTCCAATGGCATAGTTTACACCAGAGCAGTCAGTTCAAGGGCTTTTCAATTCCAGAAAATAAAGTAGAACATGCTGCATTTTTCCTGCACTGGACAGTACTGGAACACAGTTACATAGTTAGTAGTAAGGTTGAATAAAGACACCAGTCCATCCAGTTCACACTCACATCAGTCCCTACCCTCAAGGAGCCCACAATCCAAGGTCCCCAACTCACATTCATATACTAGGGCCAATTTTTTGACAGAAGCCAATTAACCTACCAGCATTGTCTTTGGAGTGTGGGAGGAAACCGGAGTACCTGGAGGAAACCCACGCAGGCACAGGGAGAACATGCAAACTCCAGGCAGGTAGTGTCGTGGTTGGGATTTGAACCAGCGACCCTTTTTACTGTTAAACGCATCAAAAACGCACAAACGCATCAAAAACGCACTGGACCCTAGTATAGTGAGAAAAAAAAAACAACAAAAAAAGGCACCTGGAATGCATCCGGAAACGCATCAAAAACGCACCAGAACGCATCAAAAACACGCATACAGAAACACATTCGGAATGGATCTGGAGTGCGTTTTGTGGTGTGAACTGGCCTTAAATAAGGTCATGTGCGTTCCAGTGCATTTTGGATGCTTTTTATAGCGTTCCAGTACAGTCTAGCGCAAGAAAAATGCAGCATGTTCTACTTTTTTTTTTCTGGAACGCACTGGAACTGCAATCACTGGTGTGAACTATGCCATTGAAAACTATATAACCTACTTTCCATGCGTTTTTGATGCAGGAAAAACCGCACCTGACTGCATGTGGTGTGAACTGGTCCTAAACGTTTCATACAAGAACCTCTCTACAGATATTTGAACCTATACTTGTCTCTGCACATGCCCATTCAACAGTAATAACACCCCCTAGTGGCAGTAACACAAACTGCATTTCCACATTTGAGCCAATACAGTTTTCCACTTCAAAAACATAAAAAGATTAATACCAGTGATGGTGACTTTTTGCAAACACAATACGATTCATACCAGTAATGGTTGCTATGTGCGTACTGTATAAAAGCAAACACAAGCACACGAGAAAACTGTTCTGCTTTCCTCCTGCTCAGCACAATCTCTCTTACCTGGTCCTTGCCATTCGTGTGTCTGTTGAGATATTTCAGGAACTGAAGGGTGCTGCACTTTTGTACTATTATCAGATCAGCAGTGCCATCTGCCAGGTGTGCAGTTGGTGAAAGGCCATCCTGGCTCTTGGGACAGGCGCTGGACATGGCAGTAATGTTGAGTGCTGCAAAGGATCCAGTAACGGATTTCCACTTTTCTGATTTTGAACCATTATCTGTCAGGAATAAGGAGAGGGTCATTTTAGAAAGACATAAACACATTTTTTCTATTACCAATTACTCCGATATAACTTTAGAAATGGTAATTGTGCTTAAGTAGTACCCTGGAAATCTACTTTTTGGTCTGGAATTCTTCCTGAAAAGTAGCACTACACTTCCTGGTGTGTGACTGTGCCTAGGCACTCCTGTGCTACAGCCTCCTAGTTGTATATCTGCAGCGAGGGATCTAAAGCAATCTGATTATATTGTAACATGTAGGTGAGCTTAAGAGGGCTCTTCTCTATGGACCACCAATTTAAAGGGGCCTTTCCACTGACCACCCTTCTCCAATGTCCACCAATCTAAGTGGGTAAATTCTTGGATGTGTACTGAAGAGTGCCTGTATCAGAACCCCACTCAGATACGAGGCATGCGTGCACCAGTACACAAGCCAGGAACTTCCACCAGTATCCTCATTTGCATGAAGACGCACACAACTTGTCATGCCAGTGCGTGCGTGTCCAATTCCAGAACTGGCACCAACAGTAACAGTGACGGGAGATTACTGGATCATATTCAGCTTGCCTGTGTGTCCAGCATTTATCCTGATTTCTTGTTACAGACTCCGCTTGTCTCTGTGTTTTCCCTCTGCCTTACCCCTGATTGTTATCTTGTCTCGTTTAAGGATTCTCCTGATCAACCTTGTCTGACCTTGACTCTGACTGCTGTTACCTCTTATCCTACTAACCCTCCGTGTATGACCTCTGCTCATATCTTAACCTTGACCACACCTCTTCAGTTTCTCCCTACAAGTCTGTTTTGCACCACCTTCATCCACTACGGGTGTCATAGTAATCCCGCTGACATCCTCACCTGCCTGCCCAAGAAATTCCTAGTTGGACACCTCCTAGAGCAGCCGAGCAGCCACCAGCAGATCAGTTTATGGGCATGCTTCTTTGAGCCTTGCACTTCCTGCCATCACCTGCAGGGGTGCATGAACCATAGTGGCAAGGGAAGCCCTCTCATGACTTTGGCGTCCTTTTAGGAACATGGCAGGCTGGTACAAAAGTCTATTTCACATAAAAGTCTTTTTGAAACACAGCCAGTGTGGTTCAGTCAATGGAAAAATATCCTGTCACTTTTGTTCCTAACAGTAAGTAAAGAGAATTCTTTCTAAACAGTAAATACTGGGCTTTGAGGCTACATTCACATGACCACACAGCAGACGCATGTGTTCTATCAAATACTGCCTCCCGTTGGGTAATGCCTCAGACAGTCAGCGCATGCGCAGTACGCAATGTTACTCCAGCTCATACGTTGATCAGCTGGCGTGATGTCAACATTGCACATGCGCATGCTGCCCACCGATTTGTACAGAGTACAAATCTGACAGCCATCGCCTACAGCTACTCGCACACAGTGTGTACAGGCAACGTTTACAACTCCTCCCAAGAACTTACTAATCTACTGAAATTTGCTGACGGTTAAGTACGCTGCCTGTACACATTATGTGTGAACAGCTGCAGCTGTCATCAGCAGTTGTCAGATTTGTACTCTGTACAAATCAATAACCAGCACCACCACCGTCATCTGAGTGGTTGCATGTGGATAGAGTCTCCGACCGACCCTGGAGTGTGTGTCCAGGATTGGCATTTCTGCAGTTTCAGCTTGCATAGAAACTGGTCACAGCTAAGCGTTTTTAGCTACCTCTGAATGCAGCAAACTATCTATACCCCATTGCCATATGAATGCAGACTAATTAGAAAAAAATGGGTGTGTCCTTCATTGCAACCAATTAGAGTCCAGCTGTATTTTTTCAGAATAAGAAAATGATAACTGAGATCGGATATACTATGCACTATAGTTTCTCCTTTTGTTTCTCTATAAGCTGCCCCATCTGATAATAACAAGAACTGAATGACGTCTTACTTTTAAATTTTGCTGACAGTCTTTCTGATGACTCAGAGCAGACAAGACACCTGTAAAGAGAAAAGCACACAGAGGATAAAAAAATTAACAATTAAGGTTATTGCCTGTAAATTCATTCACATAATTTCCTGCTACAGGAAACACGGGTGGAGTTATACTTCTATGAGGCAACAGATTTTGATGGACCACTGTGCCTCAACTTTTTTTTTTTTAATTGTGTTTTTTATTGAATATTGAATATAGAGCATGGTATAGTACAGAAACTAAAAAAATGCAAAGAAAAGCACATCTGGTGCATTGAAATTAAAAAAAATCAATTGTAGATCTAGTAACATCAAACAGATCTAGTACACAATGTGTAACAATATTAAAGGGAATACAAAGGGGTGTAATCAGAGGGCTATAACCTAGAAGTAATTGAAAACTGAAGATGAGGGACTGTAATGTTGGGTTGATATGTGGGTAATAGGTTGGGTTCAGGGGTGTGATGCCGTACTCAGATTTGTCCCACAAATCCCAAACTCTATCAAATCTGTCCACTGCATCATCTACCTGGGCTGTCATGTGTTCCATTCTACGTATATCGGCAATAACCTGTAGAAATTGATCCTGAAATGGGGGGGGGGGGGGTTGGGTGGGGGACAACCAGCAAATTGGGATAACTCGCTTGGCGGCCAGCAAGATATAGGAGGCTAATTTGTTGGAAGCTTTCCCCAGTTCAGAAAAGGGGAGACCCAGTAGGAGATGTAACGGATCCAGCAGGAAACAGTGCTCAAATATACGCTGAAGCGGAGACATCACCATGGACCAAAAAGGCACAATTAATTCACATTGCCAGAAGATGTGGTAGTGGGTGCCTCTAGATTTACCACATCTCCAACAAAGAGGAGGGAGCGGTCATAATGATGCAGTAGTTCTGGAGTCCTGTACCAGAAGAGTAGTATTTTAAGTGCTGTCTCTCTCTGCGTCACGCACCTGGATACTTTGGAAGTTGAAGTCCATATCTTATCCCATTGAGGGAGGGAGATTGGTGTTTGGGTGATATGGGCCCATTTTCGCATATAAGTGTGTAAGTCCTCAGAGAGTGGAGAGGACTCCTGCAGTAATTGGTATATGGTAGATATTAGCCACATTTTATGGGGGCCTTGGGAACAAAGGAGCTCAAAGGCCATTAGTTTAGGTAGAGTATGGGTCAGAGAGAGAGTTGATAGGTAATGACTCACTTGAAGATATGAGTAAAACACATTTTTGGGTATCCAGTGCTTAGGCTGGAGGTCCACAAAGGTCCGGAGCTTTCGGGTAATTGGATGAGCAAATTGGCGGAGCTGAAACAGACCCGCTTGAGCGCAGGAAAGCATTCAAATGTGGGATAGGCTGTCTGGGATTAAAGGGTTGTAGAGAACATTGGGGGGGGGGGGGACCCAGGCACAGACTTTGAAGTTTAGGATCCTGGTGCAGTGGAGGCGACCAGATCTCAATCTCTAACCACCTATTTGGCGGTGAAAGGCTAGACCAGGATATCACTGCAAGAAGATGTGAGGCCAGGCAATATTTGTGAATGTCTGGGGCCCCCAGACCCTCTCGGTTTCTGAGAGAGAAGATCACTGAGCTCGCTACTCTGTGTGCCTTATTCCCCCATATGAATCTTAGGAACCATTGTTTGATCAGTTTCAGTTGAGACATGGGTATGGTTACTGGCAGGGTCTCAAAAAAGTATAGTAGTTTAGGCATGACAGACATTTTCAACACATTGATTCTGCCTAACAATGATACTGGAAGTAAATTCCAGCGAGTTAACATGGCATTGATGTCCTTAAACAGTGGTGTGTAGTTGGTTGAGTACAGGGAGGAGTAGGTAGGGGTAATTTGTACGCCTAAATATTTAAGAGATGCGGTGTGCCAGTGGTATGGGTATGAGCTTTTCAGGGGTGTTACATCTTCCGGGGGGATATGTAAAGGCAAGATAAGATCGGTGAAAGTGTTCTATAGTAGGAATAGGGGAGACTGTCTGAGCCAGGGGATTTGTGTAGAGGTAGGTGTTTAATAGTTTTAGCTAATTCTTCTCCAGTAATGGGGGCGTTTAAGATGTGTAGGTCCAGTTTTGGTCAGTTTTAGTAGTTTTATGTCTGACAGAAAAGTCTCGAACGTCTTCTGATCAAATGGGGGATGGAGTTCTGGGGTCAAGCAATTGTAAAGTTTAGCGTAAAACTCACCAAAGACCCGAGTCATGGTTTGTGGGCAGTGGGTGGGGGTCCCATCAAGTTATTTAAGGTGATCCGGAAAGGAATGGAAGGGCCTATGTTTGAGTCTGGAAACTAACATTCTATGTGGCTTGTTGGAGAACTCATAGAACTTTTGCTTAGCCCATAGGAGGGATTTGTCTATAGCTGACATCTCCAGGGACTTTAGCCTGTTTCGTAGCGAGGTTACTGTCTGCAGTCGAGCCACAGTGGGAGAGTGAACTAGGGAGCGCTCAGCTGTTTGCAGTTCAGCCAGTAAGGACAATTTCAGGAGGGCGGTATCTTTCTTTCTACAGGAGCTGACCGAAATACATTGCCCCCTAAAATACGCCTTGTGAGCTTCTCATAGAGTGTATGGACTGGAGATAGTGCCTACATTGAGCTGGAAGTTCTGTCAGAGCGAGGGAGAGTAGTTTTGGGGTCATTTAGCAGTGATTCATTAAGTCTCCAGTGACATTTCTTAGGGTACGCAGTGGTGAGGGAAAGGTCTAGAGTCAGGGGGGCATGGTCCGACCAGGTGATGTGGCCTTATTCAGCTGACACTATGTTGGGTAGGAGAGGGGCCATCACAAAAAAGTGGTCAAGTCTAGAGAACATTTTGTGGGGGGGAGAATCGAATGAAAACTGTTTGCTAGTAGGATGTTTAATCCTCCAGGTGTCAAACAGGTGGTGGGCACGTGTCAGTTTGCGAAAAGATGTGGCTAAGGATTGCGCTGGCAGGGGTAGTTTAGCGTGAAATAGGAATGTCCTATCTCGTGTAGGGGAGAGTATGGCATTGAACTCTCGCGGTCTGGCACCTGCAGGAGGTTTGAGAGCCAGAGACCTGTGGGCCCGATCAAGGTGCCAATCTATGTCCACTATGTCAGGAGCAAGATGGTTGAACAGGCCTAATAAGTACTGTCTGATGTTAGTGTCAGCCACATGCTCTGAGACCCAGTGGATCCTGAGATGTTGGCGCCTCTCCCTATTTTCCAGGTCTTCTTGCTGAAGTTGTAGCAGGGACATGGAGTTTTTAAGAAAGGCATTTTCCTTTTCCAGGGCCTAAACATACTGTAATGTCTCATCAAACTTGGTTTCTAAAGTGGCTGTGCGCTCACCAAGCTGGTCGATCTCCCCTCTCAGTTCCCTAGAAATCTTCCCCACCTCTTGGGCTATTCCCCTTGTGAGCTGCTGTGCTAGAGCCTGTAGTTTGACATCGAGCAGTTCAGGGGTTAAAACGGACTGAGACGGTGAAGGGATATGTGGAGGAAGGGCTTTCTGGGAGTTGTTGTCTGCCATCAGGATGCTAACGTACTTCTATGGGTCTCCTTGTGTAATTGAGACAGGGGATTGAGGCCTAGTCAAGTAGCGGTCCATTGTGACTACAGGCCACAGCGCTTGCGGGGTCCGATAGTACAGTCGTTGGTCCCCGATCTTTACCATGGGGTGCTAGGAGGCTCTAGGGGTCTATATGTCTTACCTCCATGGCGAATGTATGCTGATGTAGCTGTGCAGGGGTCACGGAAAGCAGAGCGGGTCTGGCGCTCATGGATCACACGTCGACCATCTTGAAGAGTCGCGCATGCACCCCCGTGCCTTAACTTTACTTTCTATGATTTCCTGTTTTCAGGACTATGGATAGAGCTGTGCTGCTATGAGCCAACAGGCTCAAATTAGCTGCTGTAGCTTTAAATTCAGGGCTGTCCAACTGTCAGCTTACAGCAACTTATTTTGCAGCCAGAGAGGCCCCCTGATTGCAGCTCACGCCACCATTCTTGTTGGTAAATCCCACCTGTCAAAATGACAGCCAGGTCTTGCTCTATTTATACAGCAGCAGCAGCTGGTACTACGCATAATTCCCTGTTTTTGGAAACATAGATGGAGTTGAGCTTGTGAATGCTTGGCCACTGCAGTCTATAACTTATTTCCCATAATTCCTACTTTTGGAAGCTTGGATGGAACTAGGCTTCCATAAGAATGTGGCTGGCCCCTTTAAAGTGATTTATTCATGTTCCTATTCACAGAGAAAAGTGAAAAGCATTGTGTTACCCTGTCCTGCAGCGAGTATTGTCTCTTGGGCTGGAATCGTCACTGGCCTCCAGGAATTCTACTGTTCCACGGTAAGATCGATTACTGAGTACCATCTTTATACCTAAGAGAAAAAAGTATGTATGGGTGTGTTTGCAGGTGCAGTAGTGAGGTTATTCCTCTCCTTTCCTGTAAGCATGTTCACAGTGGTAAACTGACAATAATGTACAAAGCAAAAGAGCTTTGAATGGACCATAGTGTTGTATTCACCCTCTCAAGTGCTGCTGTGCAGGGGTTACAGAAGGCTGCTATCTAGACATATTACAATACCAATAATGGCTCTAGTTGTAAGTGTAGGGAACCTCACATATGCTATTTTGCTCCTAATCCAATTTACTGTGTTTGCAGTGTAGGTTTAATCAGCCTCAGCATACATTTACTTTTTTTTTCTAGGCTCTGCAGATCTTGATCAAACTCAGTGGGTTGGCAGGGCCTCCAGGAATGTTTTCTACCTTCTCAGCTTCTGTCTGGATAGGATGTGTGTTTGGAATGCCACTCCGCTTGGGCCTTGCCTAAGCTGGAGAGCCATGGGCCAGAGGCCTGTGGACTTCAGCTACCTGCTGGAATGGGTCTCTTGAGGTCACTGAACTGGATCTTCTTGCTGAAGAATGTCACAGAGATGTTGCGAATAAGCTACCATCTGGACATTGTAAGAAAGATTAATTGTCCACCATATAGAGTGGGATGTAGCCATAGGGTGGCACTATGGATACAAAAAAAGGTCACTGCCCCTACATATAACTGGTCTTCACAGCAAGGAGCACTGGAAGGACAAACACATGTAAAATAAATCCAAAGAATTTCCAAGCTCAACTTACCAACCAGCCTGCGACCAACCAAATTAACCTGCCTAACAGTATGCGTTAAAAACAGGGGTTTAGTTGCACACATTTGTAAATACATGCATAAGCTGCAGGCCACGGCAAGGCACCCTGTATCCTGCAGACCCTAGCTCTAACTTTGAAGAGTCTCCACAGTGGGAGCACATATATTCTAATCGATAGATGAAGGGCGAAAGAACCAGAGCGAGAAAGAACCACTGCAACTTAAGAAAGATTGTGACTGCTTCTACTGGGTCATGGATCTATCTGGCTGCTCTCACAGGGCCAGGAATTACCCAGAGACTGTACTCAAAGGGTTTCACAGCTACTACTAATACTACTACTACCACTACTTTCAGAATACTAGTACTATTGTTGTACTACTTTTAGGCATCCTGCACCCTAAACCCTCTCTCCTAAAATTCAGTTCAGCAATGAAAGTTGAAAACAAAAACTAAAGTGATTGTTGCCCAACCTTTATAAACCCCAGGTCTCACCTGCTAGGTCATATCTCATAGGTCCCATCAAGCGCATACTCTCACTCTCCCTCAGAACATCCCCAAAAAAACCATAGCCGGTCAGAGACACAGAATATCTCATGAGTTGTCCATCGTGGTAGGAAGCACAGACATCCATAGGCTGTGTGTCTCCTGTGAATAAACACAATGTTCATGTCTATAAGGCTATTTGATTAAAAAAAAAAGTCTGTTTATAGTTCAAAATAAATGCAGTGTAAGTTACTCAGTTTGAATATTACTGTTACTATTGGCACTGCCTTAGCCTCATTCACACTGGCTTTTTTGTCCAATGAGCAGATTCGTGCAGCAAGAATCAGCGATTAATGTGGCTGAAATCACAGGTATGCCACTATTCGCATGTATCCACACAGGTAGTCAGGTGACCAAGCCCTGGCAGACAAATGATGTCCTAGACCAGACATCTGTCACCAGCTGCAGGTAACCATTGTATGCCATTGTTCTGTGCGGCCACAGCTGTCTGGAACCGCCTGTGATTCCAGCTGCAAGAATCTGCTCACTGGACAGAAAATCCATTTGAATGAGGCCTATAAGTGTATGTATAGCCAAAACTTTTTTCTTTTCGTTCTGGATAAAGTGGGGAAGGATTGGAACTCATGTCAAGCTTTTTATGGCTGTCTGTATCCCTGCTGGGTAAATTCTCCCTCTCTATTAGTCCTGGTAACCATTTTTACTTGTTCGATCAGCTGCTTGCAGCCAATCGGCTGTAACGCTAATCAGTGTATTTCGACAGCGGAGAATCCCTGCTGTCAGAATCCAATGTCTCCGAAGGAGGGATTCCTGCATCCACTCCTGAATCTAGGATGGAAAAGGACCTGGGGGTCCTAGTAGATGATAGGCTCAGCAATAGCATGCAATGCCAAGCTGCTGCTAACAAAGTAAACAGAATTTTGGCATGCATTAAAAAGGGGATCAACTCCAGGGATAAAACAATAATTCTCCCGCTCTACAAGACTCTGGTCCAGTCGCACTTAGAGTATGGTGTCCAGTTCTGGGCACCAGTCCTCAGGAAGGATGTACTGGAAAAGGAGCGACTACAAAGAAGGGTAACAAAGCTAATAAAGGGTCTGGAGGATATTCGTTATGAGGAAAGGTTGCGAGCACTGAACTTATTCTCTCTGGAGAAGAGATGCTTGAGAGGGGATATGATTTCAATTTACAAATACCGTACTGGTGACCCCACAATAGGGATCAAATTTTTTCCCGAAAGGGAGTTGAATAAGACACATGGCCGCTCACTAAAATTAGAAGAAAAGAGGTTTAACCTTAAACTGTGTAAAGGGTTCTTTACTGTAGGAGCAACAAGGATGTGGAATTCCCTTCCACAGGCGGTGGTCTCAGCGGGGAGCATTGATAGTTTCAAAAAACTATTAGATAAACACCTCAATGACCGCAACATTCAGGGATATACAATGTTATACTGACATATAATCACACACAGGTTGGACTTGATGGATTTGTGTCTTTTTTCAACCTCACCTACTATGCAACTATGTAACACATTGATTGTGTGGTTGCAGAAATCAGTTTTTTTTGTTTTGTTCAGCTAAAGTGACAGTGTTTACCCAGCTATAGACAGAAAGAGATGGAAAAAAATCAGGTTTCACCAGAACAAGAGGTGAGAGTAAATATTCCTATCGGGATATTTGTTCTGGTGATAACTAAGGGGGGAATTCCCCTCACCTTCTTGAGGTTTCTAATAACTTTCTGCTATGTCCCAGGACAGGAAGTGAGTGAAAATCTCCCCAATGGGACACAGACATCAAAAAAATAAACTGATGGGTTTAACCCTTCCCTGCTCTATCCAAGACAAATAAATGGTTATACATATACAGTACTTTAATAAATAGGCCCCATTACAAACATTTAGTTACCTATAATAATGTGCAAGGCTGATGTCACTGGGTCATTGATCCCCATTGTAGCAAAACACACACAATCTGTAGAACCTGCAAGAGATAAAATAGAGAATCAGAATATATGTTATGTGTACCTAAAGTAAAGCCATCGTTATTTAACATAATTTTTTTTTTTATTTAGTAATAATAAACCTCTGTATGATAAGTGCACAGGTCTGCTCTCATTGCAGATACATGAATGATGTGTCTTGCTATGCATTAGCCATGTTTGCACCACTGTATACCTGCCATAAAGAAGACAGGCACCCAAGCATGAAGTGTCATGTGATATGTCACAAATGAGTCCCATTTACGCTAAGCCCTTACTAACATGCTGTAGGTGTGGTATTGCTTGTGCAAACATCTGTATCAACTTATCACATATCAGGAGAGAGAATGGAAACACATTGCTCCCAACTGTCCCTGATTTCGAGGAACTATCCCTGATTTCGAGGAACTGTCCCTGATTTCGAGGAACTGTTCCTGATTTGGAGGAACTGTCCTTGATTTGGAACAATGTCCCTCTGTCCCTCTTTCCTCCTCCTTTGTCCCTAATTTTGGTCTGATCTATATAGTTGTATATAAAATGCACTATTTCTCTTTCAAGAAGTGTTTTCCAGTGCCAAACCTTTCACCCAATTTCAAAATTTCTGTATTTGTAAATTGCAAAAGCCAGTATAAAGGAAAACGTAGTGGTAAAAAAGAAGCACTTGTGGGTTTAAAGTGTTTTTTATGGCACTTATATAAGACTATGCCAGCCATGCCATGTTTTTAAAAACGAGTGTTCTAAATACCGAATTTCAGCTGTCTTCAGGTCGGTCACATGACTCGCGGACGCTTTACAGCTCCGATGGATGTCTTCTGCAGGAGGGGCCATGATCTCCCTCTGACGTGAGCTGGGGAGATCACGTGGCCGCTCGTCTCCTCTGCAGAAGCCATCCATCGGAGCTGTAAAGCGGCTGCGAGTCACGTGACCGGCCTGAAGACAGCTAAAATCCGTTTTTTATAACACTCATTTTGAAAAACAACTTACACAGTGTGCTATGCCAGCCTCAAATAGAGGGGCTGGCAGTGACAAATTTAATTTTTTTTTTTTACAATAATAGAGGTGGGGGCGGGGCCAGGCTGGAGACAGACAGAGAGGGAGACGACAGGCAGGAAGGAGGGGGGTGAGAGGGGAGAGAGGAGAGCAGAGCAGACGGAGCGACGCACTTTGATCACGGTGATCAGGGCGGAGCAGCCCTGGTTATCGTGGTCTGTTTAGAGAGGGCATACAGGAAGTGGCAGATTCAGTTTTTTTTTTTTACAGTTTAGAGGTGGGCAGATTACACAGCACAAGCACTGTGCTGTGTAATCTGCTTTAAGGGACCAGGATCTATATATTTTTTTGGGGGGGTTAACAAAAGCTTTAACTAATATTTTTTTTTGTATAATTCTCCTTTAACCACTTGCCGACCGCTGCATGCCGATATACGTCAGCACAATGGCAGCAGTGGGCAAATGGGCGTACCTGAACATCCCCTTTAAGTGCCGGGATAGCAGGCACGCTCGCACCGCCACGTACGGTGTGACCGTGCCCGCTGTCTCCTGGCGATCGTGTCACGGAGCCTCAGAAAGGGGAAGTGCCTATGTAAACAATGCATTTCCCTGTTATGGCTAGTGTCATGACAGAGATCACTGCTCCCTGTCATTGGGAGCAGTGATCGCTGCCATGTGACTTGAAGCCCATCCCCCCCCCCCCCACAGTTATGCCCTGTACACACGATAGGATTTTCCGATGGAAAATGTGTGATAGGACCTTGTTGTCGGAAATTCCGACCGTGTGTAGGCTCCATCACACATTTTCCATAGGAATTTCCGACACACAAAGTTTGAGAGCAGGCTATAAAATTTTCCGACAACAAAATCCGTTGTCGGAAATTCCGATCGTGTGTACACAAATCCGATGCACAAAGTGCCACGCATGCGCAGAATAAATTAAGAAACGAAAGCTATTGGCTACTGCCCCATTTATAGTCCCGATGTACGTGTTTTACGTAACCGCGTTCAAAACGATCGGATTATCCGACAACTTTGTGTGACCGTGTGTATGCAAGACAAGTTTGAGCCAACATCTGTCGGAAAAAATCCATGGATTTTGTTGTCGGAATGTCCGATCAATGTCCGACCGTGTGTACAGGGCATCAGAATCCCTCCCTAGGACACTCTCAACCCCCTTGATCACCCCCTAGTGTTAACCCCTTCACTGCCAGTGTCATTTACACAGTTATCATTTTTATAGCACTGATTGCTGTATAAATGACAATGGTTCCAAAATAGTGTCAAAAGTGTCCGATGTGTCCGCCATAATGTCGCAGTCCCGATAAAAATCGCAGATTGCCGCCATTACTAATAAAAAAAAAATTTCAAATAAAAATGCCATAAAACTATCCCCTATTTTGTAGACTCTATAACTTTTGCGCAAACCAATCAATATACGCTTATTGCAATTTTTTTCTTTTTTTTTTTTTAACCAAAAATATGTAGAAGAATACATATCGGCCTAAACTGAGGGAAAAAAAAAATGTTTTTGTTATATATTTTTGGGGGATATTTATTATAGCAAAAAGTAAAAAATAATGTTTTTTTTTCAAAATTGTCCTTTTTTTGTTTATAGCGCAAAAAATAAAACCCGCAGAGGTGATTAAGTACCATTAAAAGAAAGCTCTATTTGTGGGAAAAAAAAGGACGTCAATTTTGTTTGGGTGCAACGTTGCACGACCGCGCAATTGTCAGTTAAAGCGAAGCAGTGCCGAATCTCAAAAAGTTCTCTGGTCAGGAAGGGGGTAAAATCTTCCGGGGCTGAAGCGGTTAAGGGGGTGTGGCAAGGGGTGTGTCCTATACCTACATACTTTTACTAATAGGTGTCCCTCATTCCCATCTCAAAAAGTTGGGAGGCATGGAAACTGCCCCCATAGGAGGAACAAATGAAACTTCAGAATTGACTCTGATGTTGGCTAGAGGTGAACTGATCCATGTATGGAGCAAATCTGCCGTAACTGTCAAATCATTTTTTTTCATATTCTTCTGAATGTGTGTGTACCGAGTCAAACTATCTACTAAAAATCATGCAATTCTGAATACCTTCATTACCCATATATAATCAGAAAGTTAACATTGGTCTGTGTGATGCCGATTGCAGAAGGAATGTCAGTCTATATCTATCAATCAGCATGGCTCCTGATCATGTGATCACCATGTTAGCTATACCATGGAGATCACATAGCTCTGTTCATAAACAAAGCTATGTGTGTGACAGTGTGAACTGCGCCTCTTTTTTTTAGTTGGACTCGATGTACACGTTGAAAGAATTATTTTTCATAAAGACAACAGTACTAAAAATAAGCTCCCCAATCAGCAAACAAAAGTTCTGCACAGCTTTGTACCCCAAGACTCTGCTACTCCTCCACGGGGCACAGGCACATTACTTCTTGTTGGAGCAGAGAAGGTGAACGCAGACTGTCAATTGCAAGCTGAGTATTTAAAGCGGGGTTCCACCCAAATTTTGAACAATATCTGTATGTATTCTCTTCCTTGCCTAGATGCTGACATGCCGTTTAAAAAAATTTAAATCGCCGTAATTACCTTTTATTTTTCTATTCTTCTTTGCACTTCCTGGTTCTCCTCCCGTGGGAGTAGGCGTGTTTCTAGCCTCTCCCAGACTCCTGGGAGCTAGTCTCAGGCTTCCCAGGATGCCACTGAGCATGTGCGGGAATGAGCAGTGAATGCTGGGAGCACAGCATTCACCACATCCAGGAAATAAATGCTTGTGGGCTTCAAATGCCCACAATGAAGATGGAAACCGCCTGCAGTGAATAATATAAGTTATTCTTTCCGACGAAATCTGACACAGGCGGACATATTACGCACAATATGTGAGTATGTAATGCTGAGAAGAAACGTTTGTGAATGAACTAAAAAAAAAAAAAAACGATAGATAGGTGGACCCCCGCTTTAAGACACCTCCACCCTTTGTATAACAATTGTGTGTCACTGCTCTATGCATACATTAAGGGAGTGGAGAAAGATAAGGTCTTAGCTAACTTTTAACAAAAGTCAAAATTTGCATACTCTTATCAGCACTGTCTAATCTACTCAGGCTGCACATTTCACAGAGAGGAAGAGTAGGTTTGGAACCACTGATGGGAGTAGTTAATGAAAATACCACAATGTTTATGTGCAACAGGAAGCTGCTTTTTAAAACTGACGCCAATGGAACTGTTCTATTCGGTGCGACTCAAGTCGTTCCGACTTAGAAAAAAGTTCCTGCACTACTTTTGGTGTGATTTTAATACGGATTGCATTGACTTCTGTTAAAGAAATCATATGCAAGCCGCGATGAGGTCATGCAGGGACGTCGGATTCAAAGTCGTGCGAAAGTCACGTGACTTTGAAGTCGCAGCAGCTAAAACTCACAGCAGCTGAGCCTGAAAATCAAAGCCAACAGTGGAATAATACAAGGAGGAATTTTAGCAATCCTCCAGACAGTCTACCAAGAATTAAAGTAGAACTATAGGCAGAAATTTTTTTTTCCATTTTGTATAAAGTAAGAAATGGTTATAACCCCTGCCAGTTTTTTTTTTTTTTGACATCTGTGTCCCATTGCAGAAGTTTTACCTTCACTTCCTGTCCCACAGCCAAGCAGGAAGTGAGAGGAAATCTCGGCAAATGAAGAGAATTCCCAGGTCACCAGAGGTAGTGTCCCCATTGGATTTCCCCTCTATTACTTTTCTGGGGACAACCCAAAATTTGCGATTTTATTTTACTTTCAGTTTCAATGATAATGGTAAACAGGACAAATAGAGAGGGTGAATCTCCTTAACAGGGACAAAGACAGCAATAAAAACTGACAAGTGTTCTAATCCCTCTCCACTCTATCCAAAACGAAAAAAAAAAAAGTTTTGCCTTTAGTTATACTTTAAGAGATAACTAAGCCGGACCCAGTATATGGCAATGTTTGTTTTTTTCCAGGAGTCCCGCTTAAAGTGGAGTTCCACCCACTTTTACAACTCTTCAGCATCCCTCACTAAACTGTGCACTGTAAACAAATTGGATATTTTTTTATCTTTTTTCTCAGCACCTACTGTATATTTGCTGTATTCATTTTTTCACTTCCTCCTCCCTGGCCGCGGCCCATCGCATCATTTCCTGTTTGCAATGCCTTCTGGGAAGGGGCGGCAACTTACTCTGACACTGCCGTTGCTATGGAAACCTGACCTGAAACCTATTACACTGCTTGTGCTGCACTGAGCATGTGCGAGATCTGCAAGGATGAGATCCAGGAAGAAATACAGTCTGGCTTCAGATGCCCACACTTAAGATGGCCACGGCCTGCTGTAAGTTTATAAAATAACAAACTACTGCTATAAACTAACAAAACAGACTTTAGTTTACAGACTAACTTTACTAGAACACATTAAGCTTGTGTATTATAGGGGTATTTTTATTTAAAAAGTATAATTTTGGCCGGAACACCACTTTAAAGCGAATCGTATTCACAAATGATAGGAAAATGAAAAGACTGAATATTCTTTAATATCACTGATGTTTAACTTTTGACATATTGTCCCTTCTTCAGAGGGACTATTCCTACCTGCAGGTATGATTCCAATGCGCAGAGTACACGGTGTCAGTTTTGCGCCCTCCTTTTCCTCGCAAATGCCACTGTCAGTCTGCGTACGTCTCACCAGACCATGAAGCAATTCACTAAACATCCCATCGCCACCAACACACACAAGCCTGCAAACACAAAGCATGAAAACTCACTATTAGTACCATCCACATGTATACTAAATTATGTCCCCATATTTGGCCATATCCAAAGGCCTTTGAAACTGCTGCAAGTATGTGAAGCTACCTCTGGGTAAAGGCGCCTAATACCTGTAAAAGTTTTTTTACAATAGTTTTAACAGTAAAGCCTGGTACACACTGCAGATTTTTACACCCAGCAGGTTGCACAAAAAAAAAAACTGTCTCTGGTCGGAGACTCTGTACTAATGTTCCGACATTAGCACAGTGATGTCTCCTGCTGAGCTGTTGTGTTCTGACAGGAGGACGCCCCCCCCAATCCCCCAAAACACACCGATCAGCGCTCTCTGCCATTGGCTGAGAGCCAATGGTGGCCCGTCCATTAGGGGTTCCCGGGGGCCACCTCCTCTCTCCTCACCACCCCCTATATGCAGTGGATAGATTCTTGCATAGCATTAATCTACCCATGGCCGCCGCGGCCCCCCCCTATTCATGTGTCCAGCCCCTTTTAGGGCATTGAGCGCATAAATTACAGCAGCCAGGGTTTTTTTTTTTTAAGCACCCGATTGGAGCCAGAGGCTCTAATAGGCTTCAAAATAGGGTGGGTTCCCGGTCGCAGAGGATGTGACCAGAGCCTACCCAGGTGTGTTGTAACAGCAAATGAATATTCGCTGTTGTAACACTGATCCTCCTCCGGGCCAACTGGGAAGCAGGTATGAAACCCGTTTCCTGATTGGACAAAACGTCAGGCAATCCTATCGGATGCCTAGCGCCGGGAGGAGCAGAGAGGAGACGCACCGCAGAAGCTCGCCAATCAGGAGACAGAGGGTGACATCATGGAATTTAAATTGCAAAAATTACACAAGACTGATCCATTTTAGTTATGTTTGCCTTTAATTTGGTGAATATTATTTACCCATCATATGTCCGGAGATCAGAGTCCAATATATGATCCCTGGCATGGTTAGCTCTGGTAGTTTCTGAAAGAAAAACAGATAGGAAAGTCATTTCTGACTCATTTAGCTCTAAATTAGCACAGATTTATTAGAATTTCAGAAAAAGAAGGGACAACACCTTATGTAAAAGAAACCTTTTATGGTGTCCTTATTTATTTGTCAAAAATGAGGTTTGAACTGTTTAACCTGTGTGTGTTCTCAGTGTCATTTCTATACAGATTTGAATGAGGAAAAATACAGTTCAGCTACTATGGTATATCAGTCAATATTCTAATGTTTACCTATGGTGATTTCTTATGTGATTCTCACATTTGCTTAAAAATGCATGAATTTCTATATAGCTTTTATATATTATATTAATATATATTATTATATACAAGTATAGTGGTAGAAAAGCTGCTGGAGGGGGCCTGTATATGACTCAGTCAATTCTCTTTGCAGCTACAGTGGTACCTTGGATTACGAGCATAATTTGTTCCAGAAGAATGCTTGTAATCCAAAGCACTCATATATCAAAGCAAGTTTCCCCATAGGAGTCAGAGGAAACTCAGATAATTCGTTCCACAGTGACTGCTATTGTATGCAGTACCACATGTGGCCAGAGGTGGGGGGGCGCTGGAGACACTCAAAAACACTCGTAGACCGCTTGAATGCACTCGGAGACCGCTCTGGTGCACTCGGAGGGGCTCAAAGACAGTTGAGAACGGAGTGTTACTGAGTGTTTCCCAGTGCATCCGAGCAGCTCCAAGTGTCACCGGCGCCCCCGCACCTCTGGCCAAATGCGGGAACTGCACACCCCAATGGCTTGAATCCAGCTCGTCTTGCAAGCCAACACTTGCAAACTGAGTCAGGATTTTACAAAAATAATAGCTCGTATTGCGAAACGCTCGTAAACCGCGTTACTCGCAATCCAAGGTATTACTGTACTAAAATACCATTTCAACAGCACAGGGAGTGCTTTTTTTGTAAAAGCTAAACTACAAGCAGGTTAAAATCTATAAATGAATGGAGTTATATATTTATTATTAAACCTAATAAATGTGCAGTACTTGAATTTGACTTGGTATCAGTCTTGGGAGCAGGTGTGCTAACAAGGAACACAATGATAGGAGGAGAGGGAGCAGAGGGATGATCTCATCAGTCTGCTGCTCTTTCACTGCTTAATCAGCAGGCCAGGGTGGAGAAAAGACATCACTATATCCCTTCTACAGTCTATAACGGTAACTGGGAAGTGCTGTCATCTGTATGGCTGTTCAGCCTTCTAGGGCTATGTAAATCTCAGGACTGGATGGAAAGAAATACAAATCCTCATCATGATAAGATTATTTTAATCAGGCTATTTTTTTTTTAAAAAACAAGAGCTGAAGCCTACCAATCACATCAGTCTCAATCCCAGCCAGCTGGAAGAGATGGCTTATTTCAGTGTAATAAATGCTCGGTGCTTTGCCACGCCCTCCATAGGGGTTAATGAATACAAGCAGTTTCCTTGGCCTTGTGTTACCTGCTGTAGAAACAGATAGTTAGTGCAAAGAGTACTTAAAAATATTACACTGTCAACAACCTCTGCAAGCAAAAATGAATGTTCTTCTTAGCCAATTTTTAGGTGGCAAGTATCCAAAAATGCAGGCCGCTTGCGATAATTGGAATAGAATCCGGCAGGCTGGTTGTACCTAAGTTGATCGATCAATCAACTTTTGTACCTGCCCATCAATAGTTTGAATCTCGGCCGGTTCCTGCTAGACTCAAACCATGTATGGCTGGCTTACAACGGAATCGCAGACAGAAAAGCACAATTCTGCTAGCGATTCTGGAGCATGCTAAAATCACAGCAAAACGCACCAAATGTGCTTGGGTGCCATTCATTTGTAATGGCGTGCCAAACATGCCAAAAAAGGGCGTTTTGACGCATTTTTGTTGTGCAATGAATTGCACATAGAACACACCAACGTTGCCTCCAAAGAAAGGTACAAGAGGTCATTTGGCGCGTTTCTGAAGCGGAGGGCAGCCCATTCATTTTAGCAAAAAGAAAAAAGTACAAAAAAAAATCCTCATTAAAAGCTTGACACTCCCGCATTACTAGATGTGAAGGGGGCCAAAGGTAAACGATGTTCTATATCTGGATTTTTTTACTGTTTATATAAAATCCTTAATTTACAAATTAAAATATTAACACAGAATATAATGATACATCCATGACACAATGGGGGAGATTTACTAAAACAGGTGCACACAGAATCTGGTACAGCTGCTCATCGTAACCAAGCTAAGCTTGAGCCCACGTTCACACTGAGGGCAGGTTTGAAATTGTGCGAGTTCAACTCACATGATTTCAAAACGGCATTTCCGTCCGACTTCAGGAGCAAATTGACAGACATCTATGCAGGTTCATGCACTGATGTCTTTTGAAACCATCCCCGAAGTCTCCAAAAGTAGTGCAGAAACTACTTTTGGGAATCGGTGCCGCGCCGCAAAGTCGGCATCACACCGATTCGGACCATGCCATTGCCGGCAATAAGCTCCGATTTGGCATGCGATATTGCATGTCAAATCGATTGGCTACTATGCACAGCTCCACCAGATTCTGTGTGCTTCAGTTTTAGTAAATCTCCCCCAATGACATCCTCAAGACACAGGCATTCACAGAACACTATGGGTTTTCTAAACTGAGAATGCAGTAGTGGTTGTCTCCTTTCAGACACTTGGGGGGCATTTGCTAAAACTAGAGAGTGCAAAATCTGGTGCAGCTCTGCCCAGAAACCAATCAGCTTCCAGTTTCTACTGTGAAAGCCTAATTGAACAAGCTGAAGTTGGAAGCTGATTGGCTACCATGCACAGCTGCACCAGATTCGGAATGCTCCAGTTTTAGAAAATCTAACTCTTGGTCTCTGGAATTTGACAAATCTGATTCCTGTAAGGAAGGGGGGAGCCACTGGTCTGAAATCAACTTTATGTGTAAATTTCTGTGTGAGCTATTGAGCTCTGTAAACAAGACTGTTTTCAACAGAGGAGCAAAGCAGAGTCTAAAAAAAAACATGAGAGCTCCACTTCTTGGTTTGATAGGAAATTCAAGTAGGCAAATACAAATGTAGAATTAAATCAAATCAATCTGATATTATTCATTAATCATTTTTGTTTTAATATTTGTACTGTGTTAATATATATTATGGTAGAGAGTACATAGAAAAAAAATCAACATTTATAATTTAGGATAAAAAAAAACAAAACATCCAAGACAAAATGTATAGAGTGAATACCATTTCTGTAAAACCTTGGCTTTAGTCTGAAATCAGACGTAATTAGATTCCAAACTATGCTGGAAAATGAGTTGGAAAGTTAAAATTATAATCTGGTCCTCACAGAGAACAACAATTTCTATTTTAGACATTAAGGGTGAATGAGGAGCAATGTGCTTACAATACAGGCAAATGCCAAATAATGACTCAGGGACATGAGAGATGCATAAGACTAAATGAATAAAAAAATAGTGAGATCCTTTCTAATGAGCAAACGTGTCTCCTAATAAAGGAGTTCACAGCATTTAAGCCATTTTTCCATACATAAGCTGCCCAAGAAATTAGTCTGTAAGTAGATGAGTAAGTTTTATAGGTGAGCCATTGTCACACCTACAACAATGTGCGATTTTCTCCCCATCATGAATCAGCTGGATTAGGCTGCCGAAGAAAACGGTAGGCCAAAGCGTAAAGCTGACCACAGATGGCTCAAATCTGATTCCTGCCAAATCAGTGAAAATTTATGTGACCATGACCTGGCTAATTGAGAACCTTCACAGACAGCCCTCTAAAACCTAACCTAAGTCTGAAAATTAACCATTAGCACATAGAGCCAGATTAAACCCTTTAAATATATTACCATAATGCAGTCAGGCTGCATTATAAATATAATTCTTTTATTGCTGCCAGCACATAGGAGAGTCTCCGTCAGCTCATACACACAAGCTCTCCTGTGATCTCATGGTTCACTTCTGAACAGAGATGTTGATCAAACCAGTTTTCAGGAGGGCTGTTGCGTGCGTATGAGAGGGTTAGTCTGACTCTCCTAGACCTGCCGACAAAGGGACTTTAACCTTTGCTGCAAGGCATATTCATTACTGTAAACACAGACTGACAGCATTACAGTAACATTACAAACATTCAGTTAGGTCAGAAGTCTGTATTTACCCATTTGTTAGTTTGGGTATAACAGTTGAGGTGTGGATTGGACACACACACTGGGGTTGATTTACTAAAGGCAAAAAGACTGTACTCTTTGCAAAGTGCAGTTGCACACTGCAAGAGCAGTTGCTACAGAGCTTAGTAAATTACCAGAAATTCCGCTGGCTTCCATCATCCAATCACATGCCAGCAAAAATGCTGTTTTTTTTTCATTTTCCTTGCACGTGATTGGGTATTCTTTGCGAAGTGAAGCTTTACCTCATTTACTAAGCTCTGGAGCAACTGCACTTTTTAAAGTGCAGTCTATTTGCCTTTAGTAAATCAACCCCATGGTGTATTTTCTTGTTAATGGCTAAAACCTAATAAACAGAATTTTCAAAAAAAGGATACAACTGGGCTTTAGTTGTTAATGATTCATTTTCAAAATTTGGTTTAAGTATTAGAGGGTTGTTTGTGAAACTTAGCCCTCAATCTAAACATCAAATTTAAGCCCCTTAATCTAGTTAATTCCATAAACTAATTTTTAATCTGGTCTATTGGGTCAAGCTTACCTTTTGTAGCTTAGGCTTTAGTGCAGATTAGTGGTGACAATTGGTCACCATTTGTTTTAGTGCAGAAATATTGTACCACCTTCAAACTGTGTGTTTGAAAAGAGTTTAGGTCTACTTTTTTTTCTTTTCAAGGTCCCGTCCAATGAATCTCAAGTATACTAGTTTAAAAAAAAAGGGTGTCTTCAAAGGTAGATACCCGCTGTTACATAGTTACATAGTAGGTGAGGTTGAAAAAAGACACAAGTCCATCAAGTCCAACCTATGTGTGTGATTATGTCAGTATTACACTGTTGATGTTCTAATGTAGCCCTGAGGATTATAACCATCACCCTAAAGTGGAAGTTCACCCTAGAAGTCATCTATAACAATTAAAAACAGCCATATAACTGGTGTAGCTTGATATATGCAAAGGCACCATGCTCTGGTTGGCCAACAATCAGCACTGGAAGTTGACAGCCATTTATGGTTTTGCTCAGCCTCCCATGCCACCTAATTTCAAACCTCAACTGGGAAACCCTTCCTCTATGCCCTATAGACAAATTGAAGGATTCTGAGCAACACTATTGAGTTGCATGGCGTCTCACATAAATGAGCAGTAGGTTTCAGTGCTGTTTTCTGGACAACCAGAGCATGGACAGATGTCAAACATGGTGCTATGCATTTATTGCTGTTTATTGATCATAGAGGAATTCTAGAGTGAACTTCCACTTTAATCCCTTGCCACCAACTTTAAGTGGGTGGTAATGTCAGAAAGCAGAGGTGGTTTTCCAATGATGCGATCCCTGTGTTTGAGAGCCCGTTCCGGTGTCTCCTCTACCAAAATAATGACTGAGGGCTGTCCATGGCAAATCTGTCAGTGTACCAGATGCACAGTGAATGTGCTCTCAGCACAGAACCTCTGAGCCGCATGGACGCATATGTGTAGTGGCAGGGCATTAAGGCCCACCCGCCCCGCCGCTACGTATATGTATTACGATGCCGGTACGTGGTTAACTACTGAAAAAAACACTACTTTTAGTTTATTCAATAATATATGTGAACACAGCTTCTAAAGCTCATAAACATATTTTTACCATGAGAAAGGTTTTACTCACCTGTCTGTTGTATTTTCTCTTGAATATGTTGTACCCAGCCATGAGCCACCTGTGCATCTGGAGCTGTGAACGTCACCGTTTGCAGAGACCAGCGCTTACAGGACTTATTACGCAGAACGTAATACACTGCAATGAGACAAATCGACAGTTCCCTTTCAGAAAATGTACGAATTATACAAAAAGATGGTGCTTATACAGGATGTGGAGATATGGTTATCTTTTAGAAGACATTTTACATGATTAAAAAAAAAAAAAAAAAGCTTAGGCTCACTTTAAACAATTCGAAAGGTTGAGTAGGGATATTAGAATAAGCATGCTCATCCATCCATTGTAACAAGAAGATTCTGCATTGTTCTGATTCCTAGGTCATGCAGCCAAGTATTAGGCTGTGCGCTCTGCACTCTGGGCACAAATGTTAACAGATTCTTCCCTCATATTGACTCAAGACTCTACTACATTAGATCTTACGACTAATGCGGCATTAGATTGTGGGATTGATTTACTAAAGCTGGAGAGTGTAAAATCTGGTGCATCTCTGCATAGAAACCAATCAGCTTTCAGGTTTTATGTCAAAGCTCAACTCAACAAGCAGAAGTTAGAAGCTGATTGTCTACCATGCAGAGCTGCACCAGATTTCGCACTCTCCAGTTTTGGTAAATCAACCCCAGTGAGATATAGAACCAAAGTAGCACTGAATAATGGCCAACAGAAAGGGTTTAACCACTTCACGCCCAAGGACGTCATATGACATCCTGGACATTGAGCGGGGATATCTGAATGATGCCTGCAGTTACAGGCATCATTCAGATATCATATTTTTCAGCCAGCGATTCCCTGCTCCGTAAGGACAATCATAGCGGCAGTTCAGCCGCTTGATCGCTCTTACTGGCGGCGGGAAGTCCCACCCCCCCTGCTGCCCTCCGATGCTTCTACTGGCTCGCCTGTGCGATCCGCGAGCCAGAGAAGAAATCCGTCGGCAAAAGAAGTTTGCCATAGACATTTACGGTGACCAGATGGTCCCCAGCAGTCTCTATGATATTTGAAGGTGCGGGCGCAACGTTATGGTGTCACGCCCGGCCTGGCAGTTGTAAATACTGCCGTATACTGGGCAGAAAAGCCCAAGATAGTTTTTTTTTTTTTTTTTTTTTTATCTCAGCCTTTCTTGACTAGAGGACTTATTGACCCCAGATCTCTCCATAGAGAGGACCTGTCATGCCCTATGACAGTCCTAGGGGACTTATTGACCTCAAATCTCTCCATAAAGAGGATCTGTCATGCCCTATGACTGTCCTAGGGGACTTATTGACCCCAGATCCCTCCATAAAGAGGACCTGTCATGCCCTATTCCTATTACAAGGGATAAAAGTGATTAAAAAAAATTTAAGGGGGAAAGTGTAAGTGTGAGTGTAAGAGAGAGAGAGAGTCTCCATGTGAGGAGACATCCAGGAGAATAGCTGCTCATATGTTTGTAAGGACAGTTACTTCAAGACCAAGGACTGGTCAGTCTAAGGACACAGTAAAGCTGGCCATACACCTATAGATTATCTGCAGATTTTCTATGGTTAGATAGAAAAAGTACAACAGATTTCTCCATGTTCGCTAAACTGTGTGGATGGAGGAATCTCCCACTTTTTCCATCTAACCATAGAAAATCTGAAGATAATCTATAGGTGTTTGGCCAGCTTTAGGCTTGGTAGAGCAGAAGTTAATTGTTGTTTGATTGCTAGAAGAGCTGGTGGTTTGAGGACCAGTACCTGTAACAGCAGTTACTGTCTGATGTGGACTCACTACATAAAAACGCATCTACCACTGAGCTGAACAATTCCTCATGCCACTATATATAGATATATGTTTTGGGGTTCTGAATAATTTTTTAGCAAAAAAATTATGATTTTTACATGTAGGAGAGCAGCGCAAGAATAGGCCCGGTATGGAAGTGGTTCCGCAAATTCTAATGAATCCACCCTCAGCATTAACTCCAACAGTGGGTCATACGCCAACACAAACTCACCCAATGCTTGGATGTCTTTTGACGACAAATGAACAGAGCCACAATGAGTAATAAAGCCAAAAGTTTAGGATAAATTAAACCATTAGAGAGGGTGAGTAAGGGTATTGGAATAAGCGTATCCATCTGCTGTAACAAAAAGATTCTGCAATGTTCTGATTCCTGGGTCATGTGACCAACTATTAGGCTGTGCGCTCTGCACTCTGGACACAAATGTTATCGGTGTCTTTGCTCATATTGACATATTGAAGACGCTACTGTATTAGCTCTTATATCCAACGTGGCATTAGACGGTGTGATCTAGAACCAAAGCAGCACTGGATAGTGGTAGACAGGTTTGCAAATTCTAATAAATACACCCTCAGCAAAACCTTCAAAAGTGGGCTGTACTGCACCCAACACCAAGGCACCAAAGCCTTCGCTTAGGTGTCTTTTGATGGTCAAAGTGGGTAAAGAAGCCAAAAGCCTAAAGATACAATATCAGGATATACATAAGAATCAAGATTTACACTTCTAAAAGATGTATGACACCTGCAGAAATATTGAGCAATATCCATAGAATAAAGAGTTTTTCTTATAATGTAATCTTTTGACGCTGACTACCTATCGTCAATCTGTCATATCAGCTGTTTGCATACTGTTATTAAATATAGATCACAAAATACAGAAGTCAGTTGCTGATTTCTTTATTTCCTGCTGCACACAAGATTTGACATAAAGAATTGCATGTTGATTACTTTAATTTTCCAAATTCTATTGCAGTTCCATGGAAAATCTATTAACAATGTTACTAACCATTTTTTAAGAATCTCATCAAACAGCACTTTAAATGTTGATTGATTTTATGAATATCTGCCAACATACAGCTAGTAAAGGTTCCATGGTGATAAGTCATTTCTATTTGCAAAGGCGGTAGGGTAGCAATGCACGCAAGCCAACATCCGCATGTAGACTTTGACCTGCTAAAAATAGCAGCATTATTGCCTGTCAAGTCAAAGGAAAGATTGCAAAGGCCGGTATTTATAGCAATATAGGTACAATATAGGTAACCTGGCCTGCTCTAGTGTATTCTACAAACTATGTAACAGCCATAGACAATATGCAATCTCACAATTAAAAAATTGCAAGTTCTGGTAAGCCTGCCTGGGCAGTGGACATCCCAATTGTATGCCAAAGATGAAGTTTAATTGGGCTGTAACCTGTGATATTAAAGCAACTTTTTTAAATCCTGGGGGGGTGCCATGGCACTAGATGGAAAGTGGAGGGGGGGGTGACTATAGATAGATGCTGCTATGGGTATTATGGCTAAACAGAAAAGATTACTATGGGAATACATTCAGCACCCCACCGTTATCTGATAGGGCAGTGGTCATGTGTCATCTGCTAGAGTGCAGCACAAAAGAGAATAAAGAAGACTAAATGTGCCTATAGCAGTGGATTCTGGTGGCCATTTTTGGTTAGCCCATGCTCTATAGGAATATGTTGCTCTTACAAGCATTTAGCCATCAAAACAGGTCATCAGGCCATTGTGATTGGAGAGGTGGGGGTGACTGTACGTTGATGCCACTCTAGGTAGCATGACCAAGCAGAAAGGATCACAATGGGAACACATTTTCATAGTCTAAAATGTGTCTGTAGTAATGGATTCTGGTGGCCATTTTTGGTTAACCCATGCTCTAGATGAATGTTACTCTTGCAAGCATTTAGCCATCAAAACAGGTCATCTGGCCATTTGGATTGGAGAAGAGGGGGTGACTGTAGGTGGATACCACTCAAGGTAGCATGGCCAAGCAGAAAGGATCACAATGGTCACATGCCTGATGAAGGGGTCCTGTGTGGCTCCGAAACTATGCTTTCTGCTGTAACAATGTAATCATTGATTAAAGAAGGGGTAGGCAACCTGGGGCCCTCCGGCTGTTGTGGAACTGCATTTCCCATGAGGCATTGTAAGGCTGGCAGTTACAATTACTCCCACAGGCATGATGGGACTTGTAGTTCTGCAACAGCTGGAGGGCCCCAGGTTGCCTACCCCTGGATTAAAGTTTTGGACACATTTTTGGAGAACCTAGTGTGCTGGTGACATTACTTTCTTTGACTACACACGGTTCCAGCTGGTGGTCGCTTCAGCACGCACTTCTTTGACTACACACAGTTCCAGCTGGTGGTCGCTTCAGCTCCCAACACACACATTCCTGTAGAGCCATCTCTACAGGAATGTGTGTGTTGGGAATATTGCATTAGGATCACAATGGGATAATTTTTATAGTCTAAATGTGTCTGTAGCATTGGATTCTGGTGGCCATTTTTGGTTAGCTTGGGTTCTTTTTGAACATGGAGTTCTCACAAGCATTGGGCCATAAACAATGTGCTATCTGTCATTGCTAAATGCTAGGTTCTTCTTTGTATAGGTAACCTGGATCACTTTTTAAAAGGACTGCCATTTTAAAACATTTTTACAGTCCACAGTGTCTGTACAAGACTGGAAGAATACATTTCTGACGTCACAATATATGGCAACAGTATAAATATTTTTTTATACATTTTGCTTTTAACATTAACATAAGCTCTGGTCAAGTGACTGCCTAAACAGTGATTCTCAAAGTGAGGGGCCCCAAGGTACCGAAGGGGGGTGCGTCTATAGTTTATACAGGTATGTATGGGTAAGGTAGGAGGAAATGAAAAGTTGCAGTGATTCCAATAGTAGGGGTGGAAAACGTTTGATATCTACTGTCTTAAAGAAACCTAGAATGAATGTAATATGGAGGCTGCCATTGCTAACATCTACTTCTAAAAATACTGGTTACCTGGTTATCATGCCATCCTATTAGCTTTAGTACTTATTGAGTCACTGACTTTTAAATCAGAACCTGATCATGACATGTCCCAGTTTGGTGATTAAAAGTATATCTAAAGGCAATTTTTTTTTTTTGGGGGGGGGGGGGTTAAATGGAGAGGGATTAGAACACATGTCAGGTTTTATTGCTGTCTGTGCCCCCATTAGGGAAAGTCACCCTCTCTTTTTGCACTGTTTACTATTATCATCAAAAGTGAAAGCAAAAGAAAATCCCAAATTTTGGGTTGTCAGCAGAACAGAAGAGAGGGGAAATCTTCCAATGGGGACACCAGTTCTGGTGACAACTGTGGATTCCCTCACTTTGGAGGGATTTCCTGTTTTGGCAATGGGACAGGAAGTGAAAGAAAATTATCCAATAGGACACAGAAGGTAAAACAAAAAACTGACATGGGTTTTAACCCACTTTTAATCTGTCCAAACTGAAAATAGCTACTGTTTTTTTTTTCTCTTCTGTGTAACAGATCTAGTCTAAAGCAGAACTCCCGGCAATTCTATATATTTATTTTTTTTGCATTGGACAGAGCATAACACCTGTCAGTTTTTTGGCTGTTTCTGAAGTAGTAGCCAATCAACTGCAAGTTTTTTAGTTATAAAGCTAAAATTGTCATGTGATCAGTCATACAGGACCCATATGTTTATTTTGCTCTCATTTTTATCAGTGGATTGTGCATTCTGATACCAGAAAGTGAAGCAGCCATCTTGCCTCCTATCACTGGGATGTACAGAGGCTATTACGACAGCTTGACCTAATTAACTCTTACAATTAACATTTCAATGCTCAGCATTGCTTCCACCCTGGGAGAGAAAATTATCACGTGAATAGAGTCTCGTCAATGCAGGCATTTAGTAAAATTCCAAGATAATGCAGATCCACACCCCTGTAGAGCTAAGTTAAATCTCAGATGTGTTGAGCCTGTGAGAAAATAATAGCTTTGACGTCACTGGAACTGCTGACAGAGAATGTGGCCAATCACGGCCACAAGAAAACAAAGGTCACATTTAGCTGCAGGCTGAGGAGAAAGCAAAGTAAATGACCCACTTCAAGTTGCTTATGGCTGGGAGCTGCACCATTGTCAGTGTGACGTGTCATCGTGAGGTATAATCTGCTGTGGTTTCAGAGTCTCACATTACATTTGAGGCTGGAGTGCCCATACCGGATAATTTATCCTCAATATATACACAGGGGAGCGTTGCTAAGCTGGTTGCTAGGACGTTGGCAGCTGGGCCACACAGCATCATTGGTTGTTATTGTGCAGGTGCCTGCCTTCACTATAACAACCAGTGACATTTTATGCCAATGATGCACAGTGCTGGGCCACAGCATTATTGTTTGCTGGGCCAGCATCCTAGCAACCAAAGGGGGGTTGTTGGATGTTAAAAACAAGGTGGCTTTCGGGGGGGAGAGAGAGGTATAGTGTTGTCAACCTTGGGGTGGGGGCAGCAAAAATGGCTGCCTCAGGCAAACTCCTGGTCATAAATACGTTTTGTAAATCTGTCTCATGGTAGTGTGAGAAATGGCGGACATTGTGGCAGATTCATGTACGTGCCAGTATGGCATCTATGGATCGGTCACAACTCTGACAGAACTTGTTTCTCCCTGTAAGGCAGTGGTGCTCAACTCCAGTCCTCAGGACCCACTAACAGGGCAGATTTTAAGTATTACCTTGGGGAGATGCAGACTAGAATACTGCAATCACTTAGCCCCGGTTCACACTGAGGCAGCGCGACTGCCTCAGGCGACCTGGACACGACAAGGGCGGCGACTTGCAAAACGACTTCTATATAGAAGTCTATGCAAGTCGCCTCAAGCCGCCCCCAAAGTAGTACAGGAACCTTTCTCTAAGTCGGAGCGATTAGAACAGTTTCCATTGTACAGAACGGGACGCTTCTTGTCAGGCGGCTAGGTCGCCTGACAAGTCGTCCTAGTGTGAACCAACCCTGAGCAGCAAATGATATCACCTGTGATGTATTTCAGTTATCTTGCAAACCTGGCCTGTTAGTGGGTCCTGAGGACAGGAGTTGAGAACCACTGCTGTAAGGTGTGGGAGTTTTACAGGCAGATAATCTATTTGGAGAAAATAGGAGGGCAATGGAAACGTATCAAATATCAGTTCCACAAGAACCCTAGGTTCACACGTCTGCGTTTCGTGCGGGCCGCATTTGCACAGGCACGGCAGCCTATTCAAATGAGTGGGCTGCTGTGCCTCCATTTCTGCAAAAAAAGTGCATGCACTTTTTCAAAGACACAGTCGCAGGGAAATCGCATGGTCTTTTTGACCATGCGATTTCCCTGCGGTTGTCGCCCCTGCAAACGCGCTGCATGTTTAGAATGAATGCCAGCCCTGCGTGTCTCCTAAGAGCAGGGTGATTTGGCTGTGGCTGGTTGCAGGTGTGGGAACAGATGCGATTCCTGCACCCACAACCAGAACACACAGTGTGGGCTAGTGTGAACCTAGCCGAACACAGAGACAAATTTTGTTGCAAAATTGTCTCAAAAATGTTACACAATAATACTATCAACAAATGACTCCAACATGGAAGAGTCTTAATAACCTCCATTTTCCTTATCACCAATATGGCGGGATTTATGAATTCACCTGATGTGAACTGGCCCTTGTGACTGTATAATCTCCTGATTTTTCAGCGACCGCTGTGCGATAGGGGGCGCCTCTGCTGTTTGCATACCACTGATGGACTGTTTTTTAAATTAATTTTTTGTTATTTACAAGTTACAATTTTTAGTTTATGCCGAGGCAGAGACTCACGCAGTTTGCCACATATTTGTAAAGCTCATCCGAATGGCAATTAGTTTACTAAAGTATTGCTTTTCATAAACAATTGCCCTGTGTTTTTTTTTTTTTTTTTTACATAAAATACTGTATGTGCTTTATCATGCTTTGTTACACATCGGTGCTGCTGATCTGTAGCCTCTTTGCAGCCACTTTCTGTCTAAACGGACACCAGTGATGTTTGCATGGAATTACACAGGGCAGGGTTCCTGCTGGGGACAACAGTGGACCATAGCTGCCTAATATATATTAAAATGGTCACTTGTATCCATCAGAAACACATGGGACAATGCATGAGCACTTTATCATATTACAGTATTTAGTAAATATAAAATAAAAATGTGTATCTATATGAGTTAAGTGCAACAAATATGAACCTCCAGGAGAATTCCACTTCAGGGAAGAGAGATAAAAAAAAGATGAAAACTTTCTAAGAATTTGCTGACTTCTCTTACTTATATCAGTTCACTCAGAAAAACTAGTAAAACATGCTGGCAAAAACGGCACGGTCACTTCTGTAAGTCACCTGTCACATTAAGCTGTCCCTTTAGGCCATACATACATGGTGACATTGTTGAGAAGTATACCATGCCCTCAAGGAACCCAAACTCATTGAACATTTTGTCCTCTTTCGTCATCTGGCTTTTGAGGATCATAGGAAGAGTAGAGACAGAGGTCTACAATGCCCGCAAGGAAACCAAACTCATTGAACATTTTGTCCTCTTTCGTCATCTGGCTTTTGAGGATCATAGGAAGAGTAGAGACAGAGGTCTACAATGCCCGCAAGGAAACCAAACTCATTGAACATTTTGTCCTCTTTCGTCATCTGGCTTTTGAGGATCATAGGAAGAGTAGAGACAGAGGTCTACAATGCCCGCAAGGAAACCAAACTCATTGATCATTTTGCCCTCATTCTTCTGACTTTTGAAGGTCCTGACTTTGAAGGTCCATTATCTATAATCATAGGTGTGCGCAGCCTATTGCATTAGGGTGTGCACCTCAAAGCTCCAACACATATGCCTTTGACATATTTACCGGCTCTCCATCCTGAAACAATTGGAGGAAGGGGGAGCAAGGGAGCACATGGGAGACCCGGGCAACAGAAGGAAGAGGAACAGGGAAATGAGGAGTGGCGGGAGTGGCATATATTAGTACCAATCCCCTATATTTTCCTCCTGTGGCAGCTGAATGTTGACAAAAGGGAGAGGAGAAGCCTACTTTCAGCTGCTGCAGGAGGAAAATACAGATCGATTCCACTAAATTTCACCCACCCCATCTCTCCTGTCCAGGTTCTGAGGGTCGGCAAGGAAGGGTTGTGGTTTACCTGTCACCTGCCCACCATTGACAGGTTGCCAACCCCAGGATTAGGGTGTGCCCAGGCACATCTGGCACACCCCTTGCGCACACCTATGTCTATAATGTTTTGGGCCCTACTTGCTAAGATGCCTCATGTTAAAGTGAACCTTTCATTAAAAATGGAAAGTCCACTTTACTGTAAGTGAAAAAAAACACATTTACTTCATGCCTGGCTTCCGGCCTTTCCAGTAGGCGTAGGTGAGGTCATGGTGCCTCTGGGGAAAGCTGGGAGCTCGAAATCCAACAAGACTTTACCCAAGCTCATTGCAGGAGTGCATTTTTGTGGGATCTTGAGTCCCTCGTTTTCCCAGGAAACAGGTGACATCATCCACAGTTGCAGTAGCTCTGAGCTCAGCAATGCTGTGAGGGAGAAGATAGTGAACCAGACAGGCAGGGCTTTGAAAACCCATTCCTGTAATGGTGGGAGTGAGCAGTAATGGCTGGAAGCGTCTTAGAAAATGTCCTAGCAACAAGGCAGGACAGGGTGATGCCATGTTTTGGAGTTTTTGGCTAGGTTTTGGGAGGTACATAAATGGCCTACTACACCTATATCCATCTTTAGTCAAAGTTGCCGTTTGTTTTTATCTACAGGCATAGCAGTTTATTGATACGGGGGAACTAACCCTTTAAAGCAGAACTAACCTCATTGTTTTAACTGTTTGCCAAAACATTTAAATCCAATTCAAGGCATGCCATGAATAACTGTCACAGTTGCTTATGCCCTCATCCGAACTGTCAAGCCATCAAATGGCTGATATCATAACTGATCACATATGCAGCACCATGGCAGTTGCAGATTGAACAAAGGCTAAGTTGGCAGCATCCTTAGATATAAAGGATAGGAGGGTTTAGTTCTTACATTTTGAATGTCCCCCAAAGTCCCTAGGCAGCTCACTGCTCTGCATTTGCATTGTAGTTAATGTCCAGTTTTATGTGTGTTGTATTATTATTATTATTATTATACAGGATTGTTTTAGTGCCAACAGTTTGTGCAGTGCTTTATATATATATATATATATATATATATATATATATATATATATATATATATATATATATATATATATACAAACTGACATATGAAGCCAGAGGTTGCCCCTGTAAATTCCATAAGACCTGGGACTTTTGGGTGAATTCAGATCGCACTATACCACCTAGTACTTAAGGGAATAAAAAATGGAAAGAGGGGAAACCTGTTTCTAAAACCCCCTTCCCTCATGGGACTGCGGCAGCGGGGTTCCCAGTGTCCCTTTAACTAAAAATGCTGGATGTTCTATCGCCTATCACCCAGGCAGTTTTAAAAAAGAGCGGGAAGGTGTGCTATTGGTCACCTTCCCCTGGCACTTAGCATCCAGAAAAGAGCGGGAAGGGGTTTTATTGGTCCTTTCCCTGGATAGGTCAGTTGTCCTAGTATCCAGGCAGTTTAGGAAAAAAAGCAGGAAGAATTTGAAATAAAAAGGGGTTCCCAGCGCCCGAGCTTCAGTGGCCCCAATAAGCACAAGCTGTGGTGTTCCCTCCCTATCCGTCATGGCTAATTATTATGTGGCAGTGTCACCTTTTTGTTACGGGGGACAGTTTGGGAACCTAGGTTTTCATGACTAGGTTTCTTAAAAGTGTTTATTATATGATTATCTTCTGAAAAAAAAATGTTTAATGTAATGGGTATTTTACCCTCATTATTTTTTTTTTTTTTTAATATTCCAGCTTGAGCTAATGACAGGTGTTTAAAAAAGTTCAGATATTCATTTATTGTAAAGCCAATAATAATAAAGGCCGCGGCCAACTTTATCCAACAAAAAGATGTGTGGCGTGTTTTACTTTATTGTTTAAAAAGCTGATGTCTGCTGTCCCATGCTTAGAGCCAAGGAACTATTGCTGAATCCTTTTTTTGCTTTTACTCGATTTCTGTATTTGTATGCACTGTTATATTGATCATCTGCATTCTATCTTTGTAGACTAATCTATTTTGCATAAATGTTCCTTTAGTCCCTGATCCAAGTGTAATGAATAGACATTCTGTACATTTTGCATTGAGATACTTGAGCACTGTTTGCTCTGCCTTCTTTATACTATTTCTTATTTTGTTCTTGTAAATTTTATGTACAATAAAGTTACCTTTATAAAAAAAAAAAAAAAAAAATGAATGGAATGTACTGTGTTTTATACCGGTATAACACATCAGTCCAGGATATGCACTACACTAAGTGACAGACCAGATCGTGACTAATACACAACAAAATGTCCTCCATAATGAATGTTAGGTCTGGGCAGGTGTGCACATCCTGTAATATAAATGGACGTGGCACGTGTGCTAGAGATGACAGCTACAGTATGGTAGTCAGGCTAGAATAGAACTGATTTACCAACGATCCAGAGGCTACTACTAATAAATCTACCACATCTGAAGGAATAAAGTGAATGACTGACTAGACAATATAAAAACTTTTTGTTCTTACCAAGTACACATATACAATACATAGTGATGCAAAATACTATTCAATGTTACATAGTAGGTGAGGTTGAAAAAAGACACAACTCCATCAAGTCCAACCTATGTGTGTGATTATTTGTCAGTATTACATTGTATATCCCTGTATGTTGTGGTCATTCAGGTGCTTATCTAATAGTTTTTTGAAACTATCGATGCTCTCCGCTGAGACCACCGCCTGTGGAAGGGAATTCCACATCCTTGCCGCTCTTTTGTTTTGGAAACAGTGAGGAAGAGTTACAACTCATGGTGGGGTTTTACTGGTATGCAGTACTCCTTTAGGGCCCATTCACATCTATCTGCTCTCTTGTGATACATTAACCGCTTGCTGACCGCCGCACACAGATGTACGTCGGCAGAATGGCACAGGCAGGCAAATGGGCGTACCTGTACGTCCCTTTAAATTTGCCATCTATCGGGCGCGCATGCCGCCGCGGGAGCGAGCCCGCGGGTCCCGGGAACGCTATGTTCGCCGGCGTCTCGCGATTGCGGTGTGGAGAGGCGGAACGGGGAGATGCCTATGTAAACAAGGCATTTTCCCGTTCTGCCTAGTGACATGACAGAGATCATTGCTCTCTGTCATCCGGAGCAGTGCTCGCTGTCATGTCAGTGGTAGCCCACCCCCCCTACAGTTAGAATCACTCCCTAGGACACACTTAACCCCTTGATCGCCCCTTAGTGTTTAACCCCTTCCCTGCCAGTGTCATTTACACAGTAATTAGTGCATTTTTTTAGCACTGATCGCTGTATAAATGAATATGGTCCCAAAATAGTGTCAAAAGTGTCTAATGTGTCCGCCATAATGTCTCAGTCATGATAAAAATCGCATAGTAACAATAATAAAAAAAAAAATAATAATAAACGCCATAAATCCCCTATTTTGTAGACGCTATAACTTTTTAATATAAGCTTATTGCGATTTTTATTTTTTATATATTTTTTGGGGATAATTATTATAGCAAAAGTAAAAATATTGCTTTTTTTTGTTTACAGCGCAAAAAATAAAAACCGCAGAGGTGATCAAATACCACCAAAAGAAAGCTCTATTTGTGGGAAAAAAGGATGTCAATTTTGTTTGGGTACAACGCCACACGACCTCACAATCGTCAGCAAAAGTGACGCAGTGCCAAAACGCAAAAAAAATGCTCTGGTCAGGAAGGGGGTAAAATCTTCCGGGGCTGAAGTGGTTAATGCACACAGGTAGACATGCAGAGTATAAAGGCAGCTTGCTCATTTGGTGGGCTACCACAGCACCACAATGGATCCAAAAACAGGTATGCACCATTTCTTCCGACACAACGCATGGTAATGGTACTAGGAGTACATTGTATTACAGTGACCAAAAAGTATAGCCAGAAAAATATTTCACTTTACTTCTCTTTTACACAATGGAGCTGATTTACTACTGTCTGAGTGCTCAATCATATGCATGGGAATTTAACCTCTTGCCAACCACTTAACGCAGGGGTCTCAAACTGGCATTCCTCCCAGCTAATGTGAAACTACAAGTCCCATCATGCTTCTGCCTGTGGGAGTCATGCTTGTAACTGTCAGCCTAGTAATGCCTCATGGGACTTGTAGTTTTGCAACAGATGGAGGGCTGCCAGTCTGAGACCTCTGATTAATGCATATGTGCAGCCACAGGGAGGGTTGGCCTTAAAACCCCCACAGTCAGCACATATTTATCAGTAGGGGGCCAAGGTTTATGTAATGAGAGTGCAGTAACTGTGCTCTTCCAGCATGGTGATCAAGCTGTCAAAAGACAGCTCCCAGTCTCTGCTTATAGTCAGGTGGACATGCTCATATGACTATTGTAAAAGCCAATTATAGACATCACATGTTCAGGAAGTCCATCCTACCTTCCTGTGCTTAGACCAGGTGTTTCGTCAGATTAGGCGACCCGTCAGATTTTGTAACAGAAGTGACTTTCCGTCGCAGCCATCTTGGTACACCCGGCCCGCACTCATCCACAGTAAGCATACAGTGAGAAGGCAGCAAGCGGACATCTTGTTACACCCACAGGAGTCTTGCTTTTTATATTTATATATGGTAAATTTATTTAAAGGGCATGACTGCGCATGTGCATGAATTGTAACGCATGCATAAATAAGCCTATAAACCTCCTGTGTAATTCTCCTCCGCTCCGCGTGCTGGTCTTGTAAGCAGTGTGTCCCACTCCATGTTACAATGCCCATTGATGTGCAGTTTGGTGGGTTGCCATTTATTTCTACAAAAATGCATCTGATAAAAATGGATTTTGTAAAGGGGTCTTAGGCTTGGTCCAAATGTATGCAAGTGCACATTTTAGCAGTTCCCACGCATAGGGCAATCCATTCAGTTCTAGTTCTGGTGGGCCTGGTGACTACCAGGAATCTCCCCCACTTTGGAGGGATTTCCTCTCACTTCCTGTTTCTGCTATGGGACAGGAAGTGAAGAGAAATCTCCTCAATGGGATGCAGATGGCAAAAAAAAAAAAGACTAACAGGGTTTATAACCCTCCTGTACTCTATGCAAACTGAAAAAAATAAGTTTTGCCTTCATTTCTACATATTTACATCTGAATGTGCGTTTTATTATTACCTGAATGCCCCTTATTTTTTGCCTTGGTTTTCCAGGTTTTTAGTGCAGATTTTTAGCACCAGAAATTTGTTACATAGTAGGTGAGGCTGAAAAAAGACACAAGTCCATCCTATGTGTCTGATTATGTGTCAGTATTACATTGTATATCCCTGTATGTTGTGGTCATTCAGGTGCTTTTATAATAGTTTATTGAAACTATCAATGCTCCCCGCTGAGACCACCGCCTGTGGAAGGGAATTCCACATCCTTGCCGCTCTTACAGTAAAGAACCCTCTATGTAGTTTAAGGTTAAACCTCTTTTCTTCTAATTTTAATGAGTGGCCATGTGTCTTGTTAAAATGCGAAAATGTTTTATTCCTATTGTGGGGTCACCAGTATGGTATTTGTATATTGAAATCATATCCCCTCTCAACCGTCTCTTCTCCAGAGAGAATAATTTCAGTGCTCGCAACCTTTCCTCATAACTAAGATCCTCCAGACCCTTTATTAGCTTTGTTGCCCTTCTTTGTACTCACTTAATTTCCAGTACATCCTTCCTGAGGACTGGTGGCCAGAACTGGACAGCATACTCTAGGTGTGGCTGGACCAGAGTCTTGTAGAGTGGGAGAATTATCGTTTCATCTCTGGAGTTGATCCCCCCCCCCCCCCCAGTGTATACATTGCATTCATACTTTTGCCACCCAAATGCATTATTTTACATTTTTCTACATTGAACCTCATTTCCCATTAATTTGTTCAGATCTTTTTGCAAGGTTTCCACATCCTGCGGAGAAGTTATTGCCCTGCTTAGCTTAGTATCGTCCGCAAATACAGAGATTGAACTGTTTACCCCATCCTCCAGGTCATTTATGAACAAAATAAATAGGATTGGTCCCAGCACAGAACCCTGGGGGACCCCACTACCCACCCCTGACCATTCTGAGTACTCCTCATTTATCACCACCCTCTGAACTTGCCCTTGTAGCCAGTTTTCAATCCATGTACTCACCCTATGGTCCATGCCAACGGACCTTATTTTGTACAGTAAACGTTTATGGGGAACTGTGTCAAATGCTTTTGCAAAATCCAGATACACCATGTCTACGGGCCTTCCTTTATCCAGTTGGCAGCTCACCTCCTCATAGAAGGTTAGTAGATTGGTTTGGCAAGAATGATTCTTCATAAATCCATGCTGATTACTGCTAATGATACCATTCTCATTACTAAAATCTTGTATATAGTCCCTTATCATCCCCTCCAAGATTTTACATACTATTGATGTTAGGCTAACTGGTCTGTAATTCCCAAGGATGTATTTAGGGCCCTTTTTAAATATAGGTGCTACATTGGCTCTTCTCCAATCAGCTGGTACCATTCCAGTCAGTAGACTGTCAGTAAAAATTAGGAACAATGGACTGGCAACTACTTGACTGAGTTCTCTAAGTACCCTCAGGTGCAAGCCATCTGGTCCCGGTGATTTATTAATGTTAAGTTTCTCAAGTCAAGTCTCAAGTCTTTTAATTCTGTCCTCTGTTAACCATGGAGGTGCTTCCTGTGATGTGTCATGAGGATAAACACTGCAGTTTTGGTTACTGAAGCCCCCCGATTCCATCGTGAAGACTGAGGAGAAGAATAAATTCAATACCTTCCCCATCTCCCCATCCTTTGTAACCAGATATCCTTCCTCATTCTTTATGGGGCCAATATGGGCAATTTGTGATGTACTTACTGTAAGGCCACATTCACACGGGCAGCCAGGGGCGCATAGTTTGCAACATTGGGTGCTATGTCCAAATACAAACTGCCCGATTAGCTGAGGCCAGTTTGTGTGCAGCCAAAATGCTGAGGAAACGGCGACCCCCATTGTCTGCATCTAGGGTCAGTCAAAGGCTCTATTCAAAAGAGTGCTCACATGAGAACAGCATCAGTGCAGGCCATTGATTTGAGTTCAAATCTGATAGCTGTGCAGTCACAGTATGTGCAGAGAGTGTTTACATCCACCAGCTATAATCAAGCAATTCTTATGTGGGGATAATTACAAATCACTGTTCACAATGCAGTGGTACTAAATAAAGGTTGATGTGATTTTTAGGTGTTATTCATACATGTAGCCATGGGGCAGTAAAACCAGGCGGCTGAGCCACAGTTTTACCACCCCTGACTGCCCACTTGAACACACGCCTGTACAAATGCCATGCGATATATCGCCTTCTAACCGCCTGTCAAATGCCATCTAAAAAGTGATCCTCCGCAATTCGCTTATCAGAGGCTGGTGTGAACAGGCCCTTAATAAATTCATAAAAGATCTTAATAGTTATGAAAGGATTAGAGTTGCACAAGGCTAATGAATGCAGATTCATTCGGGTGGACAAACAGGTCCTCGTATTTATGACGAGGCAGACATAATTGTCCACAATAAAATGGCAAACGCTAATTGGAATGCGGCGTCAGCTTTTAAAGCTTTTGGGAAGTGTTCCCCTACTTAATAGAGTGACTCATCACCTTCACCTTCTAAACTTAATTACACACAGGATGCAAAGCAGCATCAACTGTACTTCCTCCATTCCGGTGATAATTTTACCTGTGAACAGGTTGCTGGGAGCATTGATTGTCTTTGTCTGTTGTTTACTGTCACCTTGCTGAACAGAGACGATTTCATTCACAGGAACAGAGACCAACTGACCTGAAAAGAGAAAAGAATTTGAGAGTTTTCATGTAATATACCCACCGGGCACAAATATGAGCATATTGAGTAAACTGGTGATTGATTACTGAGAACAGGAAGCTGCTGAGATAAAAATGTTTATTCAAATAATCAATGCTGGCAACTAATCAGACAGGAAATTAAAGTGTATGCATAGAAAACCTTTTTATTTTGTTTTGGATAGAGTAGGGAAGGGTTAAGGCCCCCGACAGTCAGATTTTAATTCACGGCTGTGCTGCTGCTAAGGAGAATAAACCTTGACCATTCTCAAGCAGACAGAAAGTGATGGGGAAATTCTAAATTGTACATAGTTACATAGTTGGTAAGGTTGAATAAAGACATTTGCCCATCCAATTCAACCTGAGAAAGTGTGTAGCCGTGTGACTACTGTTTCCCCTTATCCCTGTACACTATGTTCACTAAGAAACGCATCTAAACTTTTTTTTTTTTACCTTATCTACACTCTCTGCTGACACCAACTGTGGAAGGGAGTTCCACATCCTTACCGCTCTAACAGTAAAGAACCACTTATGAAGTTTAGGACTGAACTGCTTCAACCTCATTGTGTGGCCATGTGTCTTCTTTACTAACCTAAGATTAAAAAGTTTACTCCCAATGATAAAGTGACCATTTAAAGATTTGTATATTGCAGTCTCTTCTCCAGGGAGAACAGGGAGAATAAGTATAATGTTCAAATGTTCAAATTAATGGGGTGGGCGACTACATGGCAAATGAGGTTCAATGTAGAAAAATGTAAAATAATGCATTTGGGTGTCAAAAATATGAATGCAATCTATACACTGGGGGGAGAACCTCTGGGGGAATCTAGGATGGAAAAGGACTTGGGGGTCCTAGTGGATGATAGGCTCAGCAATGGCATGCAATGCCAAGCTGCTGCTAATAAAGCAAACAGAATATTGGCATGCATTAAAAAGGGGGATCAACTCCAGAGATAAAACGATAATTCTCCCACTCTACAAGACTCTGGTCCGCCCGCACCTGGAGTATGCTGTCCAGTTCTGGGCACCAGTCCTCAGGAAGGACGTACTGGAAATGGAGCGAGTACAAAGAAGGGCAACAAAGCTAATAAAGGGTCTGGAGGATCTTAGTTATGAGGAAAGGTTGCAAGCACTGAACTTATTCTCTCTGGAGAAGAGACGCTTGAGAGGGGATATGATTTCAATTTACAAATACTGTACTGGTGACCCCACAATAGGGATAAAACTTTTTCGCAGAAGAGAGTTTAATAAGACTCGTGGCCACTCATTACAATTAGAAGAAAAGAGGTTTAACCTTAAACTACGTAGAGGGTTCTTTACTGTAAGAGCGGCAAGGATGTGGAATTCCCTTCCACAGGCCGGTGGTCTCAGCAGGGAGCATTGATAGCTTCAAGAAACTATTAGATAATCACCTGAATGACCGCAATATACAGGGATATGTAATGTAATACTGACACATAATCACACACATAGGTTGGACTTGATGGACTTGTGTCTTTTTTCAACCTCACCTACTATGTAACTATGTAACTATGTTTGTAGTCATTCCTCATAGCTGAGGTCCTCCAGTCCCCTTGTTAGCTTGGTTGCCCATCTCTCGACTCTCTCCAGTTTAGGCACATCCTTCCTCAGGATTGGTGCCCAGAACTGGATGGTATACCCAAGATGTGGACTTCACCAGAACAACTGATGAAAGTAAATCTTGCAAAAATGAAACCGAACCTTTTAAGGTCCTACAAATAATAAATTAAAAGTTGAGGAGTCATTGGTTCTACATTGTAAATGTTTAAAGAAAGTGACACACCTGACTGGGACTCAACTAAACCACTCTAAACTGTGTGTGTATTATAATATAAGTGTTCTACTGCAGGTTGATGGGTCAGTTCCTGTGTTGTTTCTTTACGCTAAAAAGAGGTGTTGCCATAGGAAATAATGAGCCCTAACAAAAGACTACCCAGAATTTGCACCTTATTTCCAGCCACAATCAAGTCTATCAGGAAATTGTGCCTGGAAGTAGATGTGTGGTTTCCATAGTTTTAAAACAACCCTATTTGACATCCGAGTGCTAAGAGACCTGAGACACAAGATAGCTGTTTAAAAAAAATGTGTGATTTTGGGATCATCACTGTTTCATCTTTGAAAAGGGGTGTGAATTTTTACTATGTGCTAAAAAAACAAATACTTTTGTTTAGCTAGTTTCTAACTTTAGGTATGGTCTTTTTGCACTTCCTTCTTCTTTTTTTTTTTTTTTTGTGATTTGAACAATTGAACCCAATATATGTGCAGGTTTCCTGTACCTGGAGGCAATGTTCTGCTATTATCTGGCACCATAGCATGTGTACTTTATAAATATATGACAGTCAAATAAAATGTATTTATGGTCATAACTCTGTCAGATGGAGATATTGGTGACAAGCCCTGACTCCACCTTCAGTAAAAGAGAAATTTAGATTTGGGTACCAACCTGCAAGCTTGGCTGGGTTCCAACTGGCCACATACAGTACTAATTTCCCTACAGAATGCCTCATAAATACATAAACTCAAGGCAGCCGTTGATGTCAATAGAGAGGGGGCTCATTCTCAAATGTCATTCAAAAGTACTTTAAAATTGTAGAATTTTAACATTCGATTTTGGAATGAAATTTCTCAAATGAAAACCAGATACACTGCTAGAAATGAGCTCAGTCGAGAAAAATTTCCCTTGCTGCTTCTAGGAAATTACCGTATATACTCGAGTATAAGTCGAATTTTTCAGCACATTTTTTTGTGCTGAAAGTGCCCCCCTCGACTTATACTCGAGTCAAGCACTTTTCTGCAGCAAAAAATTTCATTTTCCGAACCGATTTTGGGGCCCCGTATCTCAGGGCCCCTTGGTGCTAGGAACCCCAAATTTGGTGTGCAAACCAAGTGGAACTGGTTCCACAACATATCCAAAGCTGAAGTTCCTAGCACTAAGTGGCCCCGAGATACGGGGCCCCAAAATCGGTTCGGAAAATGTCATTCTCTGCTGCAGAAAAGTGCTTGACATTTTCTTTTTTTTTTTTTTTTATTTTGTTCTTTTGTTTTTTTTTTTTTTTTTCTGCCACCTCAGTGATTAGTTGGAGACCTGATCCACTTTATCAGTGTCATCTATGTCTCTCCTTTTTTTCACATCATTTGTAGCTTACTTGACAAGTGTATATATCTTATATTCAATTTAACAAATACAGAAAAGGAAAGGAACCCCAACCCCTAACCCTCTCCCCTACCCCCCTCCCTCCCTCCCCCCCGCTCCTCTTGTGTACATTTGTTGTTATCTCTATTTTTATTCAATTCTTATTCTCAGACCTTCAGCAACACTCCATAATTTTTTAAAGTCCTTCCAGTTTTGCCACTTGTTCCTCCCTTCTACTGATTCAGCTTCACTTTCAGGTCCTCCTTCCTCCATGTATCGGATCCCTTCCACTACATCAACCCACTCCCATATTGATGGGCCCTCTAACTTCTGCCAATTTTTTGCTATGACCTTTTTTGCCGCATTCAACAGGTGAGGTACTAAGGTGTTTTTATATATTTTAACCTCCCCTCCTATTCCGTGATGTAACACTGTCCAGGGGTCTAATTTAACTTCTATCTTAGTTATTTGCTTAATATATCCCAAGATTTTTAGCCAGTAACGTTTGATTACAGGGCAGTCCCACCATATGTGGGCCATGTTTCCTACACCTTTACACCCCCTCCAGCACTCTGATGTTTTGTCTTTTTGGTATTTACTTGCCTTATCCGGGGTAATGTACCAACCTGTTAAAATTTTTTAGTTCATTTCGGCGACACTGATGTCTATCGTCGAACTATGGGTCAGCTCCAGGGTTTTCTTTAATCTATTACTATCTAACTGTACGCCTAATTCATTTCCCCATTTGATAATAAATGGTGGTATCTCCCTACTACTCTTCACCAGGCCCAGTTTGTAAATTTTTGAAATTATACCTTTAGTATTATTCAACATGCATATCTTTTCTAACTCTGATAGCTCCTCCCCTGATCTTATTGGGTGTGGTAGGCGGCTGATAAAGTGGCTTAACTGCAGGTATCTCCAGCGATCTAACACCCAAAAATCTGTTTTGTGCTTTAGTTCCTGAAACGTGGCTATCTTCCCCTCTTTAATAATATCTCTCAACTGTACTGTTCCCTTTTTTATCCAACTCCCCCCAATTTCTTTTTTACCAGGTGCAAAATAATCATTCTCTGAAAGTGAAATTAACGGGGAATTATAAGTGTTATTTACTTGTTTGTAAACTATATCCCAAACTCTAAAAACCGCCTTTGTCAGTGAGTGTGTGTTTGTATCTAATACCCTATAGTGTGGAGGGTTCCAAATCAAGTGCCCTAAGTGCGCCTTACTCAAACTATTCTCTATATTCACCCATCTTTTCTGTGAGTTCTCTCTAAACCACTCTATCGCTCTTGAGACCAGTGTTGCCCTATAATAACCCTGAATATCAGGTATCGCCAAGCCCCCTTTTCTTTTTTCTTGCTTTAAGATGTCAAAAGACACTCTAGCCCTTCTGTTTTTCCAAACAGCTCTCATTAAGATTGATTTCAATTTTTTAAAATAGTACTGAGGGATATTCAATGGGAGCATCTGTAGTTTATAGGTGATTTTAGGTAATAATATCATCTTTATGGCGTTAATACGTCTAACCCATGAAAGTGGTTTAGTTGTTATCCTTTTACTCTCCGATTTTATTTCATCTAATAATGGAATAAAATTTGCTTTGTAGATCTTCCCTAATGAATTAGCCAGTTTTATACCCAAGTAATTTATTTCTTTTTTCCATATAAATTTAAATTCCTTTTTCAAGTTTCTTTCCTCCCTCTTACCCAGGTTGATATTCAGGATTTCCGATTTTGCTAAGTTAATTTTGAAGTTTGATATTTCTCCATATTGCTTCATGACTCCGAGGATATTAACCATTGATATTTTGGGGTTGGCTATGAAAAGCAGAAGATCGTCTGCAAAAGCCGCGATCCTGTGCTCCTCATCTCCAACCCTTATACCCCAAATCTCTGGGTCTGCCCTAATCACTGACAACAGTGGCTCCAGGGAAAGGACGAAGAGCAGGGGGGACAAGGGACACCCCTGCCTCGTTCCATTTTCCATTTCAAAAGCCTCTGAAAGGGAGCCATTAATTTTTATCGAGGCCGTGGGGCGGTTATACAAAGCGCGTATCCTATTGATCATTTTTGGACCTATACCCATAGCTTCCAGAGTTTGGAACATGAACCCCCAGTCTACTCTGTCAAACGCTTTCTCCGCGTCTATAGACAAGAGTAGACCTGGGGGTCCATTATCCTTAATATGCTGCAGCAAGAGGAGTGCTCTCACGCCATTGTCTCGCCCCTCTCTTTTTGGGATGAACCCCACTTGGTCTGGATGTATCAGGCCATTGAGGTTCTCTTTTAGCCGATTTGCTAGGACTCTGGCATATAGTTTAACATCGGTGTTGATCAGCGATATCGGCCTATAACTAGAGCATAATGTAGGGTTTTTCCCTTCCTTTGGGATAACCGTGATCTCTGCTCTAAGAGCTTCTCTACTCAGGTCGAAATCTCTGCCCAACCCGTTCATATACTCGCAGAGTCTAGGGGTCAATATTTCTTTAAATTTTTTGTAATACCTACAGGTGAATCCGTCGGGCCCCGGGCTTTTACCTGAAGCTGATTCTGATAGTGCTCTGTTGATTTCTTCTATTGTTATGGGGTTTTCTAAGATATCTCTGTCGGCCTCATTGATCTTCGGGAGGTTGGCTTTCTTCAAGAATTCTACTATTTTCCTATCCTTTGCTCCTTTTAGCCTTGTATTTTTAGTTACTGAATATAATTCACTGTAATATTCCTTAAAGGATTCCCCTATCTCTTTTGTTGTGTGTAGCATTTCTCCTTTACTGTTTTGAATTTTTTCAATATAGTTTCTAGTTCTTTTCTTTCTTATTATATTAGCTAGTAGTCTACTGCTCTTATTTCGACTCTGATAGTTTTCTTTCGCCACCTTGTAAAATGCTTTTTTTGTTTCTATATCTGTATAATTCTTTAGCTCCTCCCTTTTTTCCACCAATTTTTGATAGACTCTCCTCTCTTGGCCCGAGCCCTTCTTATGTTCTTGCTCCAGATCATATATTTCTTCAGTTAGTTTTTTGATTTGTTCCTTTGTTTCCCTTTTTCTCTTTGCCCCTATCTTCATTATTACTCCCCTTATGTAGGCCTTGTGGGCCTCCCACAGGGAGGACCCTGATATCTCTGCTGTATCATTCGTTGAGAAATATTGTTTTAATTCCTGTTCTATTTTCTCTACATTTGATGCTTCTTGCAAAAGATCTTCATCCAATCTCCATGTTATTGGGGTTCTCTGATTTCCTGGGACATACAATCTCATACTAACCGGGGCATGGTCTGATATGGTGATAACTTCTATCTTAGCCTCCACAACTCTTTCCAACAATGAATGTTCCGTCAATATATAATCAATCCTAGAGTACGTCCCGTGCGCAGAGGAATAGAACGAGAAATCTTTCTTATTTGGATTCGTAATCCTCCATACATCCACCAGTTGACACGAATGCAGCTTCCGTTTTAGTTTCTTCAGCTTCCCGTTCGTAGTCCCCTGCGCACGAGACGTACTATCTACCTCTGGATCCATACACATGTTGAAATCACCCATCATAATCAGGCTACCTTCTTTAAACTCCATTAGTTTCCCTAATATTGTTCCAAGAAAACCACTCGGCTCTTTATTAGGTGCGTAGATATTTGCCAGTGTAACCTTCAATCCCTCCAAGGAACCTTTCAGGAATATATATCTTCCCCCCTGGTCTATTAACCTCTCTTCGACCTTAAAATTTATCCCTCTTGCTATCCCTATTGCCACTCCTCTCGCTCTTGATGTTATTGAGTCCCCGTAAAACCAAATTGGGTACATATTGGACTTTATCTTACTCTTGGAATAGTATGTTAAATGGGTTTCTTGGAGGAACACAACCTCAGCCTTATATCTCTCTAATTCCCTCAAGATCTTATATCTCTTAGTTGGCTCATTAAGACCCTTTACATTATAGGTCATAAAATTTAATTTTCTCATCTCCTCACTTTTTTTTTTTTTGGTCTTTGTTGGGTCTGTATTACTGAGCTAATCTGAGTTCTTCCTTTGTTAACTTCTATCCTTCCTTTTCCCTTCTTGCTTCCTTGTACACCGGGTTCCCCTTTCCCCTCCCCTCTCCCCGACCCCCCCTCCCTACCCCTCAGCCATCCCCTGGCTCCCCATTCGCCCAGCGCCATAGATACCATGGAGCTTTGGCGAATCACATGTTTGAGGTGGGAGCCCGAGTGTGCCCTTTACCCCCCCCTGCCTGGTGTTTTAAGCAGAGAGGGGCAATCCAGATATCACAGAAAAAAAAAAAAAAAAACTCCTCCTCCCCCCCGCCACCCCTCCACTCTACTACTCAACTAAACCACTAAACCACTAAACCAATAAACCAACCCCCCCCACCCCCCCCCCCATACCCTCCCAGTCATCCCTCCGCCCAGCCCGGCAGCTCTGGTTCTTTCATATCAAGCCTATCACAGAAGTCCTTTAAATCCTCTGGGAACCTCAATCTTGCCGATCTTCCGTCTCTAAAGCCCCTCAGGCACGCCGGGAAACCCCAGCTATACTTGATGTTTAGTTCTCTCATCTGATCTAATAAAGGCTTCAAAAGCCTTCTCCTAGCGAGGGTTTCGGGAGCGAGATCTGTATAGATTTGGATCTCTGACCCTTCAAATTTTACCGGGGGTTTATCTCTCATTTTGGATAGGATTACAGCTTTGTCTTCATAATACCTAAAGCGGATTATTATATCTCTCGGCCTCTGGTGGTCCGAGTTGAATACTTTCCCAACTCGGTGAGTCCTTTCTATTTTAGGGAATTCCTTATCCTCCTCTCCTATCAGAGGCCCCAATATTTGGGGGATCAACCTTCTCAGATCTTCTCCTTTGTTTTCTGGGACATTACGGAGTCTTATATTTTGTCTCCTATCTCGATTTTCCTGATCCTCGATCTTGTAAAGGATTATCTTCTGGTTTTGTCTGGAAGTTTTAATTTGTTCTTTGAGGTTCATTATCTCCTTTTCCAATTCCTCCGTTTTTTTTTCCGTTGTTTCTACCCTTTCCAATAAGCTTCCCAGGTCTGCTCTCACCAGGCCTATTTCTACTTTTATTGAGAGCTCAAGATTTTTGAGCATGTCTCTCATCTCCTCCTTTGAGGGCATTGGGGCGCTTGTTATTCTCTCTTCCATCCGACTTAAGTCCCCTTCACTTTCCACTATTGAATTTTCCTTTGATTGGATCGTTTTATCCCCCGCTTTATCTGGGGTTCCCCCTCTTCCTTCTGTCCTCGAACCTCCTTTGGCTCCTTGCTCCCCTCCTTTTGGACTCCCGCCTTGGGACATGAACTGTTTTATTGAGCTTCCAGCTGTCCTATCTCTCGGCGTTTTAGGTGCCCCCCCTTTTTTTGTTGTTGCTTTATTCATTCCTCCCTTCTTCCTCTGACCCCCTGTTGGTTTCCCCAGGATTAACTGGACTTCCTCTCTCCTCTTGTGGGTATGGATCCTTCAGGGGTGTCAGCCCTGATGATTATTTTCTGGGTCTTGCTCCTGGCGGTATGCCGTCTTTATATTATTAAGTTGCTTAATCAGGGGGGGGGGGTAAACACCTCCTGGGATATGGCCCAGGCCCACTAGGTACCCGTACCTCAGAGATGCCTCACTTTACTCAACCCCCGATCTAGAATCTTCTGCCTCGGAATCCTTTTCACAGTTTTAATACAGACTTCATTGCTCTACCAGGCAGAGATACAACCCCAAAAAACCATAGCTTCCAACCATTTACTTCTGTCCGGTTATGTCCGGCTAAATGTTAGCAGCTTGTTAGAAATGACATTAGTGGAGACGCCCAAGCTGTGGGGTTCAAACCAGACAATTGCTTCAGACACCTTGTCCTTCAATTACCCCTCATACCGTTATAGCAGATTATAATATGCAAGCTGAGGATTTCAAACAGGCACCGCGGCTTCAGCTGCCGTCTCTAGTCATTAGCTTCAGTCACCACTGTATCAGGCAGATATAAAAAAGTGTCTTCTAACACATATAAACGGACATTTATAGAAAAAGCTGTTCCTACGTTACCACCACCGGGCTCAGCAGAATTCCAGCGGGGTCTCACGTTGTCTGATGAGGACTGTGGGGCAGCCGAGGGGGGGGGGGAAGCCAGGGGGGGGGAGGGGACGTCGTCCAATCCTCCCTTCCTCTCCGTCTGTGCTAAATCCGCAGCCGCCTCCCATAGGCCGAAAGCGGCGTGTGAAGCTTCGGAATCCTTCCCCTGTTAGGATCTGCGGACCACGGCAGCAGCGTTCGTCTTGGCGTTCGGGGATCTTCCTCCCCCCTTTAGCGTGCGGGCATATCCTGTGTGGCGGCTGGATGGACGCGCTCCGGGGATCCTAGGAGAGTCTGCTTCTCCGTCTGACACACTCACCTCCCTCCCTCCGTGATGCGCACTACGTCATCACGCCCCCGCCCGACCAGCAAGGTTCATACTGCTTGACATTTTCTGAACCGACTTTGCGGCCCCATATCTCAGGGCCACTTGGTGCTAGGAACCCCAAATTTGATATGCAAACCCAGTGTAACCGGTACCATAACATATCCAAAGCTGGGGTTCCTAGCACCAAGTGGCCCTGAGATACAGGGCCCCAAATCTGGTTCAGAAAATGTCCTTCTTTGCTGCAGAAAAGTGCTTGACATTTTCTGAACTCATTTTTGGGGCCCTGTATCTCGGGGCCACTTGGTGCTAGAAACCCTAGCTTTGGATATTTTATGGTGCTAGTTCCACTGGGTTTGCACACCAAATTTGGGGTTCTTAGCACTAAGTGGCCCAGAGATATGGGGCCCCAAAATCAGTCAACTGTGTCCATCTGCAGCAATGTCATTTCGGGACCCTTTAGGTCCAGAGACCCCAAATTTTGGCTGCAGCTAGGGGGCATCTAGGAACCCTTAACTACCGAGTTTGAAGTTCGGGGGACCTATGGCTGCAAATGGGCACAGTGAGGCTGCAAATGGGCATTGTTGACCCTCTTTTCCACTTACAGTAGCTGTGCATTTCTCACCCTCGTCTTATACTCGGGTCAATAAGTTTTTCCAATTTTTTTGTGGTAAATTAGGGCCTCGACTTATACTCGGAACGACTTATACTCGAGTATATACGGTATTCATCATGAAAATGAAAGTTGAATTGACCCCACTAACAATCAGAAAATAGAACATTCCTAAACACAAAAAAAATGTGAATGCATTTCTACTGGTGGATAACCAGCTTTAGGACTTGACAACTTAATGACTTGACAAATGTCATTCAAAAATACTTCAAAATTTTATTTACTTTTCTATTTCTTAACAAATGGACTTTCCCAAACAAAAAACAACATACTGTTAGACATTTGTTCCATCAAAAAAAAATTTCCATCCTGCTCAACAACGAATGTCAGGTGAATGATTGTATGGCCAGTTTAAAGTGTCCTAAAGGGGCTTTCCATGTGTGTCCTTGATTAATGTCAAAGTGAATGGAGTCTTCCAGTTTGATCAATCGTTGAATGGCTTAAGCCCCAGTACACACTGACAGTTTTTTTTTTCTTTCTTTGTTTAACCAAGCAGGCTAAATTAAAAATGAGGAACTCGCGGGGAGCTCGCTGTACTAACTATGCGATTTTAGTAGAGCGGTTTTCCTTCTTAGCTATTGTGTTCTGACAGGGGGGCTGCTTATGTTAGACAGGCTGCTGTACACAAGGGCTGAATGTCGGACAGTTTCTGTTGAACCGGCTGATATTTGGCCTATGTGTACCAGGCTTTAGATATGACAATGGACGGCTTGATCCCAGACACAATTTTACAGCCAAATATGACATCCAAGGTGTAGCCGTTCTGCCCTTGTCTCTGGGTCCCCATTGAGAGATTTTCCTCACGTCCCATCTCAGTAACCACAGAGAAGGATCTCCCCAACTGCCACAAAAACAATAAAATACCTTATAGACACTTTGGGGTTAATTTACTAAAGCTAGAGAGTGCAAAATCTGGTGCAGCTCTGCATGGTAGCCAAACACCTTCTAACTCAGTGGTTCTCAACTCCTGCCCTCAGGACCCACTAACAGGCCAGATTTTAGGTATTACCTTGGGGAGATGCAGACTAGAATACTGCAATCACTGAGCAGCAAATGATATCACCTGTGATGTATTTCAGTTCTCTTGCAAACCTGGCCTGTTGGTGGGTCCTGAGGACCGGAGTTGAGAACCACTGTTCTAACTTCAGCTTGTTCAATTAAGTTTTGGCAAAAGATCCTGGAAGCTGATTGGTTTCTATGCAGAGCTGCACCGGGTTTTTCACTCTCCAGTTTTAGTAAAGCAACCCCTTTGTGTCTGTGGCATCCATTTCTAGAGGCCTTGGAGTGGGGATGACAGAGGTCATCATGCGTTCCTCTACCTGTAAGAATGTCACCTGCATCCTGAAGACCATAACCAATGGCGGTCGTTAAGTTCTGTTAATACCTTAGCAATCAGAGGACTGCATTTTCTGATTATCTCTCACGTTAGAACGAACATCTCTGGTACTGTTTACATTTTTTTTTCATGTTTTCTATGTTCGTACTGGGTTGCGGGTTAACCTTTTTTTGTCCTGTAGATTCGCAAGGCCTTTATACGCATACTGAGTTGTGAATTAGATGTGTATTTCCTGTGGATAACATTGTCCTCCAGAGTTGGGAGCTAGATCATCTAGAGATGTGTATTACTCTCACAATGCATTCCTTTCTACACAGTGTTTACACATGTGGGTGTCTCTTCAAAAGCTCTATTTGTTCTTGACACCATAAATTCCACTGTTCTATTCACTAATTTAATCCACAAACCTAGATTAATGGTCAACCAGAGCTGGCACAAAGGTAGATCAACATCCTGCACTCAGCACTATTTACAAGGACAAAGGTAGAAAACACAATTAATGCAAACCTATATTTACTATTTTAGGAACAAGTCAGTACGAATTTTCATCGGAGAAAGTGGACAACGCATGTAAAAATAAATGTAATGCATGCGACAAAATGTGCTTTATCATGTGTTCATTATTACTGGGCCCCAACGCAGGAGAAATCATTCTATTTTTTTTGTACTGCAATCCGTATCATGCGTTGTGGTGTGCTGTAGTTCTGGTACACTGCGTATACGCCTTGGATGTCCATGTTCCAGCTGCAGCGGCGCTTTTAACCCGTTTTCAGCCGCTAGTGGGGGTTAAAACCGCCCCGCTAGCGGGCGAATAGCGCCGCTAAAACAACAGTAAAACGGCGCTAAAAATAGCGCCGTTTTACCGCCGGCGCTCGCACCACCCCAGTGTGAAAGGGGCCTTAATGTTAGCACCCAGTTATGTTATTTACATTTAGGAAAGAATCCAGGCCTTTTTTAAAGCAATCTACTAAGCTGGCCAGAACCAACTCTGGAGGGATTCTATTCCACATTTTCGCAGCTCTTATGCCCTGTACACACGATAGGATTTTACGACAACAAAATCCTGGATTTTTTTCTGACAGATGTTGGCTCAAACTTGTCTTGCATACACACGGTCACACAAATGTTGTCGGAAATTCCGAACGTCAAGAACGCGGTGACGTACAACACATATGACGAGCCGAAAAAAATTAAGTTCAATATCCAGTGCGGCTCTTCTGCTTGATTCCGTGCATGCGTGGAATTTTGTGTACACACAATTGGAGTTTCCGACAATGGATTTTGTTGTTGGAAAATTTGAGATCCAGATCTCAAATTTTGTTTGTCAGAAATTCCGACGGAAAATGTCAGATGGACCCTACACAGTCGTAATTTCCAACAACAAGCTCCCATCGAACATTTGTTGTCCTAAAATCCTATCGTGTGTACAGGGCATTACTGTGAAGAAACCTTTCTGTATTTGGAGATCTTTTTTCCTCTAGACGTAAAGAGTCCCCCTTGTCCTCTATGATGACCTTAAGGTGAATAACTCAACACCAAGTTCAGTATATGGACCCCTTATGTATTTGTACATGTTGATCATATCCCCCTTAACCTCTTCTCAGGAGAGAATAATTTCAGTTCCTCTAATCTTTCCTCATAGCTGAGCTCCTGCATGTCTCTTATCAGTTTGGTTGCCCTTCTCTGCACTTTCTCCAGTTCCCCGATATCCCCAATGCTGATTGCTGGACAACTGGAATGTGGACAGAAATCATGGTTATTTGTTTATAGAGGTACATGTGTTATATGGCTATTTCATGTTCATAGAGCAATTAAAGGGTGAATATCCACTTTCAGGCCTGGTTCACGCTGGTAAGATGCGAATCCACTGCGGGTTACCGCATCGCACCGACTCGCATGTCAGTTCACACTGCCATATGCGAATCGCTGGGGAGTGTCAATACATTGTTAACGACACCCCCAGTTCAGCTTGCATATCGCACTGCGAACTGACAGTTCGGACATGAATCGGATCGCATATGTGTGAACACACATGAGATTCGATTCTGGTCCGAACAGAAAAAAGTGTCCTGTGCGTGTTTGCACCGAATGCGGTGCAATATCAGCCATACTATCTGTATGGCTGATATTGCACTGCACAGACATCGCATGTAATGTGAACAGCAGTGCGCTGCCAATTACATGCGATGTCTGGCATCGCACAAGTGTGAACCGGGCCTCAAGACTTTCCTGGTAGAAACACAGAGGCTGCCATTGCTGACCTCCCACTGCCTATACCAATCGCTGACTTGGAACAAGTATGCAAACCAGGAGAGTAAGAGAAATATTAGAATCTCTGCACTGTATATACAGTATGAACTTGTTCTAGGTTAGTGACTCAAAGAGGTGAAGCCAAAGGGTCACCATGACTGCCAGGAAACCTGCATTTGCAGAAAAGTAAGACACAATGGCAGCCCCCAAGTTTCTCTCAGAAAGGGTTTCCTATAAAATTATAGTCCTCATTTTTCAATAATAGTTATTGGCGGGGCTTTTTTTCTCAGAGAATAGGTGCAGGAACTCCTCCCTTCTGAGTCACTCCTTGACTCCACCCCCTACCCACCTCTGAGCACCGTTCCTTGGTTCCACCCCTTACCCACCTCCCAGTACCACCCCTTTTAGAGAATACAGAACCAAGTATCATTTTGTGGTGCTAAGTAGTTTGTATAGAATTTGTCAATGACAACAAGGCAGTAAAATGGATCTAGCACCAATAGATACAACCCAGCAACAATGGACCCCAAACAGCCAGCATCAGTAGACCAACAATTGACTCCCTGCAACATAAGACCCACCCCCAGGAAAAATAAAGCCCCCACCAGCAACAATAGACCACCCCCTGCAAAAATAGATCCCCTCCAGCAACAATAGATTCCCCAGCAAACAGCATAATTAGACCCTCCAGCAGCCAGCAACAAAGACCCCTCCTAGCAATGATTGACCCCCCAGCAACATAAGAATGACCCCTAGCAACAATAGATTCCCCATGAGCAACAGAAGATCTCTCCCTAGCAATAATCGACCCCCTTCCTCCGCAAAAATAGATCCCAGCATCAATGGACCCTCCAGCACACCCCAGCACCCCTTGCCAATCAGTTCTGGAACTGTGTTCCCCCACGTTCCTGCTGAAATAAATCCCTGGTTATTGCAGAAAACCATGATTAGCGTTATAGACAGAATGGGTCAATCTTTGCAAGCATACATTTATGTAAGAGGACCACTGAACCTTACAGTATATAGTAATTAGAGATCACTGGCTAGATTAAGTCACTTATAATATGATTGGGCAATGCTTATAGGCCCTTCTATGACCCTGGGTAATGGTCCCTGTCTGATCCTGCTTACAGGAAATTTGATTGGCCAGAATGGACTTTCCCATTTGGTCACTATTGTTTCCCCAGGGACAAGCCCTCACCTTTTTGCCCTCCCCCTCTTCTTCATAGGTGCAAAACACGCATTCTCACTCAAAGCATGGTTGTAGAAAGATTGTTTTTTGGCTAAACTGTGCATTGATGACCTGCTACGAGCTAATGCAGCCTTTCTCAAACTTTTTACCCCAGAGGAACCCTTAAAATAATTTTTTCGGTCTTGAAGAATCTCAGCTAATTAGTGCATCCACTACTTCTTGCTCACATCAATAGTTCACACTGAGATGTGCTAAGTGCCCACATGCTCACCCAAAAGGGGAAGTTCCACTTGTTTGCATCCCCCCCTCTATTGCCACATTTGGCCCTTTTTGGGGGGAGCGGATACCTGGTTTTAACAGGTATCTGCTCCCACTTCCGGTCAGATCGCTGCGGCGATCTGTGCAGAAGTTCGGCCCCTTCCTTCCCCCTGCAGCCTTCTGGGACACATCACAGGTCCCAGACAACTGCGGGACTATTCACAAAGCACAGCATGGCTCACGCATGAGCAGTAGAAAACCGGCTGTGAAGCCGAAGATGCCGGCCGCTGCACCCGAAGCTGATTGAAGAATCGGCTCAGGTGAGGACAGAGCTGGATCCCTGGACAGGTAAGTGTCGCTATATTAAAAGTCAGCATCTACAGTATTTGATTACATTTTTTGAAAGGAGACTGGAGCTCCTCATTAAGCCCTTGACACTCACACAAACCAGTCAATGTAGAGTTTTCAAACACTTCTCAAGTGAAAGAGCTCCTCTGCTTATGTTTCAATCAAATAATTGCATAGTCACTAAAGGCAAATACACCATGCGACTAATGTGTAGGAGTTTAAATACTCCAAAAAATCACAGGCTATGCTATAGCAGCAAAATGTGATGAGCAGAATATTAAGTCCAATTGAACATTTATCTTTTATTGCTCTAATGCAGTCAGGCTGGATAAATAGTAGCATATACCATTATGTAGATCCTTTTCTTTTATAAAGAGGTATTAATGCTGCAGCCCTATATCAAGCTGCCCTAAGCTGGCAGCACCCTGGGGGTCTCACACAAAGGGGTTCATTTACTAAAACCGGAGCATGCAAAATGTGGTGCAGCTCTGCATGGTAGCCAATCAACTTCCAGTTTTTTTTTTTTTTTGTCAAAGCTTAAAGGGTAAGTTCACCTTTACAGAAAAATCTGTAAGGTGAACTTGCACTGGACCCCCTCCCCGTCACACCCGGTTCCGCTGTACATCAAGCCGGCAATCTCCCACACTGACACATCGTATCGCCGCTTTACCGACCCGAAATCCCCCCACGGCTTAATCTCCTAAACGTACCTCATAGAGGTACGGATAGGAGGCATTCTGATTGGACGGCGCCGTCACAATCAGAACCTGTGTAGCTCATCCTGTCAGCACTGGAGAAGAGGAGAGAAAGTTGCGGGGATTTCAAATACCCGGAACGGCAAAGCAGCGACCCGATGTGTCATAGCGGGTGATCGCCAACCTCAGGTATAGCGGCACCGGGTGCGATGGGGAGGGGGTCCAATGTAAGTTCACCTTACAGATTTTCTGTATAGGTTAACTTACACTTTAATTGAGCAAGCTGAAGTTAGAAGCTGATTGGCTAACATGCACAGCTGCACCAAATTTTGCACTCTCCAGTTTTAGTAAATCATCCCCAAGGCATTACAGTTCTGATCTCCAGTGGTTCTACGCAATCTCTGCACAGTTCTTCAATCAAGAATGCTGCTCAGGGAATGCTGTTGAATTGAGCACAAGGCAGGAGGCATGTTGAATCTCTAGAGATCCACACCAATGTGCTTTTTGTGACAGCCTGAAATTGGACAACAGCAGACCTAAGAAGAGAGCCACACTCCAATCTGTGCTTTTTTGGGGTCGTTTTCTTTGAACATTCACAAAGTAACTGCAATTATGTCTCCACCCAAAGACCGTCGTCTACTTAATGCATTTCATTAAAAAAAATGGTTTGATCACAAGGATCCTTGTGATCAAGCCATTTTTTGGTGAAACGCGTTAAGGAGACATGGTCTCTGGGTGGAGATCCCATAGTTGCAGCTACTTTGTGGATGTTCAAATAAAACAACCCAAGAAAGCAGAGATTGGGATGCGGCTTTCATACATTTTCTCTAATGGTGAGCGACGAAGGGCTTTCTTGAGCCGTCAGCCCATAGACAAGGTATAGGAGCGGGTCTTGATTAGTGCTGTGGGTCTAGGATGTTTAGACCCAAGCATATGTTACGTTTAAGTCAGCATGACTGCTTTACAGTAATAAAATATTAGGGATCAGTTGGGTTTTTTATATAAAGCTGTCAGAAGAGAAAAAGGAGGGGGGCACTGTTGACCTTCTTATGAATATGCTAGGTCCCTGGCTGTTGTGCTAAGCATTGTTCTCTGACATGAAACAAGTATTCAGATCAGAAAAGTCAGAGAAAATTGGTCATTTTCTTATCTCTGCATGCTTGTTCTACTTCCGTAACTCAGAGTCCTGGAACAGGAGCAATGTCAGAAGGGGAATTTAGCAAAGGTAGCCTCCGAGTTTCTCTAATTACAGGTTTCCAGTAAGAAGAGGAAAATCCAGGGAAGTCAAACCAGTGACCATAAATGGGGGTTGGGATGTAATGGGAATGTACAGAGAGTGTCATTTTAAACTTGTTCAGCTGTACAGGACACACACACACAGAGGTTTTTAACCCTTTTACGCCTAAGCCTATTGCTGACATTTGTTGCTTACAAGTTAAAGCGGCGTTCCACATAAAAAAAAAAAAAAATTAAAAGTCAGCAGCTACAAATACTGCAGCTGCTGACTTTTAATAATCGGACACATACGTGTCCCAGGGTCCAGCGATGTGGGGGATCGAAGCCCCACTCGCTTGGCGGCACCGGCGTTGTAACTGTGGGCGCCCGGCTGTGGCTTCACAGCCGGGCACCCACTGCGCATGTGAATGCCTCACGCCGTGACTGGCCGCGCAATAATCTGGGGCCTGTGACGTGTTCCAGATGATTTCCTAGAGCAGGGGTCTTCAAACTACGGCCCTCCAGTTGTTCAGGAACTACAATTCCCATCATGCCTAGTCATGTCTGTGAATGTCAGAGTTTTACAATGCCTCATGGGACGTGTAGTTCTACAACAGCTGGAGGGCTGTAGTTTGAGGATCCCTGGCCTAGAGGGAGGGGGGAGAGCTGATCTCCCTTCCTGCGCCAAGGGAAGTGACGTCAGGAGCCCAGGCGCTGAAGGACGCAGATTACGAGGGACCCCCTAGCAACAGGCATTAAGAGGTGAGTAAAAAAAAATTTTCTCCAAATGTTTTTTTTTTTTTTTTATGCAAATTTTTTTTTTCGTTTTTGGTGGAACTCCACTTTAAAATCCGTAGTTTTTGCTAAAAAATTACTTAGAACCCCCAAACATTTTATTTATATATATATATATATATATATATATATATATATATATATATATATATATATATATATATATATATATATATATATATATATATATATATATATATATATATATATATATATATATATATATATATATATATATATATATATATAAAATCGATAGATAGATAGATAGATAGATAGATAGATTTAGCAGAGACCCTAGGTAAAGAAAGAGATGATTGTTGCCATATTTTATGTCACAGGGTATTTGCCCAGCGGTCTTTCAAATGCATTTTTTGGGAGAAAAAACACTTTCATGAATAAAACAAAACAAAACAGTAAAGTTAGCCCAATTTTTTGTATAATGTGAAAGATGAAGATGTTAGATGCGTTAAATACGTAACATGTCATGCTTTGAAAGTGACAGTCGTGGAATGGCGACAAACTATTGTACCTAAAAATCTCCATAGGCGACGTTTTAAATTTTTTTTTTTACGGTTACCAGGTAAGAGTTACAGAGGAGGTCTGGTGCTAGAATTATTGCTCTCACTCTGACGGTGATACCTCACATGTGTGATTTGAACACTGTTTACATTTGCGCGACTTACGTATGCGTTTTCTTTGCTGCGCGAGCACACGGGGACAGGGGCGCTTTAAAAATGTTTAATTTTTTAATTGTTTTTGACATTGTGACTTTAAAAAAATTAAAAAATCTGATCACTTTTATTGCTGTCACAAGGAATGTAAACATCCCTTTTTTATGCTTTTGCTTGCGCTAGTTTTCTGATTAGTATTATTCCTTAATACATAGAACATGGGCTTACATTTTACCATGGACAAGCTCTTTAAGGGTTCTTGCACATGGCTCTCATGTATGAACATGGCAGAAAGTTGTTGCGTAAAAACACGCGTGTGGGCTGTATAGTACACACATAAATGCACGTAAAACTCCTCTAGCTTTTTATTTTTTATATCAAGTGGTTGTAGCAAAGAAATGTTTTTGCATGTAAACATGTGTAAAATACTGACCGGCAATGCTAATTGTTGTTTTCGTTTTTATTGATCTATACACAGTGCTAGTTTACGCGCCTGAGTGTACAGGCCCATTAAAAAATAATGGTCTGCATTTAGAGCAGTAAGCCCAGGTTTACACTGACAGCGGGAATGAAACGAAAGAATGAAAAGTTCAGCTGAACTCTCACGCTTTCATTCCTGAATGACAGTCCTGACTTCGGGGTGGGGGGGCAATTTCTGTTGCGGGCTGCTGCACAGATGCCAATGGAAATCGCACCCCGAAGTCGCCAAAAGCAGTACAGAAACTATTTTTGGGAAGCGGTGCTGTGCTGCCAATGCGGCGTCGCACCGTCCGGAAATTGCGATTTGACGTGTCAAATCGCATGCCAAAACTCTCCAATGTGAACCACGGCAAAAACAAAAAAATCAGAATCCCTAAAGACGTGCCGTTTTTAGGCGTCTGGGTGCAAAAGCCATAAAAAGTAGTCCACTGAATGCGGTATTTACCAATCCAATGTAAAGCACATGTGTGTACTGTCTGAATGAGACCCACAATTCACACATGTTGGTAGTCACATAAAGACCTAGAACAGGAGCCCTTGTACTCACTTTTTTGTTTCCATGTCTGTTTCTTGCTGTAGGACCAGGTCAGAGCCTCCTCTTCGAGCGTCAATGAAACCTCGGCTCCTTGTAGTCGCAGTAAGCACGTGTTATTTTCGCTCTCCATAATAATTTAGAATAAACCCCAATAATTTTGTGCTGCAGGTGTAATAGACAGGACATGAATTTGCGGTCTATAAATATTTGAATTGATTTTTAGTTAGTGCCTGTATTCCCTATAAGCCATGGATCTGATGGCTCTACCGGTGTTTCAGAGCCCAGCTCTGTGTGTATTGTTCTCTGTCCTTGCTGGCTTTGAATAAAGTGTCACTGATTTCTACAGTCTTACCAGTGCTGCCCAACAGGTTCTGCCTCCTAGGTCACCTCCTCCTCCTCCTCCTCCTCCTCCTCCTCCACCTCCTTGTGGAGTAGAGGACAAACATTATGTGCATGACGTGCACTGGGGACACACAGCTCTCTTTTGTTTACCCCAAACAAGGGCAGTGTGTAGGGAGATGATTGAATGTGTACAGGGATGTCATAGCGGAAACAGAGACCATGGTGTTGTCCCTGGTTGCTATTGGGAAAAGCAGCTTATACTGACAAGAGATGTCTTACATCATGGACGCATTGGACGCTCTACCAGATTGGGAGACTATATAAAGAGAAATTATCATTCTAGAAAATAATTAAAAATAATAAAATATATATATATATACAGCGAGTAAAATAAATATTGAACATGTCACCTTTTTCTAGGTAAATATATTTCTAAAGGTGCTATTGACATGAATTTTTCAACCCTTGAAATCCATACATACAAAGAAACCAAAACAAATAAGTTCAGAAATTAGGTTGTATGTAATAAAATGGAATGTCACAGGAAAAAAGTATTGACCACATGAAGAAAGGGAGGTGCAAAAAGACAAAAGCTGAAATCTATCAGTAATTAGAAAGCAATCCTGCCCCTTGTCAGTGCAAATTAATATTAGTTGGTTCAGTCTCAGCTGATGGTCTATAAAAAGGTGTCTCATTACCAAGGTGTCACATAAGACACATCTCATGATGGGTAAAAGAAATGAGTTCTCTCAAGACCTTTGCAGCCTTATTGTTGCATAACTGTCAGGGCTGGCTCAGCACTTCCGTCTCTGAGCTGGCCGCTCAGCTGTCAGCTAATTGTCAGCTCTCATCTCTCTCCACAGTTAACCAGCTGTTCCTGATCCTGCTCGTCTGACCTGCCTACTTAAAGCTGTCCAGCTCACTTCATCTCTGCCTTTGCCTTGGTCACATCACAGGAAACCATCTCCTGCATTCCTGTTTAAAGACTGGCTTTGCTGACATCCCTTCTGGCTCCTTATCCTGCTTGCTGTTCCTCTACTTGGATCCCTGACTTCTGGCCTGGCTGAGAACCTGATCTGGTTACTGAACTCTGGCTTGGCTGACTAACCGATCCGGTTACTGGACTCTGGCTATGCATTGTGTAGAAAAAGGGTGAAAATACTGTGCTAAACCTAAACAGTCATAAACAAAAAGCAGCTAACACACAAACAAACCAAGTCTGAGGAGAAATGCAAAAAATAAGTGTAGCGCTAAAAAATGTCAACGTGAATCAATAAAAATGTGTAAATGTGTATATAAACATCTAGAGTACCTCAATCACAGGGGCAGAATGGATACAAAAGATATTGAAAAATAAATAAATAATATCTGACAACAAACTGTGTCCTCAAAGTGCTATGAAGTGATAACCATAAAAAAGCTAAAAGTCCACATATGAATTGTCCAATAATTGGGGGGGGCTTTCTCTTCAATCTTCAACCGAAGTGGAAAGTAACCACACAATAGGAGAAAACATTGGCGGCAGAGGAGGATACCGTCCAGCTTTGGCACCATCTTATCACTGGGGATCCTGTATCCCAAAGCCTTTCAGACGCACTGCCGTACGGTATCGGTAGCCAAGGAAACTCAAATGGTTTCAAAGAAAGAAAATAAAGCTCCTAGAATGGCACAGCCAATCAACTGACTTGAATCAAATAGAAAATCTATGGAAAGAACTAAAGATCAGAGTTCATAGAAGAGGCCCAAAAGAACCTTCAAGATTTGAAGACTGTTTGTATGGAAGAATGTGAAAATCACACCTGAGCAATGCATGTGACTAGTTTCTCCATACAGGAGGCGTCATTACCAACAAAGGATTTTGTACGAAGTATTAAATAAATTTCAGTTAGCGTGTTCAATACTTTTTCCTTGCATCAATTTTATTACACATAACTTAACTTAATTTCTGAACTTATTTGTTTTCTTTCTATGTATGGATTGCATGGGTTTTTACCAACATGTGGTGAAAATTTCATGTCAATAGCACCTTTAGAAATAGATTTACCTAGAAAAACGGTTGTTCAATACTTATTTTATATATAATTTATTTATTTATTTTACACTTTTTTATTTAAATTGTTGTTTTTTGGTTTTGTTTTTTTTTTTTTTTACTAAACTTCTTTTTCATCACATATGGAACAAAAAGTCCCCTATGTAATACATTTTTAGTGACAGGTTCTAAGGAGAAGGGACTAAAAGACCACTGATATCTCACCTGTCCTCCAATTAAATGAAAGGAACCCGCATCACATTATGGCTGGGGAAAGTTACACCAGGACCCAGGAATGACATTTTACATGTCACTTCCAGGTCAGTAACAGAAAGGGAAGATCAGGGAATGGATGTTCGCTGATCTCCTTCCCAATGGGCACACGAAGTCTGGGAAACATGGCAGGGCCATGTGGGGGGGGGGGGGGGGACCATGAGTTACCAGAGTGTGTGCAAGCGATCCAGACAGTCGATTTGTCAGATTTACATAGACTCTTGGCAGCTGTAGCTGCCTGGAGTGTGTGTAAAACCCCTCAAAGCCACCAATATATTATTTACGTTGGTGGCAATAAAAGGTTTAAAGTATATGTAAACCCTAACTGACAATTAGTTTTCTAAATCACTGTGTCATAAACAGCTGACATTTTTTTTCAATTAAATATTTGTTTCCAACAATTTTTCTTCTTTTGTTGCATCTTGGTGCTGGAGACCTCCTCTTTGCAGGCTCTTTATGTCTACATGAACTCCAGTAATGGCTACATGGCATTTTGCAGGCGAGTTTCCTGATGGTGACAGCTATGGACTATGCCTTTGCAATGTTTGAAAAACCGTCCATTTGTAGTCTCTATTGAAAAACCATGTGAGAGGGTGACAACGCAGGAGATCAAACGGGAGACAGGGACAGAGCATTGACACTCTGTAAAAGGAAGTGCCTAAACAAGGACCTGTATGGCAGGATCATCCTGTATTATGGAAGGATCATCAGGGATTATGTTAATGAAACCTGCAGATTTAAAAGTGTTGAAAATGTCCTTTAAAATTACAATTAGGCCTCTTTCACACGGCCGTTCCATATGCCCGTTTTTCATCCAACCGTTGACGGAGAGGAAGAAGACGGTGGTGGGAGAGAAGGCATCGGGGAAGACGGCGGAAGGAGGAGAAGACGGTGGCAGGAGAGACTGCAGGAGAAGACAGCAGCGGGAAGAGACGGCGGCGGAGAGGACAGCACCGGGAGAAGACAGAGCTATTAATAAAGGAATTGTCAAAAACCGGCTCTTGTTTATTTTTCACATTTCACTGCCTTTTTGGTGAATGGGTACGGGTATTATTTACCGATACCCATTCACGGTACCCGCAGACCCCGACAACCACCAGCCAGGGTTGTCGGGAAGGTGCCCTTGCCCCCATGTTGCTCCAAAGCACCCAACCCCCCATGTTGAGAGCATGCGGCCTGGTATGGTTCAGGAGGGGGGTGCCCACTCGTCCCCTCCCTTTCCTGACCTGCCGGGCTGCATGCTTGGATAAGGTTCTGTGTGGATTTTGGGGGGAACCCACGCAATTTTTTTTTCTTGGCGTGGGGGGGCATCTCCTCCAAATCCATAAAAGACCCGAAAGGGCCTGGTATATGACAGCTGATGACCCATCAGTTGTTAAGGACGGCTTCCTGGCCCACTCCTTAGCATCAGCTATATATAGTGTTTGAAGTTCAGTTTAGTCACTTTGGAAAAATTGATATCCGTATCTGCTTTTGATCCATTTAAAAAAAAATGTGACTGAACTAAACAAAAAAAAAGAAACGTCTGTGTGAAACCATCCTTTGGCATATCTAAATCCAATTATTCTCACTTTGGATAGTTAAAGGGAGGGTTAAAAGTGCTGCAATTTTTTTTGACATCTGTGTCTCATTAAGGAGATTTTACTTCACTTCCTGTCCTGTAGACTCAACAGAAAGTGGGAGGATATCTTTCCAATGGGAAGGAAATCACCTGAAGACCTCAAGTAAATGACCTTGTCCTGGCACTGGTTGTTTAGCTTAATTTGTAATGGTAATTGGATCAAATTAAACAAAATAGCTACAAAGAATGTGGCGCCATCTAAACTATGTGCTAATTTAAATAAAAATTTAAATTCAAACAAAATGGTTGGACTTGATGGACGTGTGTCTTTTTTCAACCTCACCTACTATGTAACTATGTAACTATGTATGAGCCCCCCTTTTACTAACCTGAGCCCCGTAATTCCCGCGACGGGAACAAGCACACCAGCTCTGGCCCGTGTCTCGTGTCCTGATTGGATAGATTGATAGCAGCGCAGCCATTGGCTCCCGCTGCTGTCAATCAAATCCAATGACGCAGGCACCGGGGAGGGCGGGGCTGAGTCCTGCTGTCTGGGACAATAGACGCAGCAGCGCGTCCACATGGGTGTCCCGAAGGAGAGCGTGTCTCCAACTGGGCATTCGAGAAGAGGAGGAGACGCCAGAGACCCCAGAAGAGGAGGATCACGGCCACTCTGTGCAAAACCAACTGCACAGAGGTGGTAAGTATGATATGTTTGTTATTTTTTTTTAAAAACAAGGGTTTGGTAACCCTTTAAGGTGAAAAACCGTGAGGGTTTACAACTCTTTTAACCCTTTAAACACCCTAAATGTTTAACTCCTTCCCAGCCAGGGTCATTAGAACACTGACAGAGCAAATTTTTAACATTGATCATTGTATTAGTGTCACTGGTTCACACAAAGTGTTAAAAGTGTCAGTTAGTGTCCGATTGTCTGCCACAAAATCGCAGTCCTGCTAGTTACTATAAAAAATAAATAAATAACAATTCCAGTATGGATACCATAGTTTGTAGACGCTATAACTTTTGTGCAAACCAATCAATATACTGTCAATATATTGTGATTTTTTTTTTACCAAAAATATGTAGCAGAATATATATTGACCTAAATTTATGAAGAAATTTGAATTTTTTTTAATTGGATATGTTTTATAGCAGAAAGTAAAAATATTGTTTTGTTTGTTGGTCTCTTTTTGTTTATAGCGCAAAAAAAAAAAAAAAAAAACGTAGTGGTGATCAAATACCACCAAAAAGCTTTATTTGTGGGGAAAAAATTACATTTTTTTTTTTTGGGTACAGTGTTGCATGACCGTGCAATTGTCAGCTAAGGTAACACAGTGCCGTATGGCAAAAAAATGGCCTGGTCATAAAAGGGGGTAAATCTTCTGGAGGTCAAGTGGTTAATATATAATAGATAATCAAGGGTGTCAAGATCCAAAAAGTAAAGGATAAAAGAAACGCTTGGGTTAAAAAGGTTGTTGAACATCTGCGAGGTACGTTTAAAGCCTGTGTGTTTCCTATGTACACTGTGTATTGAATTTCCATGTGCTAACTTCTGGTTCTATTCACATACTGTTAAAACGGAAAATTGTATACTCACCTTTCCGTAATTTTCCTTTCCTGACGCCTCTCCATGGCAGCACACACTGGGTTGTGACTCCGCCCCCACAACCTGACAGGATTGGTTAGCTATAAATTTGAAGGGGAGACACCCCGCTGCATTCTCTGTAAATATATCACCAAAAAAAACGGGGTGGGAATCTGTGCTGCCATGGAGAGGCGTCAGGAAAGGAAAATTACGGAAAGGTGAGTATACAATTTTCCGTTTTCCTGACGCCTCCATGGCAGCACACACTGGGAAATAACTCGCCAGTCGGGTGGGTGCAAGAAAATAATATTTATTCCTTATAATGCGGAAGAATTGGCTCTAACAACGGATCTACCGAAGTCTGCCATAGCCAAATGAGCAGAATCTACTCTATAGTGAGAAATAAACGTATGTCTGGAGGACCAAGTTGCTGCTTTGCAAATAGTCTCCGGTGAAACCCTGCAATACGCTGCCCAGGAGGTAGCCACTGCCCTGGTCGAGTGAGCCCTGATGCCTTCAGGAATTGCCATATGCCGCATGGAGTATGCCTTCTTGATGGACTTGACTAGCCAGGAGGCTATAGTACGTGAAGTAGCCGCTTGACCTCGTCTGTTTCCATGTGGGATGACCATGAGGGTATCCGTCTTTCTAAAAGAATTCGTAGCCGTCAGGTAACTAATGATGGTAGTTTTAACATCCAGAGGATGAGGTTCACCCTGATCATTAGTGAAGGATGGTAAGACAATATCTTGGTTGTAATGGAAGGAAGTTGCTACCTTCGGGATGAAGTGGTCTGAAGGTCTTAATACTACCTTATCAGGAAAGAATACCAAGTAAGGTTCTGATGCCATCAGTGCTTGGATCTCAGACACCCTCTTTGCTGATGTGATTGCAATGAGAAAGGATAGTTTTAGAGTCAGATCCCATAGAGATATTGATTCAGATGGAGTAAAAGGAGGATTGGTGAAGGCTTCAAGAACTATTGAGAGATCCCATGATGGAAAAACTGGTTTCTTAGGAGGTTTGATTTTCAGGCAGGCTCTCAGGAATTGGATAACCAGCGGATGTAATGCCCATCTGGTGCCTGTTTTGGCCGACAAGGCAGATACTTGTACCTTAAGGGTACTTGAACTTAGACCTTTGTTGATTCCTGATTGGAGGAATTCTAGGATTTGAGAAGGTTCTGGAGCAATAGGATCCCATCCCTTCTGCTGCGCCATTCTAAAGAATTGGTTCCAAATTCTTGTATAGGTGGTGTTGGTGGTGCTCTTCCTGGCTTGCATCAAAGTCGATATTACTTCCTGTGAGCAGCCTTGTTCCCTTAACCTAACCCTTTCAACTTCCATGCTGTCAGATGTAGTTTCTCTGGAGCTGGATGTAGGAATTGGCCTTGAAATAGCAGATCCGGAGTTACCGGAAGGGGGATTGGAGGTTGAAGGCTGAGCTGCAATAGTGTCGTGAACCATGGTCTTCTCGGCCAAAGAGGAATTATCGCGATTACCGTGGCTGAAGATCTCCGAAGCCTGGACAGGAATCTCGCAATTAGCGGAGTTGGCGGGAATATGTACCCCAACTTGAAGTTCCAGGGATGGATTAGACAATCTATCCCCTCGGCTGAAGGGAAAGATGCTCTGGACAGAAACCTCCGACACTTCGTATTCGCCGGAGTAGCTGCTAAGTCGATCTCTGGTACTCCCCATGTCTCCGTAAGAAGAGAAAAGGCCTGGAGACTCAGGGACCATTCGTTGTTCGAAAGAGTTTCTCGACTCAGGTAATCGGCTAACATGTTCTGTGCCGCAGGAACATATATTGCTTTTAGATCTGCTAGGTGTGCCTGTGCCCATTCCAAGATAGGGTGGACTTCCTCCATCAGTGTGAGACTCTTGGTACCCCCTTGCCTCTGGATGTAGGATACTGCCACCTTGTTGTCCATCCGAATAAGCACGTTCTTCCCTCTGAGGACTGGTGCAAATGCCATGAGGGCCTGGAAAGCTGCTCTGAGTTCCAGTATATTCGATACTAAATCCTGGCCCCGGAACTGCCATCGGCCCTGCGCTGCTTGATCTTGACAGTGAGCTCCCCAGCCGCTCTGACAGGCGTCCGAGGTGACTATTATCGGATCTGGGGGAACTATCAGTTTGTATTTCCTGAGATTGGTCAAGTGTGTCCACCACCACACTGATTGCTTCATTGGTCTGGAGATGGTAATGGTCTGACGCATCGATACTCCATCCCACTGTCTCAGAAAGGAGTTCTGGAGGATTCTCATGTGCCATTGTGACCATTGCACCATGGGCAGGGTTGCAGCCATAGACCCTAGCACACTTAAGCAGACTCTGGCTGGAAGATGCCTTGCTGATAGTAATCTCCACATCTTCTGTACTAGAGGCTGAATCTTTTCTTGAGGAAGTTGTACCATGTTCAATTTGGTGTTCAGATCTGCTCCCAAGAATACCATGTTCTGAGTGGGTTGTAAGCTGCTCTTTTTCCAGTTGACTAACCAGCCGAAGTCTTGGAGAGTCGTGAGTAAGATCTTCTGATGGCATAGCAAGGTTTCTTGATCTTCTGCCAAGAGCAGGATGTCGTCCAAATAATGGTGGACTCGCAGACCTTTCTCCCTGAGGAATGCAACCAAGGGTAGAAGGACCTTGGTAAATGTCCTGGGAGCCGACGAGATGCCGAAAGGAAGGCACTGAAATTGGAAGTGACTTTTGTTGATGGCAAATCGGAGGAATTTTTGAAAGGCGGGATGAATCGGAATATGTAGATAAGCGTCTGATAAATCTACTGAGAGCATCCAGTCGCCCAGGTTCACTGCCAGAAGTATAGACTGCAGACTCTCCATTTTGAAGGCCTCTGTTTTTATGTTCCTGTTGAGATTTTTTAAATCCAATACAGGGCGTAAGTCTCCGGTCTTCTTCTTTACCAAGAATAGTGGGGAATAGAACCCCCTCCCCTTTTGATCTGACGGAACTTCCAGTATTGCCCCTTTCTCCTTCAATTCCACTATATATTTTAATAGTAACTTCCTTTTGACTAGTGAAGATGGCATTCTTGTTGATTGGAAGTGATTCTTTGGAATTTTGCCCATAAATTTCCACTTGTGTCCAAATTTGATCGTGGAGAGAGTCCACTGGTCCTCTATATGGCTTGACCAAATCTGTGCGAAGTCCTTGAGCCTGGCGCCCACCTGTACTGAGTGGGCAGGCGAACCTTCAAAAGGACTTCTGCTGCTCCCCTACCGGGGTAGGCTTGGACTTCTGCATCCTTAGGAAGGAAGGTCTTGTGTTCTTCCAGTCCCTTCTAAACTCCCTACCAGGACGGTAGGCTCTAGCTTCCCTATATTTCTCAGGAAGGTTGCGCCTGAAGAAGGAACCCTTTTGGGCCTTGGGTTTTCTATCCGAGGGAATTAATCCCGACTTCCCTCCTGTTACCTTCGAAATAGCGGTGTCCAATTTAGACCCGAACAGGTTTGAGCCATCATATGGAATTCTGCACCAGTTTGTTTTGGATGCAGTATCGGCCATCCATGGTTTCAGCCACAAGGCCCTTCTTGCTGTGACTGAGGCTAGCATTGATCTCGCCGAGGATCTTATAATATCCACTGAGGCTTCTGCCACAAAGTCACCTGCCAACTTGATCTCCTGAAGAGAAGATATTATTTTATCTATTTCGGTACCGTCTTGCAGATCCTTCTCCACCTTGGTTGCCCAACCTGATATGGCTTTGGCCACTGCTGCTGTGGTAATTGCTGGTCTGCATGCGCCCCCAGCAGTGGAGTATGCTTTCTTCAATTCTAGATCCAATTTCCGATCCAGAACATCCCGAAAGGAAACTGCGTCTTCAATAGGCAGAGTGACATGCCGTGCAAGACGCATCAAGGAGGAGTCGACTACTGGAGCGTTCATCAATGTTTTGACTTTTGACTCCTTCAGAGGATACATTTTTGTCAGTCTGTTGGTGAGACTGGACCGCTTATCAGATCTTTCCCACTCATCTTTAATTAGATCCTCCAGTTCACCTATAAAAGGGAAATTCTCTGGTTCTTTCCTTAAATTTGGGAAATATTTCCGGACTTTCTGCGGTTCCTCTTTATCTTCTTCCCAGCCTATCGCTTCTTTGACTGACTTTGCGAAAGGCTGTACCAGGGAAAAGTCAAAACCTGCTGACATGTCCTGTTCCTCATCTCCTGAGGAGGGTTCTGATGCCTGGGGTTGGCTGTCATCCGCCACCGATGTGCTAGGCGTAGGCCTATCGATTAGAGGTGCTGTTGTCTCCCTTATGGATTCCCGCACAGATTCTCTTATGAGCTCCGTAGCCATTGCTGCGTCTAGTTCTTTGTCCTTTGCTGCCTCATTGAAGCAGGATCTGCAGACTAGTTTATCTGGCAAGGCTGGTGCGCCGCATACCCAGCAAGCGTTTGCTGCAGGACGGGTGTGGCGGCTTTGGCGGTGCGATGAAGGTGACCGTCTGCGGTGTGACCGACTGTGACGGGAGCGGCTGCGTCTTGAGCGGCTGTGACGTGAGCGGCTATGTCTTCGGTGGCGAGAAGAGGATCTTGAGCGGCTTCTGCGGGACTTCTTGCTTGACCCATGGCTTGATGTCCTCTCACGCCTGGAACTTGCGGCTCTTGACCTGGTGGGGCTGCCAAAAACGCAGCGTTAGTGGTTGGCTCTCTTTTTTCTCTCCCCTTCTTCAATACTTACCAATGACGAATAGCCTCTTACCTCGTTTGCTGATGGTGGTCTGCGCGGGCAGTGGTCTCCATAGTGATAGTAGACAGTGTAGACTGAAGGAAATTAAGAGAAAGGAAAAAAACTTTTTTTTTTTTTTAAAACTTACTCTTTCTTTTAATATATTATTTATTTATTTAAAAAAGGCTAAATTGAATAAATTGACTTACCTGGTCTTGCTGAGTCGTTTTCTGGCAAAGCAGTTGAAGGCCGGTGAACATTCAGGCATCTGTGATACTGCTCAGCAAAAATCACAGAAATGCCTGTGTTTTTAAATCTGCCGCCGCCGTCGCGGCAAAATGACGCTCCCGCGCATGCGCAGAACGTCCCGAGCGCCTCGGCGCCATCTTGGAGAAGGGCATTACCTTCCCAAGGCAGAACTAAGCCCTGAGGCCAATTGCAGAGTGGAGGAGGCGGCCTCGGCGGCCATGACAGTTCCTACAGCGGTGGACAACAAGTGCCAGCAGGCCTCTAAGCAGAGAAACACCATAAGTAAACTACAGACAAAGGTACAGGCAAAAAGGAAAAGGAGACCACTGCAAAAATATGAAGCTTCTTTAAAGCTTACTGTGCCAGATGTCCAGACGCCCCCTGAGACCACCAGACCGGGGGTTCCCTCCATAGAAGCTCCTTTAGAGACTGTACAGGAGGGACTTCCAAACAGGAGAGGCTTGAACCTGCTGGGGCGAGTGCGGTAAGAGGCTTTTTTCTTTTTCTTTATCTTGACAACAGGAGCAAGCTGCATATCCCAATCTGTCAGGTGAGGATAAAAAAGAGAATGCAGCGGGGTGTCTCCCCTTCAAATTTATAGCTAACCAATCCTGTCAGGTTGTGGGGGCGGAGTCACAACCCAGTGTGTGCTGCCATGGAGGCGTCAGGAAAGTAAATTAGCTGACATCATTGGAGGGGGGTGTCAGGATTTTCTCCTTTTGTTCCTGAGCAGGTGAGAAGTGTGAACAGGACATTCATTGTTCAGCTCAGTGCAAATCTCCATACAGCCAGGTCAATGGTGACGTCAATGTGACACCAGTAAAGAAACAAAACAGGAATGTCAAACGCATTTTCTTACCAGCCATGTCTGTATGGACTGTCACTCCCTGTCAATGACTGCTTTTTCTTTTTTTGTTTATAAAATGACATACTAAGATTAATTTAGCTTTTATGTAGCCTCCCTGGCGGTATGATTATGTCAGATTTTTGCGTCTCAAAGCGGTACAATTATTTTGCATAGGAATTTGGCATTTTTATATTGTAGGCCTGTAATTCTTAGCAATAACACACTTATATCTGTCCACCAAGAGTCTAGTAGATATCCCGGGTATGATGAAGTTTGAAACACAAAATCATAAATTATAATATAATAAGTACATATAAATAATTATAAAAAATTATAATATAATAATAAAATAAATTTCACTATCGCTCAATTATGCAAGTGTTCTAATTTACTATCGCTGTTCTAATTTACTATCGCTGTCTAGCTGGTCTAAAACCACTTTTGACGTAAAGGGACACTTTTTGGTTGCTATGGACAATCTCCAGTTTCCAGGCAGAAATAACAGTATATATAACATAAAACTGCATGCAGGGCATTGGACAAAGCACTGGGGACAAAAGGGATGTGAAATAATTTCATACAGTACTGTAATCTGTAAGATTACAGTGTACTGTATGTGTTATGATTTTTCACTTTTTTGAATTTGCCGCCAGGCTCCGCCCCCGTGCGTCATGACGCTCTCAGGGAACGGAGCCCAGCACAGAGAGGTTTCGGGAGGAGGACACAGGCCACAGACACAGGGGGGGGGGGGGACATTGCAGGATCCTGGGGACAAGGTAAGTATACCGCACCAGGATCCCACAATGCAATCCCGAGTGTGGCTCGGGGTTACCACTAATGGTGCTGAAATTTAACCCCGAGCCACACTCGGGAAAACCCCCAGGGAGGTTAACTCCATCAATAAAATCTGATAAGATTGAACATGTTAATGGAATTTTAGGGTTCTTGCACATGGTACTGCTGTATGAACAGTTATCACTCTTGCCAGAAATACAGTTTTTTGCTTTGTTTTTTACTGATCTTCTTTTACTGTAGCACAAGTGTACACGCCTGTGTATACAGAGCCATTGTAAACAATAGGGTTCATTAGGATCAGTAGAGAAGAAGACGCCCATATGCCTGAAAATTGGGCATTTTTGGAATCCATGTGCAAAACCCCTAAAAGTTGTTTTTAGGCCTGATTCACACCTATTCAGGTTGCAGTTTGCATATTGCAGGTGCATTTTGCGTATTTCAATACATGCTTTTGATCCATTGAAGTCTATGGAACCAAATACCAGAAAAAAGTCCCCGGCCATTTCCATAAAATGAACAAATATAAACTACATCCATAGGAAACTATGTTAAATGGACTGTAGTGTGTTTCTGCAATCCTGAAAACGTGCTAAAAATGCATAGGTGTGAACCAGGCCTTAATCTTTTCATATGTGCAGCTTTTGTTAAAAGAATACTTGATCCTGCCAAGAATGTCATTGCTCAGGCACTTCCTGTTATGGGGTGAAAACCGGGGCTTTTTTTCAGTTAAAACGTGGGGGACTACAAGGGGTACTGGGGTGATGCTGGAAGCTGAGGAATCTATTATCTGTGGGTGGATCTATTCTTGGGGGGGGTAATTGTTGCTGGAGGAATCTATTGTTGCTGGAAGTGATCTATTGTTGATAGAGTGGTCTATTGGTCTGGTTGCTGGAGGGTATATTATTATTATTAATATAATATTATTATTATTCGATTTTTGCTGGGGTAGATCTATTGTTGCTGAGCTGGTCGAATGCTGCTGGCTGCAGGGGATCTATTTTACTGCTTATCTTGTTACCTTTAACAAATTCCATACAAATTACTTAGCAGCACAAAATAATACTTGGTTCTGTATTCCCTAAGAGGGGCAGTATTGGTAGGTGGGTAGGGGGCAGAACCAAAGAATGGTGCTTGGAGGTGGTTGGCAGGCAGAAACCAGGGGTGACTCGGAAGGGGGGAGTACCTGCACCTATTCTCTGAGAAAAAAGCCCTGGTGACAATTTATGCTCCTATATTGTCACTCTATATCATGCACCTTTGGTTGAGACTGCAAGTGGCTCTGCCAACACACATTATGCAGGTGTGGTTCACTGTTGTCACTATTAGGAAGCCAATTTAGAGCAATTGATGTGCAGCTGAAGCTGCAGTGAGTGCATATAGACAAGAAGCATCCGAGACCAGCAGCACTCAACAGCAAAAATGATGAAACACTTACTGCCAAAACAAATTAAATGTCATCCAGTTAGGGCTTACATCTACTTCAAATAGTTTTCTTGTAGGCTTTTCTGTTAAAAGACTAAAGTCTATTTTTTTTATTTTTTTTAGCTAGGTCCATGTGGTCTGCATACCTTGGGTTCAGTCCTGAATGTTTTTGGGGACCAGACCACTAGGGAGGGAGTCAGGGCACTGTCCCCCTCGCTACTGGAGGACCTGTCACCCATGCCTATCTGGCTGCTTTTACATTTCCACCAGTTCATGGTTACCCGCTAACTCCTGTCTTTAGTTAACCCTTCATGGCGGCCCTCTGTTCCTTCCTCTTCACCCCCTATGTACTTACATGCCTTGTTCTTCTGGATACGCCTTGTACCTCTATGCACCCCTTTTGTAATAATGTTAGACGAGGCATGAAACAGTTTGTCAGACTTAAAGGGGTTGTAAAGTCAGAAGTTTTTTTTAATTTTAATGCATTTTATGTATTAGGATAAAAAGCCTTCTACCTGCAGCAGCCCCCCTTAGCGCTTCTAATACCTACCTGAGCCCCATCTATGTCCTGCCATGTCCACAAGGGTCTCTGCCGTCCGAGACTCTCCCTCCTAATTGGCTGAGACACAGCAGCAGGAGCCAATGACTCAATCAAAGTCAGTCAGCCAATCGGGAGAGAGAGGGGGTGGGGCCGGCCAGGGCTCCATGTGGACTGTGGAACTGTGACTTAGCTCAGGTGCCCCATAGCAAGCTGCTTGCTGTGGGGGCTCCTGACAAAAGGGAGGGGCCAGGAGCACAGAAGAGGGACACGAGAAGAGGAGGATCTGGGCTGCTCTGTGCAAATCCATTGCACAGGGCAGGTAAGTATAACATGTTTGTTATTTTTATAGAAAAAAAACAAGACTTTACAATCACTTTAACTGGAAATCTCGGCAGTACAATCCAACATTGCAATAACAGTTCTTTCTAACTAGCTAGATTCAATCTCCCCATTGCATACCTTCCCCAAGGTGAGAGTCCATATATGGAAGAGTCCTGGCTCAGGCAGACTTTCCTAGCGCATGCTCCAGATGTTGCTGGTGGTTACATTTTCAGGCTTGGCCTCTGGACTCCTTCCCATGCAGACCATGACAGAGAGCACCTGAGCAGAGCCTTCCCCCTTTTTATTGACAGCACAGAGTGGAGGGCAGAGCCCAGAAATTCCCTGGAAAATGCTAATCCTAGCTTAAGCCCTTTCCTGCCGGGAATTGTCCAGAGAAAGGTACACAGGGTACACACTGCTCCGAGGCTAACCTGCATGAGATCCAAAGTCCCTGAATGTACCTGGGTGCCAGCTGGGTCTGCAGCTGTGATCAGTGAAGATAATAGACAAAAATAGCAGCACTTTACCGTACGAAAAAACAGGCTTCTTTATTTAATCCATACATGCCAACGCCATTATTTATTCATTGCAATAAATTGTAAAGAATAAGCACTAACGTGCGAAACACATTTACTGGCTATCCTGGAGCTGTGCGCTTTTGTTTTTTTTACCTGTACCTTTTTTTTTCACCTGTATGGATTATGGATTTCGCCCCCAGCTACATCACTAGCTTGGTCTCTAAATACCAACCTACTCGCTCTCTTCGTTCCTCTCATGACCTCCTGCTCTCTAGCTCCCTTGTCACCTCCTCCCATGCTCGCCTCCAGGCCTTTTCCAATGGAACTCCTTACCCCAATCTGTCCGCTTATCTCCTACTTTATTAGCTTTCAGAAGATCCCTGAAAACCCTTCTCTTCAGAGAAGCCTATCCTACCCACACCTAACAACTGTACTTTCATTTTTTTCCATCAGCTCATCCCCCACAAGTATTACCTTTTGTCTCCACTTGACCCTCCCTTCTAGATTGTAAGCTCTAACGAGCAGGGCCCTCTGATCCCTCCTGTATTGATTTGTATTGTAAGTGTACTGTCTGGCCCATGTTGTAAAGCGCTGCGCAAACTGTTGGCGCTATATAAATCCTGTATAATAATAATAATAAATAAATAAAGAAGCCTGCTTTTTGTACGTTGGTGTGTTGCTATTTTTGTTTTCTATGTTTAGCCTAAAGCATTCTCTCAACCCCAATGCTTGTAAGCAACTGCTTACAAGTACATAACCTCTGGTCTCCTCTACTAGTCTCTCATGGGAAGGGTACCCTTAGCTGAGCAGAAGAACTGTTCCTAAAGTTTACAATATAGAGCGTCCTCTTGTTATTGATAGTGGTTCTGGAGTATCTCATACTATCCTACACCCCATCCAAATTATTTAGCAATAAAACCACAAAAGACATCCTCTAGACACAGAGATGTAGATAAGGTCATACCAGTGTTCCGTGAGCTTAGGAACTGAACATTATTCCAGGGGTTCCCGGAGATCTCAAACTTTTTGCCACAAGTTCCTTGGTCAAAAGGTTGAGAAACCCTGCTTTTTGGGTCTCCAGCCATCCATGTACCATAGTGATCCTTCCTGCCTTCCATGTGCCATGGTGATCCTTCCTGCCTTCCATATGCCATAGTGACCCTTCCTGCCTTCCATGTACCAGAGTGATCCTTCCTTCCTGCCCTCCATATACTATAGTGATCCTTCCTGCCTTCCAGGTGCCATAGTGATCCATCCTTCCTGCCTTTCATGTGCCATAGTGATACTTCCTTCATACCTTCCTTGTACTATAGTGATCCTTCCTGCCTTCCATGTGCCATAGTGATCCTTCCTTCATGCCATTATTTTGAGGTTTATATGTATCCCTGAAACTCCAGCTTGTGGCACAGCAATCAAAGCATATTTTATAGGTACAAGGAAGCCCAGGTTTTAACCATGACCCTTAAGCTCCTTCCACTATCATGTTTGGTCACAACCACTTTTTGCGGTGGCACCCGTATGTCCCTGATTCTCAAGTTCAAAAGTTGGGAGGTATGTTCTGTATGTATGAACACTGCACAGTACCACCTCTCTTGCCTTATATGCTGGGTTAACAAAAAAAAATCAGTGAGTGTGCTGCCTTCCACAAGATGCTGCCTACAATCAGTAAGATTGGCTATTACAGTGCACTACCCTGTGGTAGGCAGTGCCATGGCTGAGAGCACTGACCGGCATGTCCTGGCTGGGTCAGAACACAATAGCACAGCTGGGGAGATCGCTGTTCTAACACTGCATGTGATCACACAGTGATCTGTCAGTTTTGTTTTTTTTATTCAGGGCTCAACAGAAAAAAAGCATACAGTCTGTACCAGGCTTTAGACTGGACAATAGCCAACCTCAGTGGGCAACGTTCATAAAAACTGGAAGAAGACAAAACTGAAATCAGGTTAAATTTTCGAGAGGATCTGAGAAAATAGAATTAAGAATGTGATTGCTTACTATGAGCAACACATCATTTTTCCTTTTCCCAGTCTTTATGAATTTGGTACAAATTTGTTTTATTTAAAGCGGAACTTCAGTCATTTTTTTCATCTTTCCAGCTATTAAAGTGTTACTAAACCCACAACAGTAAAATCAGTCTGTATATGCAGCATAGCATGCTTGTTATACTCACTGTGGAACTTGAGGGGTTAAGCCTCTGCATTGTGTAAAAAGGCAGTTTTATCCTGTATGCACAGATACTTCCCCTCCTGCACTGTCTATCTGAGAAGGCCAGCTAACACAGGCAGGGTAGCCGACCTGCACATGCTCAGTTGTGTCTTTTATGCTGGAGAGAATTTACTTGTTCTCAGAGCTAGCCAGTTCACATGATATTGACATTACACATGTGGGCGTGTATACAGGCTGTAGTGGAAATCTCCTCCTACCTGAACTCTCTGCACTGGAGATACTGTGCAGTTTATCATCTAACTGTGGTATACAGATCACCAAAAAGATATATAGTGGCAGTATTTTATTGTTAAAAGATTTATAAGCTGTGGGCACTGTGGGGGGGGGGGGGGGCTTTGGATGAACTATTTTCATATTACTGGGTTTAGTACCATTTTAGCATTTTAAATCTTCTGCCCTTGTTATTTTAACTTTGGATAGTAAAATTTTTTTTTTCAATAAATACCTTATACCGCCCACTTCCTGTTAAAAAGCCTAGGCGTATGACATCATACACAGCTCTCTCTCTCTCTCACTTTCGTGAGAGTTTGCCAGAAAGGGAGGGGGGATGAGTCATAAGAGGGCCAATGAGAGCTGCAGAGCTGGAGGTGTGTGTCTGTGTAAATCCAGGAAGTGAACAGGCAGCAGCTTCAGCTGCCCACAGTTAAAATGGATGCAGCCAGACTTAGTGGAGGGAGATTTCTGCAGCATATTTGGCAAGTACAGAATCACAGTATATATAAAATAATATGCAAAGTGGTTGGAGGGAAGCTGCTCGCCCGCACTCTCACCCGCCTGCCGAGCCCCCCGCCTTAACTGTGCCTATCAGTGTCCATCAATGCAGCCTATCAGTGCCGCCTCATCAGCGCATATCAATGAAGGAGAAAAATTACCTGTTTTCAAAATTTTCCATCTTTTTTTGTTTGCTTAGCAAAAAATAAAAATCCCAGCTGTGATTAAATACCAACAAAAGAAAGCTAAAATTGTCATATGGGTACAGTGTTGTATGACCGCGCAATTGTCATTCAAAGTGTGACAGCGCTGAAAGCTGACAATTGGTCTGGGCAGGAGGGGGGTTTAAGTGCCCAGTAAGCAAGTGGTTAATAAAGTAAACTAAACATGCATGGAAGGTGTGCTGATGAAATATATTCCAATTCCTGCAAGAAAAAGGGTCTATAGCACGCTGTTTGCGATGCCCTGCCAAATACTGTGGTGGAAGTTCTGAACAATGAGGAGAACCCAAATGAGTACCTGCAAACATCACACATTTTGTAACTGGATAAAAGGAGATACTGGTGAGGAAATTGTTATACTATGCTGACCTAATGTTTTTCTGATGCTCAAAGCACAAATCCAGACAAAGGGTTAAACGCACAGATGAAACACAGTTATGGGAGTTGTTTTACCTGCCAAAGGATTTGTATTTCTCTCCATCCATTTTGTAAATTTACACAGCTCTGCCACACAACATAGTTCTGTCTGGCAGGGCAGAAGACCTGATTTTTCTTTGATGCAGTTCAATAGCACTTACAGGTCTTGTCCCTCCCCCAGCCAGGGGCGGATCCAGAGTCTAGTCTCGGGAGGGGCACTGCCAGAAAATACTTTTTTTGGGGGCAATTTATCAGGGAAATGGCTGGTGTTGGCGCTTCAGTCATCACGGCACCATGGTTGATATGGTGTCAGGAAGATTGAAGCGCATTATTTCTATTATTACATTGTTATATAAAATTAAATAGTTCAACTCACCATAATGCAGAATCAGTGGGAGCCCTGAGTGTGTCACTTGCCACCATCGCCTGCCACCAGATGCAGCTTGTCACTTGCCATGTCGCCTGTCACCAGATGCAGATCGTCACTTGTCACGTGACCTGCCACACATTACGGATTGTCTCTTGCTGTGTCACTTTCCTGCTAAAGTGGTCTCTTGCTGTGTCCCAGAGTCAGGCAGCAGAAAGATGATGTCATCTCTCTGCTTTCTGCGGCTGCCTGCACAGTAAGGGCAAAACTGCACTGCAGGGATGCAGGGTGGGCGCCAGGCGGTGAGAGATGATGTCATCTCTCTGCTCCCCCGCCCGCTGGCTCCCTGATTGGCCAGCTGTCCGCTCACCCACTGAGCCGCCCAGCTGCTCGCCCGCACTCTCACCCGCCTACCGCCTGCGGAGCCGCCCGCTCTCTCACCCAAATTCTCGGGAGGGGCGGGGAATTGCCCCGTTGCCCCCCCCCTGGATCCGCCCCTGCCCTCATGTGAGTGGGCAGTGATAAGAAGAAGCAGCAGCCTGATTAGCTCTCCCTGCCATATTCCACTCTCTCCTCCTCCTTGTTATCACTTTGGTATAGTAGACTGGCTCTTTGTTTTTCTTCTTCCTCACCCAGTCTAATCTCTGCTGCACTGAGCACTGCAAGATTATAATGCTAAGTTGAATTCAGGCATATACAGTACGGCATATGAGAAGCTCGTGTCTAAAGGTCACAATGGCTGAGTTTTGGGAGCAGCTCACCAAGTCTAATTAGTTTTTTCTGGACTGTATTGCCCAGTACTAGCACAAACCAGTGTATAGGAATGCTGTGACACATTGACTCTTGTTAGTACTGTAAATTATGCACTGATAATGATCAAAGCTTTCTTCACTTATGAATTAAATTGTTCATTCATTTCCAGGATACCTAAAAACAAGGCAAGCATATCTACAGTATGTATCCATACACCTTATGATGTGATTATGGATTTAGGTCAAGTTATATATTGTATGTGGGAGAAGAAAATAAGATATGATTGTAAATGTGGGGGAATCCAAACAGTGCCTCCAATCTAAAAAAAAAAAAAAAAAAAAAGGGAAAATTGTATCAAATACTTACCATCATTTTCCTTTCCTGGCACCAATCCTTGGCAGAACACTTTTAAATGTATGCTGTGGTTTTGGCACCAGGAAAACTGAAAATTGTATCAAATACTTATCATAATTTTCCTTTCCTGGCACCAATCCTTGGCAGAATTCTATTACATTTATGCTGTGGTTTTGGCACCAGGAAAACAGAAAATTGTATCAAATACTTACCGTCAATTTCCTTTCCTGACACCAATCTTTGGCAGAATGCTTTTACTTGTATGCTGTGGTTTTGGCACCAGGAAAACGGAAAATTGTATCAAATACTTATCATAATTTTCCTTTCCTTGGACCAATCCTTGGCAGAATTCTATTACATGTATACTGTGGTTTTGGCACCAGGAAAACAGAAAATTGTATCAAATACTTACCATAATTTTCCTTTCCTGGTGTCAATCCAGAGCAGCATTCCTGTGGTAGTCTGTTGCCATGCTGGAGCCAGGAAAATTCATTTTGCCTACATATAGGCACACCTACAAATTAAGGGCTTTTGAACACGGGCAGGTGAGCCCATTCAACATAAAAATTGTCCAGGAAGCCCAGGTACAGCATACAGCCTCCCATAGCCATGAGGCCTCATTCATGTCTCAGCATTTTGTAGCTTGAAGACTGAAGCCCCAAAACGCTGGAGGAGCAAAAAAATTAGAGCTGGGAAAATTAAAGATTATTTCCTCAATTAATCGTTCATTTTTTTGATCGATAAAAATTCTTTTGATAGGTACTCACCTCTCAGCCAGCTTCCGGGTCTTCAGGGAGTTCCGTCGGAGATCCGGTGTCGTCACGGACATCGACGTCACTGGACTCCTCCCCCCTTCCCCAAGTGCCTCTGTCTGCTAATGAAGGGAAGGGGGGAGGAGTTCGGTGACATCGATGTCCGTGAAATCATAAATTGAGGAAGACAGATCCTAACGATTTGATTGATCTCACTGGTCAAAGTATTCAGATAAACATCTATGTAAATCCTGGACTTGGCTATGAAAATCAACATATCTGAAGGCTTTCCTGGCTTTGACGATGAACTGACATTGATTGGTTATCCAGCAATCAAGAAACATTTATGATGAGGGCACTTTTTTTCCAAAGAGCTGACACTTTGCTGTCTCAGCAGGTGATGGATGTCTCTGGCTCTCCATCGGTCCTCCTGATGCACAAGGGTGCTATTTAAATAGACTGTAGGGTGACGCCGTAGCCCCGCCCCGCTGAGGAAGTTCTGGTTGAACGTAACGCATACGGGGGAGGAGCTACGCATGACTTCAGCTAAAAGTAGTTGGATCTGTATGTGCGTTCTAATTAATCAATAATAGTCAATTAATCGATTTTAAAAAATCAATTAATCGAACACGAAAATTTTAATCAGTATCAGCCCTATAAAAAATCAATTATTCTTTATGGACATGGTTCACATCTCCACTCTAAGTCGCCAAACGCCTAAAGCTCAAAGTTCTGGAGCTTTTTTTGTAGCTCGAATCAGGCATTCCCATAGAAATTAATGGAAACGTATTTTGTTGCATGTTTTTCTGCACATATTACATAAAATAGTAATAATATATGAATAAATAAATGTAAAATAAATACACAAATAACTAAAATCATCATAAATAAAGTAAATTAATAATACATGAACCCCTACCCTTAACAAATATGAAAAAAATTATTATTAATAATAATAATAAAAATAATAATAAACACCCCAATCTCAATAATATTAATTATAATAATAATGTATTTATTTTGCATTAGGATTAGTTATTATTATTTTACGTTGGGGTTAATTATTTATTATTACCTAGTATTCATTTATTGAATGTATTGATTATTTTGTAGTAGTAGTAGTAGTAGTACTTACCCTAATGAAAAAAATAATAATCATCATTAATCAAAAAAGAAACAAAAGCTTATGGATAAGCTAAAATACCTAGCAACGATGGTGGTTTTCTCAATTGGCTGATAAAAAACACCAAAGCTCAAAATCGCGCATTAACCGCATGCCGACCAGCCACCGCAATTTACTGCGGCAACATGGCTCGTGCGCACGCCCCCTGCTAGCCCACGAAGCCGGTGCGAGTGCCCGGCAGTTGCAATCACCGCCGGGCTCCCGTGATCGCTCAAAGCACACCGAGAACTGGGGCCTGTGTGTGTATACACACAGTTTCCGGTTGTCTGAGTGGAGAACAGACAAATCGTCTGTTCATACCGAGTATGAACAGCGATCTGTCATCTTCTCTGCACAGTCCCATCCCCCCTTCAGTTAGAACACACACTAGCACACACTTAACCCCTTCACTGCCCCCTAGTGGTTAACCCCTTCACTGCCAGTGACATTTTTACAGTAATCAATGCAATTTTATAGCATTGATCGCTGTAAAAATGCCAATGGTCCCAAAAATGTGTCAAAATTGTCCACCATAATGTCGCAGTCCTGATAAAAATTGCAGATCGCCACCATTACTAGTAAAAAATAATAATAATAATAATAAAAAAGCCATAAAAATATCCCCTATTTTGTACGCTATAACTTTTGCACAAACCAATGAATATATATACGCTTATTGCGATTTTTTTTTTTTTTTTTTTTTTTTTTTTTTTTTTACCACCAAAAATATGTAGAAGAATACATATCGGCCTAAACTGAGGAAAAAAAAGTGTTTTTTTCATACATTTTTGGGGGATATTTATTATGGCAATAAGTAAAATATATTGCGTTTTTTTCAAAATTGTCGCTGTTTTTTGTTTATAGCGCAAAAAATAAAAACCGCAGAGGCGATCAAATACCACCAAAAGAAAGCTCTATTTGTGGGGGAAAAAAGGACGCCAATTTTGTTTGGGAGCCATGTCGCATGACCGCGCAATTGCCAGTTGAAACGTCGCAGTGCCGAATCGCAAAAAGTACTCTGGTCTTTTGCCAGCCAAATGGTCCGGGGCTGAAATGGTTAAAAACGTGCCTAAATCGTGCATAAAAATGTGCCAAAATAAAGACGCAATGCTCAGGTGTGAATGCAGCCCGAATGTGTGTGCTGCTGTACTCCAGCATACAGATGAAGTTTTAAATTTGCAGCCTATTCACAGTTTTATCGTTTAGCAGGGTTCCTGATTATAGAACATGAAGAAAAATGGAAATGTTTGTTATTTATTAACTTGGCAAAGTTTTTTATGTTTTTGGGAATTATTTATTTTGCATATTTACATCAGTCCAGCTTGACGCAATAGAGGGGATTTACTAAAACTGGTGCACACAGAATCTGGTGCAGCTGTGCATGGTAGCCAATCAGTTTCTAACCTCAGCCTGTCCAATTAAGCTTTGATAATAACACAGAAGCTGTTTGGTTACTATGCACAGCTGTACCAGATTCGGAGTGCTCCAGTTTTAGTAAATCTGTCCCAATATATGTATGTATTACTCATATCCGATCGGCCGCTGGGGAAGCTGGAAATCACTGTAGTAGTCGATGCTACTGCAACGATAGCTGCGGCCTTCCGGAACATACTCATGTTCTATGCAAGCGTTTGCCCCACTGCACACACCAGGGGTCACTTGCTCAGCACTGCCACCATTCATAGAGCTCCTTGTATTTTTATTTTTTTATTTTTTTAGTGAAGGCGTTCTTTGATTGGACAAGGTGGAGAGGAGGGGTGGTGACATCATCATCTTTACCACGTCCAACCAGAGAATGCCTTTTAGTCATTGAACTACCCGGATAGCAAGCAATTGAGCTGCAAGTTTGAAAAATGACTTTGCTAAGCTATTGCTAGACTTGCCAGGCGCTAGACTTGCCAGGCACAATTGCAGCAAGTTCTAGTTCAGTTATGTTGCGCAATAGTCATCCCACCACAGGGGTCACTGTGATTGAATTTTCATGCTATAGACTTGCAGAGCTCTTGCTATAAACTCACCACTGCAACTTTGCTCTTGCTAGATACCTGACAAACAAAATTTGCTACAAATTGGAAAAGTGTCAGCTAGAACTTGTGCTTCAAGTGCTCTGCAAGTGTACAACTTGCCAGTGAAAACGTGCAGCAAGTTAACAACACTGCCACAAATTTGTGGCGAGTTATCCTTGCTATCTGGGTAAATACAAGGCAGTTGTATGAATGGCAGAGGTACGAGTGGCCCCCTGTGGTCAGTGTGCAGTGGAGCAACTGCTCGCATAGAACCTGAGCATGATCCAGATGATCTTGGCTATAACTGTGGTAGCACTGACTTGTACTGTGATTTCTAGCTACCCCAATGGTCCACCAGATATGAATAATGCATACTTACATTGTGCCAAGCTTGAACAACATAAGTAGGCAGTACAAATAATTCCCAGAGTTCAGCTTTAATCATCTAAAAATGGTCCCATTCATATCAGTGCTCTGTAGTAACACCCACTTTACCGCAACGTGCATGGATGTTATGTGCATTGGTGTGCTGTGGAGCCAATGGCTAATGCAGTTTAAAGGAGTGTGTAAGTTATATCCTGCAGCTTCTCAGTTAGCCTGAAAGATTGATTATGACATACGACAGGTGAAATTATTTTCTGTTCAAGCTTTTACCTTTTGATGTCATTCAGTGCTGAATTCTGCTAGTAGCCTGTAACCACAAAAACCTGAATATGCTCTATGTCTAGACAAACCGGTGGCTGAATTTAGAACTCCTCTTAGGTCTAGAGCATGTGACGCTTTGACCCACTGCTCTAGATACAGCAGGAAAAAAATTCCATACATTTCATCAACTGCAACCTTGACTTTCCAACTGTAGATCCATCTTTAGGTTTTTCAGGCAGATCTGAACAAAAGCTCTATGAAAGTCTATGGGCAAGGTGATGTAAATGGATGTGTGTCTGTGTACATTTGGTAACTTTTGAGTCTGTCTAGGTCTGAAAAAATGCATCCTTTTCCATTTCCTCAGACCTAAATGTGAAGCATCTGAGGTAGTAAGGAGTAAACAACACACATACATCCACCTGCCCATAGACCTACCATGGGTCCATTACGGTGGAAAAACTGGACAATGATGTCACAAAAGTGACATTCATACCATTCGGCTGCAATTTACCTGTGAATGAATCCCCTGCTGATCAGACCCTGCCCAGGTAAAAGGGGCCTTAGATTTCTGTTTTATATGGTTTTCCACTTCTGTACGTAAAGTGCATGTGCTTTTCATGAGCGTTTAATAAAGTGCAAACACTTGACTACTGTATAACAGATGTCACTTGTCACCCCTTTCTTAACCACCACCCACTAGCTGCATACCCCAACCTTTTACCCCAATAATTGAGACAACCACCATATGGAGTAAAATATTGGCCGTAGCAGCCAATTAACTTTATTAAAATATAACCATTAATAATAATAATTTATCAACATCATATAAACTGTATAAAACACCTGACATATCCTTTTTCTTAACTACCACTCCCGTTGGTCTTTGCAGGGAAAAACCCACCAAACTTCAAACTCAAGAAACTCAGGCACTGCGGTACTATAACTATAAACTAGGCCTCCAGCTGACAAGCTAGCTCGGAGACAATCAACCAATAGCCCACAGTGCCCCAATAACCAATTCAAGCTAAAACCCTTGTTAGCTGAAATCTCACCAACGGGCCTCATACTAGCGATGGGTCCCGATCTCTTACATATCTGGGGTTTAATCCTTCACCCGCAAAGGCCAACATCACGCCACAGCACACACCAGGGTAAAACCTTACCCTTGTGTGCCCTGCCACACCCTCAAAGCTCGCTGGATCCCATCTTGCAGACCCAATGCCCATAAATCTGTCCCCACATCGTTCAGGTGTACCCCATCTCTCCTTAAATATCTCCAGGTATCCACCTCCAATTCCAAATGCCTTATCGCTAGACCTCCATTCCTCACTACAAAGCTGCTAATCTCTTTGTTGACCTTCCTTGCCCGGTTGATCTTGTCAACCGACCTGGCCAATCTCCAAGTGGTACGCGCCGCGATATCCGACCACACAATGAGCATGCGTGGAAAAGACATCCTGAGCTGCCAAAAATCAAACTTAATGTCTTTCACCAAATCCAACATTGACCTCAATCCCAGATCATTGCCGCCCACATGCAATAATAACACGTCCGGCGCTCTGTCTATGCGTGCCAATTTTTGAACTTCTGACACTGTCCTACCCCACAGCATGCCCGGCACCCCAAACCACCTTAAACAAACTTCCTGCCTAGAAAAACCCAGCTGCCTCCCATCCCTCCTAGCATCTCCTCTCCTGGCCCCCCAACAGACATACGAGTGGCCAACGATCCACACAAGGCATTGCTGTCGACCTGCAAGAAGGAAACACAAACAAAAAACCCCCCAAAACATCAATACCTCCCAACAATGTACCAACATAACAATACATAATACCATATTCCCCCATTACTGTAAACCCACCCGAAAACCCTTTTTTATTTATTTATTTATTTATTTTTTAATTATATAGACCTACAACAAGTGCGGGCGAACATAAGACCTAAACCGCCTCGATTCCCATCTCCCAATCCTCTTTACTGCCCCTTCATTCAATCCCCACCGAACAGCTTCAGTAGCGGCCCCTATTCTAAACGAGTGGGATGAAAACTTTTCACCTTCCAAACCTAATATCCCCAAACATTTTTTGAAAATCGCAATAAATTGAAAGCGAGATAAGAACGACCCATCCTGATGTATTAGAAAGGGGACCTCCCCTCCCGGGTGTATCTCTGCCAACCTTTTTACCAACTGTACTGGGCACAAAGGAGAACCGGGCAGCGCGAAAACCTGCACAGTCCTACCTTTGCCCCGCTGATCCGTTTTTGACTTTTTTACCAGGATGGACAACCTGTCCTCCCAACAGCTGACATCCGACCCTCCCAACCCCCCTTTTTCTTTTTTGGAGGGACTAACTAACTCACTAATCCTGAATGCCCCAAAAAACGCTAATGCGAATGCCGCCTTGAACAACACCGCCTCGTATCCTGGCGAACATACATTGTCCAAGCACCCAACAATCCGACCCAACAACTGGAACGAAACTGGCCGCCTGGAGTCTCTCCCCGGCTTAGCCCGTCTGTAACCCTTCAATGCCTGCCTCACCCAAAAATCTTTAGTAAAATTAGGTAAGCCTTGAAATCTTAACCAAAATGATAGAGCTGCCAATTTCTTTTCGATCGCAGACACCGACACCCCATCCTCCAAATTCCTGGCAACGAAGTATAAAACCAGCAACCTGATATCCTGGTCTTCATGTCCTTCATCCACCTGTCGCAGCAGAGCTGCCCATTCCTGCCATACTCTGTTGTAAGCAGCCCACGTCGCATCGCTCACCGACTGTTTGATCCATCCTACTAGTCCTCCAAAGCAATCCTCCACAGCCAGTCTGGACACGGGATCCCGTCTTGCTCCGCCCCTGGCTCCAATTCCCGGAATCTGTCCCACTGAAAGTGAGACAGAGCGTCAGCCACGACATTCTCCACCCCTGGGAGGTGCACCGCATAGATAAACACGTTTAACTGTAAGCATCTCAGTACAAGGTGTTGAAGCAACTTGATCACCGGCGGTGAAGCCGCTGATACTTTATTGATCACCTGCACCACTCCCAGGTTGTCCCCATGAAACCTAACCTTTAAATTCCTAAACAACTCACCCCATAACTCCACTGCCAACACCACCGGGAACAGTTCCAAAAGCAGCATGTTCTTCAGCAAACCTGCGTCCTTCCACGACTGCGGCCAAGGCCCTGCACTCCACTGTCCTCTGAAGAATGCTCCAAAAACCTGCTGATCCTGCCGCATCCGTGTACAATTCCAAGTCGAAATTGCTCACTGGCCCTGACATCCACAACGCCCTGCCGTTAAACTTAGCCAGGAACGTGTGCCAAACTCGTAGGTCTTCCCTGTGAGTTTTCAGCAAACGTACGTAGTGCCTTGGAGATTCCACCCCCGCCGTACTTGCAGACAGCCGCCTGCAAAACACCCTTCCCATAGGCAAAATTCGACACGCAAAGTTCAGCTTACCTAGCAATGATTGTAACGCCCGTAATTGAACTTTCCGCAGCCCGCTGATACACCGAATTTCCGCCTGTAACGCCGTCAGCTTATCCTCAGGTAGTCTACACTCCATTGCCTCAGTGTCCAGAATGATGCCCAAAAAACTCAACACCGTTTTGGGACCTTCTGTCTTTTCCGGAGCCAATGGGATTCCAAACTTCTCCGCCATATGCTCCAACGTAGCCAACAGGACCGCACAAACTTCCGACCTAGGAGGGCCGATGCAGAGAAAATCATCCAAATAGTGGATGATGGAGTTCAATCCCGCGACGTCCCGGACCACCCATTCAATAAAGGAGCTAAACTTTTCGAACAACGCGCAGGATATCGAACACCCCATAGGTAAACAACGATCTACGTAATATTCGTCCTGCCAACAACAACCCAGTAAACGAAAACTTTCGGGATGAACTGGTAACAGGCGAAAAGCCGACTCTATGTCAGCTTTTGCCAACAATGCCCCTTGCCCATATTTCCTAACCCAAACAACTGTGGCATCAAATGACGTGTACGACACCGCACACTCTTCCGGATCGATGCCATCGTTCACCGACTCCCCTTTTGGGTACGACAAGTGGTGTATCGGCCTAAACTTATTGGGCTCTTTCTTAGGCACCACCCCCAGCGGGGACACTACTAAATCCGGTATTGGCACTTCTGCAAAAGGACCACTCATGCGCCCAAACCTAACTTCCTTCTGTAACTTCTCCCCCACCACTTCCTCATGAAGCAACGCTGACTTCAAGTTGCGCGACCTCGGGGGCGTGTCAACTAAGCGAGAAGGTATTCTAAAACCCTCCGAAAACCCCCGAGCTAGTAATCGCGCTGCCTCCTTATCCGGGTATCTATCTAGGAAGGGCTCCATCCTTCCCACTCTCACCGGTGTTGTCCCCTTTACTAATAGACTCTCCGGCACGGCCTTTTCCTTGTTTAAAACACCGCGATAGCGGGTGGCTCCCCCCCCGCAGCCTGAACATTCGTGCTTGTACTTGCACGACCCTCCAAATCTACATGACCCCTCATTGAATTGCCAACAAACCCCCTTTTTTCTTGTGGCCGATTGACCGGAGTTAGCTGATCCACCGGCCCCCCCCTGAAAAAACTGACCCGTCTGCCTAGTTGAAGTCATGAGACGCATCCATAGGCTGATGTCCTTGTGGTCCCACCTCAACGCCGGGCGGATGGCCCTCCGCTGTCGGAATTGCTCATCATACCGCAGCCAAGCCGTGCCCCCGTAGACTCTATAAGCTTCTCCCACGGCGTCCAAGTAGCAGAACAATGCCGAACAGTGCTCTGGATTCTTCTCCCCAATCACGCTTGCCATGATTGTAAACGCCTGTAGCCAGTTCGTAAATGTCCTAGGTATTAGCCTATACCTCCTTTTTTCTTCATCCTCTTTTTTAGTATCCTCCGGCTTCACTCTATCTAAATTAAACTTTTCAAGGGGCAATAGAGCAAAAATCTCTACGTATTCCCCTTTCCAAATTTTTTCTCTAACTTCGGGCTTCAAATGTGCACCAAGCGGACCCTCAAAGCACACATAAACTTCGCATTTTGCGGCGTCCGCCAGCCTCAGTAAGTCCTGCTTCTTCGCCCCCTCCCCCGCAGCCCCTTCCTGTGTCTTAGGAACCTCCGCCTGCACAGCCGCCCCAGTGACTTCTCCCACGGGCGCCGCAACACTAAGGCCAGTAACAGTCCCCGTGCCCACCCCCAGCCCCTCCCTGGGATCAACCCATGCCGCCGCCGGAGACTGGCTCCCGCTTGGCCCTGGCTCAAACCTCTTTAGTAATTCCTTCAAACCTGTAACAAAACCCTGCAACCCTGAATCCGCCGATGCGCGGTCGGCGACCTGCGCGGCCAGATTAAAAGGCACGGTCGCTGTCGACCGCCCCGCTACTGCCATTTCCCCTCTACCCCCCACCCCCACATCACCCTCCACAGTAACAGAATTATTCAGACGTGTCCTCTTACCCTGCTGCCTGGTAGGTTGTCCACCAGCCGAAGGTCCCGTCACCGCCACCGCCGGCTCTTCCTGCTGCCCATCGCCGTCCGACTGCGACAGCTCTCCTTCCGACCTGTCTTCCTCCATTTCTTCTCCGCTCACCGATGGCCCTCCAGCAGCTGCGCCACTGGATGCCGCGAATGCTCCGTTCTCCCCACTCCTCCTCCGCCCAGATGATCCGCCCACCGATTTATTGCTCGCCTTTCTTGGCCCACCGACCTCGTACCTGTAGTGCCGCCCAAGGCCACTACCCGCAGCCCTCTCGTCCCTCACCGTGGGGCCACCCACCGCCGTGCCAGCGTGCCCTGCTGCCGCAACATAGTCCATTCTGTGCTGAAGCCCCGCCCCTGCCGTGGATCTGCCTGGGGCTTGGCTCTCAGGGCCCGAACTATCTTCCCCAGCATCCGCACAAGGCCTGCTGGCTCTCCTCGCTTCTGAATTACTGCCACTGCCACTGCTGATCTTCTGTCTGTGCCCCATCCTCCCCACCGGTTGTAGTGTGTGTTCCGCCCTGCCCTGCTGTCCTTGTTCATCACCTGAACGTGTGGGCTGGGGATGATCCACCTGCTTCCTGCTTCTCCCCACCGCTGTCCTCTTCACGGGCGGCCCTGCCTCCGACCGACCCGCCACATCCCGCTGTTCTACCCTCCCAAGCTCCATAGCGACGGGAGGAGACGATCCCCTTTGACCCCGCTCCTGGCGCGCCGCTAATCTCTTCGCGGGAGGCCCAGAAACTGGCCGACCCGCTCGCCCCTTCTGCGCCTGCGTCCTCACTGGGATAGGCGCATCAGGCAAGAAGCGAGTAGGCGGCCTGGTTCGCCTACCTCTCGCGGACTCCCTTTCCACCGCCGAGACCGCTGGGGAAGCCTCACCCAGCGCCGCTGCTAACCGGCCCTCAAGCCATCCAGGTCCCCTGGACGCCGCCTCCGCTTTTAAACGGGCAAACAGGTCCTCCACCGCTGACATGCTTACACGCTTGTTCCTACGACACCACTGAGCTTGGGCGGGATCTTCCCCCCAGCTAAGTTCCCTCTGTTCCGCCCCATCTTCTTCCCCACCAACCACAACCTTCCTTACAACCACCCCACCTAGTAAGTAACCCTATTAACCCTGTCATGCCCGCCCTCTGCCTATTTCTTTTTTGTCTTTTGGCTCCGGGCTTACTTTCTAACTTTATTTTCTTGTTTTGGACAGTATAAGGCAGTAGTTCTCAACCATAGTGAGACCAGGGCCCAGGAAATTATTCCAAAACCTTTAAAGACAAACTTTCTCTATACAAGGGTTATTGCACACAGACTATACACAGAGCTAACACTCATTTGTAAGAAAAAATAGAATCATCAGTTGGTGACCTGATTATGTTTGCAGCCTTTAGTTAATGCTTGGCTTTGCCAAGTATGCCCATAACCACTTCAATACCGGGCCTATTCTGGAACCTCTCTCCTATATGTAAAAATCATCTTTTTTTGCTAGAAAATTACTCAGAACCCCCAAACATTATATATGTTTTTTTAGCAGACACCCAAGGGCAGTGATGGAGAACCTTTTTGAGCCCAAGCGCCCAAACTGCAACACAAAATGACTTATTTTTTTCAAAGTGCTAAAACCGCAATTACACCTGAATACCGAGGTTTTAGTTTAGAAAAAACAACTCATACAGTTGTCAACTAATTAACAGCACTTGTTTAAAAAGAAAAACACAACAACAAAGCTTTCCATTAAACATTTTTTTGGGGGGCAGAGTACTGCAGAGTATTGCAGAGTATGGGCATAGTATTGCAGAGTATGGCCAGAGTACTGCAGAGTATGGACATTTCACAAAAAAGGTACATAATAAACACAGAATTGTAGAAGATCAGCTCACGAATTTGTCCACTGTGCTGTGAAACCGCTGACACCGCTCTGCTGGGTCCGCTGTAGATACAAAGGGCTGGAATGAAAAAAAAAATTCTCATTGTTGTCCATTGGCCAGGACACAGGTTCAAAGTATTGCAGAGTATGGGCAGAGTATGGGCAGAGTATGGGCAGAGTATGGGCAGAGTATGGGCAGAGTATGGGCAGAGTATGGGTAGAGTACTGCAGAGTATGGGCAGAGTACTGCAGAGTATTGCAGAGTATGGGTACTGAGCAGAGCTGTGGGCTGGATCTGTAGTGCCCACAGCGCTGTTCAGTAACCATACTCTGCAAACGATCTCCCCCTTCTCCCTCCCCCTCTTCCCTCACACTGTTGGGCTTGTGGGAGCAAGATTCTGGGAGGAGGTCCATGGACGCCCTCCCAGAATAAGCTGACCGCGCTGTAGCCATCTTTCGGCTATGGTGGGTCGGCGAGTGGATAATAACTCACATTTGACTCTTTGAAATGTGGGATGCAGTGTGGGGTCAGTTCCCGGGCGCTCCGGTGGTGTCCGAAGAAGGGATTTCCAAAACGTAGGTGCGTCGGCAGGGAATGTCAGATAAAGAGACGTCAGATAAAGAGAACGGGGGGCGTGGCTTCAGCGCTCTCGTTTGGAGCGTGCGTCACATCACCGCTAGCCCCAGAGAACTGTGGGAGATGTAGTTCGCGGGTGCAGTGTGGACGATTCCAATGATGATTTTGTCAATTGCCCACAGAGACGGCTCGATGTGCCGGCAGCAGTACGAGTGCCACGTGTTCGCCATCACTGCCCTCGGGAATAAAATGGCGGTCATTGAAACTTTTTATCTTGCACAGTATTTGCGCAATAATTTTTCAAATGCCTTTTTTTGGAAAAAAATTCGGTTTCATGAATTAAAAAATAACAAAACCGTAAAGTTAGCCCAATTTAGGCGATGCTTTGAAAATTTTTACAGGTTACCAGTTTAGAGTTACAGAGGAGGTCTAGTGCTATAATTGTTGTACATGCTCTAACACACGCGGCGATACGTCACATGTGTGGTTTGAACGACGTTTACATATGTGGACGGGGCTTATGCGTGTGTTCGCATAACAGGGGCGTTTTGAATTTTTATTTATTAAATTTTTTTTAACATTTTACTTAATTTTTTTATTATTACACTTTTTTTACTTTTTTTTTATCACTTTTATTCCTATTACAAGGAATGTAAACATCCCTTGTAATAAGAATCTATTGTGACAGGTCCTCTTTATGGAGAGATGCGGGGTCAATAAGACCCCACATTTCTCCTCCAGGCTGGAAAGCATGAGATCGAGAAAAAAATTCACCGATCTCATGCTGCCATCCGCGATCGCGGCTTTGTTTACTTCCGCGAACCCGGGCGGGACGTCATAATGTCGTGCCCGGGCCTCCGACGGTCATAGAGATGACTGGTCACCATCTGTATCACCAGAAATCTCTATCGTCGTCATCCGGCGCCAGACTATTTTTTCTCCGGGCCCCCGATGGCACGGGAGAGCCCGGAGAAACACCGGATGGCGGGGTGAAGGGGGGATGTCCCCTCCCGTCGCCTATAAGAACGATCAAGCGGCAGAACTTCCACTGTGATCATTCTTATCGTGCATAGAATCGCCGGATGGAAAGAATGATATTTGAATGATGCCTGTAGCAGCAGGCATCATTCAGATATCCCCACACAAAGTCAAGGACGTCCTATGACGCCCTAAGGTATTGAAGTGGTTAAGCACTTATTGTGGTTTACAGCTGAGGAATTATGCCCCACTGTTGGTGTCAATGGGAGGAATTAGGCCTCATTGTTGGTATCAGTGGGAAGAATAGTACCCCAAGGGACGAATAAAGGTAAGCAAAGGGCCACCGTTTGGAGATGACTGCTTTAGGATATGTGGATCTGTATAGATTTAAAGGAGAAGTCCAGCCTGAGCTTTTTAGGCTGGGTTTCTCCTCTGGGTCACAAAAGTGCAATTCATTTTGCAACTCTGTGACCCATTTTCAGTGGAGAGTGGTCTGAAGTACGCTCCCGTCTGACGTCACTGCCATCAGTCGAGGCAGCGCGCCATCCCGACTTCCAAGTCTGGATCCGCCAGCTGCCTTGACTGATGGCAGTCTCAGCGTCTCAACGAGCTGAGGTTACAGCTATGCTGCCAGCAGTAATTTTAGAGAGGGAGGTTGAGGCTATGCACTAGAGGGTTTATATGTAGGGGTGGGGTGAACGTGGAATACTAGTACACACTGTATACAGACGTTAATGCATGGATCCTTACATGGGTATATATTAATAGCATGTTATCATAAATATTTATCAATAAAATGAAAATATTTGTAAAGCATTGAACAAATAAATAAAGTTACATTTTCAACTCATTGGGGGTATATAGCGATGCTTTTCACACAGGGAGCTAGAACAAAGGGAGTCAATTGCATGCTGTTAATTATCCAGATATGTGACGCTAAACTATGGAATGTATGTAAAAATACATTATATATATATACAGTGGGGGCAGAAAGTATTCAGACCCACTTAAATTTTTCACTCTTTGTTATATTGCAGCCATTTGCTAAAATCATTTAAAGCGGGGGTCCACCTATCTATCGTTTTTTTTTTTTTGGAGTTCATTTACAAACTTTTCTTCTCATGATTATCTACTCACATGTTCTGTGTAATAAGTCCGCCTGTGTCCGATTTCGTTGTAAAGAATAACTTATAAAATTCACTGAAGGCGGTTTCCATCTTCATTGTGGGCATTTGAAGCCCACAAGCATGTATTTCCTGGATGCGGTGAATGCTGTGCTCCCAGCATTCACCGAGATGTTGTGATGACGCTGTTGCACAATGCATGCTGGGCAGCCTGAGACTATCTCCCAGGGGACTGTGGGAGGTCTGGGAGAGGCTAGAAACACGCCTACTCCCATGGGAGGAAAACCAGGAAGTGCTAAGAGGATTAGAAAAAAAAGGTAATTACGGCGATTTAAATTTTTTTACACAGCATGTCAGCATCTAGGCAAGGAAGAGAATGCATAGAGATAATGTTCAAAATTTGTGTGGAACCCCGCTTTAAGTTCATTTTTTTTTTTTGCATTAATGTACACACAGCACCCCATATTGACAGAAAAACAGAATTGTTGACATTTTTGCAGATTTATTAAAAAAGAAAAACTGAAATATCAAATGGTCCTAAGTATTCAGACCCTTGGCTGTGACACTCATATATTTAACTCAGGTGCTGTCCATTTCTTCTGATCATCCTTCAGATGGTTCTACACCTTCATTTGAGTCCAGCTGTGTTTGATTATACTGATTGGACTTGATTAGGAAAGTCACACACCTGTCTATATAAGACCTTACACCTCACAGTGCATGTCAGAGCAAATGAGAATCATGAGGTCAAAGGAACTGCCTGAAGAGCTCAGAGACAGAATTGTGGCAAGGCACAGATCTGGCCAAGGTTACAAAAAAATTTCTGCTGCACTTAAGGTTCCTAAGAGCACAGTGGCCTCCATAATCCTTAAATGGAAGACGTTTGGGACGACCAGAACCCTTCCTAGAGCTGGCCGTCCGGCCAAACTGAGCTAGGGGAGAAGAGCCTTGGTGAGAGAGGTAAAGAAGAACCCAAAGATCACTGTGGCTGAGCTCCAGAGATGCAGTCGGCAGCTGGGAGAAAGTTGTAGAAAGTCAACCATCACTACAGCCCTCCACCAGTCGGGGCTTTATGGCAGAGTGGCATGACGGAAGCCTCTCCTCAGTGCAAGACACATGAAAGCCCACATGGAGTTTGCTAAAAAAACACCTGAAGGACTCCAGGATGGTGAGAAATGAGATTCTCTGGTCTGAGGAGACCAAGATAGAACTTTTTGGCCTTAATTCTAATGCCCCGTACACACGATCGGACTTTTCGTCTACAAAAGTCCGACAGCCTGTCTGACAGACTTCCGGCGGACTTGCAACGGACTTGCGGCGGACTTTCTAACAAACGGACTTGCCTACACATGACCACACAAAAGTCCGACGGATTCGTACGTGATGACGTACACCGGACTAAAATAAGGAAGTTCATAGCCAGTAGCCAATAGCTGCCCTAGCGTGGGTTTTTGTCCGTCGGACTAGCACACAGACGAGCGGATTTCGGGGTCCGTCGTAGTTACGACGTAAAGATTTGAAGCATGTTTCAAATCTAAAGTCCGTCGGATTTGAGGCTGAAAAAGTCCACTGAAAGTCCGGAGAAGCCCACACACGATCGGATTACCAGCCAGCTTTAGTCCGTTGGCGTCCGTTGGACTTTTGTAGACGAAAAGTCAGACCGTGTGTACGCCCCATAAGCGGTATGTGTGGAGAAAACCAGGCACTACTCATCACCTGTCCAATACAGTCCCAACAGTGAATTATGGTGGTGGCAGCATCATGCTGTGGGGGTGTTTTTCAGCTGCAGGGACAGGACGACTGGTTGCAATCGAGGGAAGGATGAATGCGGCCAAGTACAGGGATATCCTGGACGAAAACCTTCTCCAGAGTGCTCAGGACCTCAGACTGGGCCGAAGGTTTACCTTCCAACAAGACAATGACCCTAAGCACACAGCTAAAATAACGAAGGAGTGGCTTCACAACAGCTCTGTGACTGTTCTTGAATGGCCCAGCCAGAGCCCTGACTTAAACCCAATTGAGCATCTCTGGAGAAACCTAAAAATGGCTGTCCACCAACGTTTACCGTCCAACCTGATAGAACTGGAGAGGATCTGCAAGGAGGAATGGCAGAGGATCCCCAAATCCAGGTGTGAAAAACTTGTTGCATCTTTCCCAAAAAGACTCATGGCTGTATTAGATCAAAAGGGTGCTTCTACTAAATACTGAGCAAAGGGTCTGAATACTTAGGACCATGTAATATTTCAGTTTTTCTTTTTTATTAAATCTGCAAAAATGTCAACAATTCTGTGTTTTTCTGTCAATATGGGGTGCTGTGTGCAGGCCCGGACTGGGACAAAAAATAGGCCCGGGCATTTTAAACATCCACCACCCCATCCTGGCTCCATCCATTCCCCCATCCAATCCAGGCTTCATCCGTCCCCCGATCCCATTCCGGCTCTATCCACCACTCTGATCCCATCCTGACTCCATCCACCACCCCATCCCATCTGGACTCCATTCACCCATCTTATTCGGGCTCCATCCACCACCCCGATCCCTTTTGGGCTCCATCCACCACCCCAATCCCATTCCATCCACCACCCCATCCCAGCTCCATCCACCACTACAATCCCATACAAGCTCCATTCACTACCTCGATCTCATCCTGGCTTCATCCACCACCCCAATCTTACAACGGCTCCTTCCACCACCCCATCCCGGCTCTATCTTTTCCTCCATCCCATCCGGGCTCCATCCATTCCCCCATCCCATTCGGGCTCCCTCTATTCCCCCATCCCATCTGGGCTCCATCCACCCGATCCGATCCAATTCTGGCTCTATCCACCACCCTGATCCCATCCCAACTCCATCCACCACCCCATCCCATCCAGACTCCATCCACCCCCAGACTCCATCCACTCCCGATCCCATCCGTGCTCCATCCACCACCCAGATCCCATCCAGGCTCCATCCACCACCCCGATCCCATCCGGGCTCCATACACCACCCCAATCCTATCCAGGCTCTATACACTACCCCAATCCCATCCTGGCTCCATCCACCCCCCCTTCCCGGCTTCATCCATTCCCCTGATTCCATCCCAGCTCCATCCATTCCCCCATCCCATCCAGGCTCCATCGACCACCCCGATTCCATCCAGGCTCCATCCACCACCCCGATTCCATCTGGGCTCCATCCACCACCCCAATCCCATCCGGGCTCCATCCACCACCCCAATCCCATCCAGGCTCCATCCACCACCCCAATCCCATCCGGGCTCCATTCACCACCTCAATCCCATCTGGGCTCTATAGACTACCCCAATCCCATCCAGGCTCCATCCACCACCCCAATCCCATCCAGGCTCCATTCACCACCCCAATCCCATCTGGGCTCTATACACTACCCCAATCCCATCCAGGCTCCATCCACCACCCCATCCCGGCTTCATCCATTTCCCTGATTCCATCCCAGCTCCATCCATCCCCTGATCCCATTCCAGCTCCATCCATTCCCCCGATCCCATTCTGGCTCTATCCACCACTCTGATCTTATCCCCGCTCCAACCATCCCGGCTCCATCCATCCCCCTGATCCCATTCCAGTTCCATCAATCTCCCGATCCCATTCCGGCGCCATCCACTATACTGATCCCATCCTGACTCCATCCACCACCCCAATCCCATCCGGGCTCCATCCACCACCCTGTTTCCATCCGGGCTCCATCCACCACCCCATCCCATCCAGGCTCCATCCACCACCCCATCCCATCCAGGCCCCATCCACCCCCCCCGATCCCATCCGGGCTCCATCCACCACCCCAATCCCATCCGGGCTCCATCCACCATCCCAGCTCCATCCAGCTCCATCCACCACTCCAATCCCATCCAGGCTCAATTCACCACCTCGATCCCATCCTGGCTCCATCCACCACCCCAATCCCATCCCAGCTCCATCCACCACCTCATCCCAGCTCCATCTATTCCCCTGATCTCATCCCAGCTCCATCCATTCCCCTGATCCCATCCCAGCTCCATCCATTTCCCCGATCCCATTCCGGCTCCATCAGTTCCCCAATTCTATCCCAGCTCCATCCATTTCCCCAACCCCATCCCGGCTCCATCCATCCCCCTGATCCCATTCCAGCTCCATACATCCCCCCCGATCCCATGCCAGCACCATCCATTCCCCCGATCTCATTCTGGCTCTATCCACCACCCTGATCTTATCCCCGCTCCATCCCTCCTGGCTCCATCCATCCCCCCAATCCCATCCCGGCTCCATTGTGGCAGGTTAAGAGGGGACAGTCACACCGACGCACTAGCCTACTTAGTGCCGGGGGGGTGACACCATGTTTTACTGCACCAGGTGACACCAACCCTAGTGATGCCACTGGATAGGGTACCATTCCTCCCACTAATAGCAATGATATGGGACTATTCCTTCCACTAATACCAATGAAGGGGCACTATTCCTTCCACTAATACCAATGATGGGGCACTATTCCTCCCACCAATACAAATGATAGGGTACTATTCCTCCCACTATTACAAATGATGGGGCACTATTCCTTTCATTAACACCAATGATAGGGCACTATTCCTCCCACTAATACCAATGATGGGGCACTATTCCTTTAACTAATACCAATGATGGGGCACTTTTCCTTCCGCTAATAACAATGATGGGGCACTATTCCTTCCACCAATACCAATGACAGGGTACAATTCCTCCCACTATTACTAATGATGGGGCACTATTCCTTCCATTAACACCAATGATAGAGTACTATTTCTCCCACTAATACCAATGATGGGGCACTATTCCTTCTACTAATACCAATGATGGGGCACTTTCCATCCGCCAATACCAATGATGAGGCACTATTACTTCCATTAGTACCAATAATGGGGCACTATTCCTTCCATTAATACCAATGATGGGGCACTATTCCTCCTCCTGCAGGCGCCATGTAACTATTTTTTTACTCCCACTTACCACCAGTCCTGGCCCATTGTTTACTACCACTAATGGACATTTTCTACTCCCACTGGCCATAGTCCAGCCCTCCTGAATTCTGAAGGACAGAAAACTGGCCCTTTGTTTAGAAAGTTTGGAGACCCCTACCCTAAAGGGTTAAGTAATCTGCTTTCCCTACATAAATAAATATAATATACAATGCTCTGCAGCCTTTAAACTGGGTAAACCTGCCAGGCCAATCTGACACATACAGCTCTGCCTAGACCACAGTAGAAGCACCCTCCTTCACCGAGATGTGGAATATATCTGGAAGGGTGCCCGGCCCTGTAGGGCGTAGATAGGAGGAGGATACAAACTGATCTGCCTGGGCTTGGGGCACACACACATTCTCCTGTTACAACAAGATGAAGTAGACAGCACAGACCAGTTCAGGAGTCAAAAAACGGACTCGCCTCTGTTTTCAAACTGCAACGCAGATATTTGGAGATGCTTCTCATGACACATTCGTTGTGTATCTTTATGTAACGCTATCGGTAACCAGTCCTGCATTTTTCTTTATGGATAGGGTCAGTGGCGTTGCTAGGGGGGTGCTGGGGGTGTGGCCCGCACCCGGGTGACACCTGGCAGAGGGTGACAGCACCAGCACCGCGACTCCCTCCTTCCCTTCTGGGATCTTCTCAGCTGCATGCGATGTGCTGGGAGAGTGGGGGAGGAGGGAGTGAGGCAGAGACAGAGGTGCCCAGGGTCCGACTGTCCCACACGCTGCAATCATATCTCAGGTATTGCAGAGGAGGGGACATGGTGATTTGGGGGGGGCAGCATTGGCAGGTCATTTCTATGCTGCCAGCAGTAATTTTAGAGAGGGGGACGTTTAACTCCCCTAGCACAATTCCTCTACTCTCCCAAAGCACCCCCTAGGACACATCCTCTAGCCCCCCCCAAAGCAAAGATCCCAGCTCCATCTATCATCCCAATCCCATCTTGGGTCCATCCACCACCCCAGATCCCATCCTGACTCCATCCACCACCCCATCCCAGCTCCATCCACCCCCGATCCTATCCCAACTTCATCCACCACCCCAATCCCATCTGGGCTCCATCCACCTCCCCGATTCCATCCGGGCTCCATCCACCTCCCCGATTCCATCCGGGCTCCATCCACCTCCCTGATTCCATTCGAGCTCCATCCACCACCCCGATTCCATCCGAGCTCCATCCACCACCCCGATTCCATCCGGGCTCCATTCACCACCCCGATTCCATCTGGGCTCCATCCACCACCCCGATTCCATCCGGGTTACATCCACCACCCCGATCCCATCCTGGCTCCATCCACCACCCCATCCCGGCTCCATCCATTCCCCTGATCTCATCCCGGCTCCATCCATTCTCCTGATCCCATTCCAGCTCCATCCATTCCCCCGATCCCATCCCGGCTCCATCCATTCCCCCTATCCCGGCTCCATCCACCCCCCTGATTTTAGGGAGGGAGTTGAGGATATGCACTAGGGGGTGCTTTGTTTTGGGTTAGAAATTACTTAAGCTAGAAGTAGAAGGAGGGAGGCAGATTTGAAGTTTGAACCACCAGCACAATTCCTCTCCTCTCCCAAAACACCCCCTAGGACACATCCTCTAACCCCCCCTCCCAGATCAAAGATCCCAGCTCCATCCAACCCCCCAATCCCATCCCAGGTCCATCCACCCCCCACCCAAACCAATCCCAGCTTCATCTACCCCCCCAGATCCCATCCTTGCCAGCCCAGATAATCTCTGCCTTCACCTTGGTCACATCTCTAGAGAGGTTCTCCTGTGTTCCTGTTAAAAGACTTGCTTGGCTGACATTTCTTCTGGCTCCAGATCCTGCTTGCTGTTCTACTACGCTCATTTCTGTCTCCCTGACATTTTGGCTTGTCTGACTATCCGTTCTGGTTCCTGAATTCTGGCTATGTTTTGACTACATTTACTCTGTTTACCTCTTTATTACTATTATTAAACTAGTGTGATTTAATTGTACTTCTGACTTAGTCTGATTCATGGTTTCTGACACACTAATACCAATGATGGGACACTATTCCTTCCACTAATAACAATGATGGGGCACTATTTCATCCACCAATACCAATGACAGGGTACTATTCCACCCACTATTACCAATGATGGGGCACTATTCCTTCCATTAACACAGATGATAGGGTACTATTTCTCCCACTAATACCAATGATGGGGCACTATTCCTGCTCCTATTGACTGCAGGCGCCATGTAATTTTTTTTTACTCCCACTTACCACCAGTCCTGGCCCATTGTTTACTACCACTGATGGACATTTTCTACTCCCACTGGCCACAGTCCAGCCCTCCTGAAGTCCGAAGGACAGTAAGCTGGCCCTTTGTTTAGAAAGTTTGGAGACCCCTACCCTAAATGACTAAGTAATCTGCTTTCTCTACATAAATAAAAATAATATACAATGCTCTGCAAGCCTTTAAACTGGGTAAACCTGCCAGGCCAATCTGACACATACAGCTCTGCCTAGACCACAGTAGAAGCACCATCCTTCACTGAGATGTGGAACATATCTGGAAGTGTGCCCGGCCCTGTAGGGCGTAGATGGGAGGAGGATACAAACTGATCTGCCTGGGCTTGGGGCACACACACATTCTCCTGTTACAACAAGATGCGATCATCTTCAAGTGGCAGTAGACAGCACAGACCAGTTCAGGAGTCAGAAAACGGACTTGCCTCTGTTTTAAAAACTGCAACGCAGATATTTGGAGAGCCTCATTGAATAACATTGCTTCTCATGACACATCCGTTGTGTATCTTTATGTAACGCTATTGGTAACCAGTCCTAGTACATTTGGGTCTACGGATGCCCAATAAGTACATGTGAATGTTCCAGACCCACTTACTTGGTGATAAATTTCCCAGGTACATGCCTTCTCAGGGTGAAAGTCCTTTTTCCCAGGTGGTGGTGGATTAATTAAGGATGACAGTCACTTTGAATACATTTTAGATGTTTTAATAATGCACATGCATGAAAAGTGGGAAGCGGGGTGGAGGGAACACAGGATACCCAAGGGTTCCATTAACAATACACAGTCTCTGTCTCATAAATGGTCTTCTCATTAATATCAATCCTTCAGTAACAGAACTCTGCTGGCTAGAATACATTTCATAAATGTGGCTCCTTGTCAACTGAGGTTCCTGTGTATTTTCAGTCTTGGGGTACAAGGCAGGATAGCAGTGGGTTCATGTGGTGCTTCCCAGCTCAGTCGGTCACTCACCATCCCTGTGGTAGGACAACCACAGCCATCAGCTTAGGGGCACCTCCCATGACAGGAGATCCCTGAACACTTCATACCTCTAGGCCCTAAGGTTAGAGGCCTAGATAAGTGGATCACACAAAATGGGCATGATTTACGCGGAAGAGTGGGTGTGGCTTAAATGGGCGTGGCTTGAAAGGGGTGTGGTTAGAGTCTGAGCTGAATGAGGGATGGAGGGAGAAAGAAAGAAAGGACAACAGGCCCAGATCCTACAACACAATAGAAATATGGGTATGCCAGAAAGTTTAACAAATCAGCAGATAAAGATACTCCAAACTAGGGTTGTTCCGATACCGATACTAGTATCGGTATCGGCACCGATACCGAGCATTTGCCCAAGTACTTGTACTCGGGCAAATGCTGCCGATGCTTCAGCCGATACCTAGAAGTCAGCTGTGATCGGCGCGTGGGGGAGTTACAAGATTCTCCCCCAGCGGCTTTCACCAGCTTTAGTGACATACAGCTGTGATCGCTCACAGCTGACTGTCACTGCATCCTCCTCCATGCCCCCTCTGTTCCTCTGTGCTTCTCAGCTGTCCCCTTCATTCCTCTCTCCTTATCTGTCCCCTCCATTCTGCTCTCCTTAGTTCCTCTCTCCTTATCTGTCCCCTCTTCTGCTCTCCTTATCTGTCCCCTGCATTCCTGTCTCCTTATCTGTCCCCTCCGTTCTCCCCCTCCGTTCCTCCGTCCCCCTCCTCCTTCCTTTGTGTATGGAGAGAGTCAGCTGACTCTGTCCATTCACATAACTGAAACATTGTAATCTCCTGTGATTACAATGTCAGTTTATGAATGGAGAGAAGCCGCCTTCTTCTCTCCATTCATTCTCAGTGCAGCTGACGCTGCAGGGAAAGGGACTGGGGAATCTCTATCCTCTGTCTCTTTCTCTGTCTCAAGGGGGAGATATCAGAGGTCTGCTAAGACCCCTGATATCTCACCAAAGCCCCCCAAAAGGGCTGATTAAAAAAAAAAAAAAAAACAATAAAGAATAAAAAAATATTATTGGAAAAAATAAAAATTGTAAAAAAAAAACAAAAAAAAAACACACACACACACATACAACGTTCACCCCCCCACCCCCCCCCCAAAAAAATAGCGAAAAAAAAAATTGTCACATGACATTAAAAAAAAGTATCGGTAATCGGTATCGGCGAGTACTTGAAAAAAAGTATCGGTACTTGTACTCGGTCCTAAAAAAGTGGTATCGGGACAACCCTACTCCAAACACATGGGGTTAGCGCATCAATTATCCCGGCACCATGGTTGTTATGGGTGATTGAAGTGCATTATTTCTATTACTACATTGTAATATAAAATGAAATCATTCAACTCACCATAATGCAGAATCAGTGGAAGCCCCGAGCGTAACACTGGGTGTTAATCAGAACAAACTTTGCCACCCCAACTTCATATAATGCACTCACATTTATAAATAAAAAAAAGCATATCAACAGAATCCAGTAGATCTCACGTATGTGTAGATAATCTCACCGCCAGGCTCCACCTCTACGCGTTACGCCACCATCCTCGATCCTCCAGACGAAGCCACGAAGCCCCGAGAGGATAATCCCTGGATCAACTTTACCTATAAATGTTAGTACCCAGTTATATTATGTACACTTAGGATAGAATCCAGGCCTTTTGAAAGCAATCTACTGAGCTGGCCAGAACAGCTCTTGAGGGAGTCTATTACACATTTTAACAGCTTACTGTGAAGAAACCTTTCCTTATGGAGATGAAATCTCTTTTCCTCCAGACGTAAAGAGTGTAACCTTGTGCTCTGTGATGACCTTAAAGTGAATATCTCAACACAAAATTCACTATATGAACCCCTTATGTATTTGTACATGTTGATCATATCCTGCCTTAATCTCCTCTTATCAAGAGAATAAATTCAGTTCCTTTAATCTTTCCTCATTCCGCACTTTCTCCAGTTCCCCGATATCGTTCATGAGAACTAGTGCCCAAAACTTAACTGGAATATAATGTAAATACTGCGCTAAAGTTTCAAGTGTGTATGTATGTATGTGTATATGTGTATGGATGTTTACATTCCTTGTAATATGAATAAAAGTGACATTATTTTTTATAAAACAGTGTAAAAAAAAAAAAAAAAAAAAAAAGGTAAAATAAATAAATAAAAAAATTTAAACGTGCCCTGTCCCGACGAGCTCGCGAGCAGAAGCGAACGCATACGTGAGTAGTGCCCGCATAGGAAAACAGTGTTCAAACCACACATGTGAGGTATCGTCGCGATCGGTAGAGTGAGAGCAATAATTCTAGCTCTAGACCTCCTCTGTAACTTAAAACATGCAACCTGCAGAATTTTTTAAACGTTGCCTATGGAGATTTGTAAGGGTAAAAGATTGTCGCCATTCCACAAGCGGGCGCAATTTTGAAGCGTGACATGTTGGGTATCAATTTACTCGGCGTAACATTATCTTTCACAATATAAAAAACAATTGGGCTAATTTTACTGATGTCTTATTTTTTAATTCAAAAAAGTGTATTTTTTCCAAAAAAAAGTGCGCTTGTAAGACTGCTGAGCAAATACGGTTGACAGAAAGTATTGCAACGACCGCCGTTTTATTCTCTAGGGTGTTAGAAAAAAAATGTATAATGTTTCGGGTTTCTAAGTAATTTTCTAGCAAAAAAAACTGTTTTTAACTTGTAAACATCAAATCTCAGAAAGAGGCTCAGTGCTTAAGTGATTAATGCAGGTAATGCATTAACATAAAAAAATGCTTTAACTTTACAAACACTTTACTATAAGTGACTAACAAATTAAGACTTAACTCTGGCTAACACTTATTAAGCACTTTTTGGGATAAAGATTTTACATAAATTAATAAAAGCTGATCGTTGTAAGCACCCCTGTCATTGTTAAATGGCTTGTCTCAACCTTCTAAATTACACTTTTGCTGAACAGCTTGGGCTGGTTAAAGCGAAGTTCCACCTAAAAATGGAACTTCCGCTGATTCGGTTCCTCCCTCCTCCGGTGTCATATTTGGCACTTTTCAGGGGGGAGATGGGAGCAGATACCTGTCTAATCCAGGTATTTGCTCCCACTTCCGGCAAAAGAGCGCCGCAGAACCCGTGGCGAACTACGCCATGTCCGGCCCCTCCTCCACCCCCCCCCCCGTCTTCTGGGAGACACACAGGTCCCAGAAGACAGCAGGGACCATTCAGAACGCGTAGCATGACACGCGCATGCGCAGTAGGAAACAGGCTGTGAAGCCGCAGGGCTTCACTTCCTAATTCCCTTACTGAAGATGCCGATGCCTGCACCCGGAGGCAAGGTTGAGGACATCAGGGGCGCCCTGGAGAGGTAAGTGTCCTTATTTTAAAAGTGAGCAGTTGCAGTATTTGTAGCTGCTGACTTTTAATTTTCTTTTGCAGCCGGAACTCCGCTTTAAAGAAGTTCAAAAACAGACTTATTGGCCGGATCACTAGGTAATCAATTTTGTTACAGAGGGGACTCAGAAAAACAAAGATGGCTGTGTTAATGCTATTATCAGACTTTATCATATATAGTACTGTGCAAAAGTTTTAGTCAGGTGTGAAAAAATGCGGAACATTAAGAATACTTTGACAAATGTTAATAGTTTATTTCTATCAATTAACAAAATGGAAAGTAAATGAACAAAATAGAAATCCAAATCAAGTCAATATTTGGTATGACCACCCTGTGGCTTCAAACCACCATCAATTCTTCTAGGTAAACTTGCACACAGTTTTTGAAGGAACTCGGCAGGTAGGTTGCTCCAGACGACATCTTGAAGAAGTAACCTAACCTTCACTTCCAGGACTCTTCGTTCTTCTTTACGCTGAAGATAGTTATACAGTATGGATTTTTGGCCACAATTCTTCCATGAAGACCACTTCTGGTCAGACTTCTCTGGACTGTAGATTGGTGTTAGCTGGGTCCCACTGGTTTCCGCCAGATCTATGCTTTTGACACTGCTGGACATCTTAGGATGTCAAAGCAAAGTAAGTATGATGTGTCTTTCATTAAGTTTCCTTGGCCAACCACTGCGTCTACTGTCCTCAGCGTTGCCTGATCAATAATGTCCTTAATACAGGCAAATACTTATCCATCATGCTATACCATCAGAGAGGTGTGTGATTGGCCCCAAAAGTATTCTGCAGCAAGACAACGACCCCAAACATACAGCCAATGTCATTAAGAAATATCTTCATAGTAGAGAAGAACAAGAAGTCCTGGAAGTGATGGTTTGGCCGCCACAGACCCCAGATCTCAACATCATGGAGTCTGTCTGGGATTACATGAAGAGACAGAAGGATTTGAGGCAGCCAACGTCCACAGAAGATCTGTGGTTAGTTCTCTGATGGTAAAGAATCATGCACAATAATGTATGTAATTTTTGATTATAGTCAATGTGAAGCCAGGTACACACTACAGTTTTTCTTCATGCAACCCCACGAGTTAAGCCACTGTACTAACCATGCAAGGCTCCCCCGCTGAGCTGTTGTGTTCTGACGGCCGGTATTTTTTGTACCGGCAAATGTCTCCTGACATTCTGCTTGGGTGTATGGGGCTTTAGTCTTTAGCTTCCAGTTTCTTTTGCAAAACAAACATTTGACTATAGATCATTATCTGAAAAGACAATAGTTCTTCTAAGCTACAAGTTTCCATAGATTTTGAACAAAAGTTAAAAGTGATTCTTATCTATTGTTTTCTTTCCCATATACAATATAGCATATGACTTTCATTTACAGTAAAACCCACTCCCTAATAACTGGTCTTACTGCTTTTTAACCGCTTGCCGCCCGCCGGCTGTCAAATGACAGCCAGGCGGCGCGACTCTCGTTCTGGGAGGGCGTCATATGAGCGGCCCATCAGGGTCACTGGGGACTCGGTGCGCGTGCCCGGCGGCCGCGATGTCCGCCGGGCACCCGCGAATGCCCGGTAACAAAGCAGGACCGTGGAGCTGTGTGTGTAAACACACAGCTCCACGGTCCTGTCAGGAGAGGAGACCGATGGTGTGTTCCCGGTACAGATGAACACCGATCAGTCTCCTCCCCTTGTGAATCCCCTCCGCCTACAGTTAGAAACACTCCCTAGCAACGTAATTAACCTCTCGATCACCCCCTAGTGTTAACCCCTTCCCTGCCAGTCACATTTATACAGTAATCAATGCATTTTTATAGCACAGATCGCTGTATAAATGTGAATGGTCCCAAAAATGTGTCAAAAGTGTCTGATATGTCCGCCGCAATATCGCAGTCACGATAAAAATTGCAGATTGCCACCATTACTAGTAAAAAAAAAATAATAATAAAAATGCTATAAATCTATCCTCTATTTTGTAGACGTTATAACTTCTGCGTAAACCAATTAATATACGCTTATTTTTTTTTACCAAAAATATGTAGAAGAATACATATCGGCCTAAATTGAGAAAAAAATTTGTTTAAAAAAAATTGGATATTTATTATAGCAAAAAGGAAAAAATAATGCGTTTTTTCAAACTCGTCACTCTTCTTTTGTTTTTAGCGCAAAAAATAAAAACCGCAGAGGTGATCAAATACCACCAAAAGAAAGCTCTATTTGTGGGGGAAAAATGATAACAATTTCATCTGGGTACAGTGTAGCATGACTGCGCAATTGTCATTCAAAGTGTGACAGCGCTGAAAGCTGAAAAATGGCCTGGGCAGGAAGGTGGTGAAAATGCCCTGTATTGAAACTGTTAAAGAGAACCTGTGCTTTGTCGGTACTTGGTGGAGTCACAGGTTAGCTACCCTGCAGGCAATATAAAGTGTCCGTACTTTCCTTTCAGAAAGTCAAAATTTGCATAGGAATCTTGTTGGGCTCTGAAAGTGGGGCAATGATGGAAAGGTAGGTTTTTCCAATCACTATGTGACAGTGTTTGGTATTGGATTTTGTCACGTCAGGCATCAAACATTTACCTGTGGGGAGATAAGGGAGTATAACATGTTCTAATCACTAGCCCGATCACTAAAATCTAATAACAGCTTTAACGTGTAACTGTAATTTTAAATCAGAATTAAAATCTGCTATATTTTGTATTTATTGGGCCTCCAAGTGGTTTATGATATAATGTGCTAGTAGTATACACCATATATTAGCACATCATGGCAGACTTGCCTGTTAAACAATGCCCTACAGCGCTGCGCTGTCAACGCTTCTACTGGTGCCAGGTGCATCCATCTTTTCTCAGTGTACATGATGACCACTGACAGGCAGGGGGAAGCTTTTACAACAGTAGAGACCAAAAGGGTTTCTTGGGTCATAAAAACGCTGTCTGTCAATGGGTTTTAATTTTCTGAGTTTAATTCCACTTTAAACTTTGTTTTCAATTATGACAAACATGTTATACTTACGTGCTCTGTGCAATGATTTTGCATAGAGCAGCCCCGATCCTCCTCTCCTGGGGTCGCCTGCCGGCGCTCTTGGCTCATCCTGCCTTACGAGTGCCCCCAGAGCAAGCGGTTCGATCTTGAGCCCCACTCTTTGTGTCCATTGACACACAGAGCACAGCTTGACTCCACTACCCACTCTCTCCTCAAAGGCTGTGATTGACAGCAACAGGAGCCAATAGCTCCCATTGCTGCCTTCATGGCCAGTGAGGAGAGAGAGAGCCTGGATGGAGATTGGGCTCAGGTATGTATTCTGGGGTGATCCTGTGTGCGGAAGGTTTTACAATGTATTCAGGTAAAAAATCTTCTGCCTTTAGAACCACTTTAAAAGAACACCTGGTGACCATGATATGAAGGTCCTTTCCAGGCATTTCTTGAGGGGTCGTCCTGACACATGAGACTCTAGTTGTGAATACAAGTGGCATTGCAAAGGTACATTCCACCACTGACAGGAATCCAGTCCAGAGCAATGATAGGTATTCAATACTGGAGCAAGTGCCTGTAGACAGGAAGTGGCTATAAAAAGGGCTGCAGTAATTCAGCAGAATGGAAATGACAAAAATGAATAAAGGTTAAAACTGCTTTTAATAAACAAAAAACTCCCAAAAACATGGCAACTGTTTACTTTGGAGCAGGGGCGTTGCTAGGGGGTGGCTATTGGGGCTATAGCCCCGAATCTGGGGCCCATAGCCCCGAGTCTCTTTCCGCAGGGTCCCTGCCTAACCAGCGGGTTGCGGCTGCTGCGGCAGGCGGGCTGGCTGGCTGCATGAGAGAGGCGGAGGAGAGGAAAGAAGCGAGCTCTTCACAGCCGGGCCTCTTCAATTTTTGAGCGAGGTGTGGCGAGCAGCAGAGAGATGACATAAACTCTCACTGTCTGCCACAAGTCGGCGCTCTTCCGCCCTCACAGCACGGTCATCGTGGAGCTCCACTTTGCAGCCAGACTCCCTTGCTCCAATGTCGGAGGTGCGGCGGGGAGCAGCGAGATGACATCATCTCTCGCTGCCAGCCCCGCATCACTGCTCTCCTGCTCTCACTAAAGTAAGTGACAATCTGCAAATGGAGGCAGGAGACGTGGCAAGTGACAATCCACATCTAGTGGCAGGTGACGGTGGCAAGTAATATGCTGCATCTGGTGGCAGGAGATGTGGCAAGTGACACGCCCAGGGCTCCCACTGATTCTGCAGTATGGTGAGTTGAACCACTTCATTATATATTAGAATGTAACAGTAGAAATAATGCACTTCAATCACCCTGACACCATATCAACCATTATGCCATGATGATTGAAGCACCAACACCAGCCATCGCCCATGAAAAATTGCTTACCACTGGTCCCCCCCCCATGCAAAAAGGTTGGTGACCACTGCTATGGGCTCTAGCCCCAGATCTTTTGCAGACCTAGCAACTCCCCTGCTTTGGAGAATTTAATATCATCCATGTACTGTATACTGTAACCAGAAGACAACATTCGTTTTACCGTAATATGTTTCTATTTTTACAAAATCTTGTGAGCCTTCTAAAAACTTTTTTCCTGAAAGGCTTTTTAAACCAGTTTAGGCAAGAAATTTCTGTTGACTTTTTTCCTGTAATACTTCCTTTATGATCATTCTCTGTGAAATATTGTACATCCTTGACATAGCATTTTGAGTTCTTGTTTTACACCCTATTCATTTAAAAAAAACAATTCTGAATTAACTGTCTGATTCCCATTGTCAGCATGTTACAATGCCAGTTTAGATTTAGCATAACAAGAACTGCATCAGTCAGGGAAAGTATGAGGGGATCGCTACTTGCACATCTATAGGGTGTAGGTAGGGCCACAATTAGTCACACAGTGGTAGCATTTACTGTTAATAACGCACTTTAATTTATCCAAAATGTATGTAGCGCTACCCCCGCAGGAGCTGTTGGTGAATATGGTTTTCTCCCACCCTGCACAGCCAGCCACATGAATTTTTCATTCACTCTGTAGACAAGAAACAGTCTTTGCAGCTTTGTTTAGTTTTTTTTTATCTAGGGGGAGTAAACTTGGATGGGGACGGGTTGTTGTGGGATGGCTACTTGATCAGAAATCTTCAGGGACTCAACTATATACATCCGGTATATACACACTTCTTCTTCTACCTCCAGCACAGACTTGTAGAACTACAACTCCCAGGACCAGCTAACACTGACGGTTTGATCCAACATCTCAGTCAGAGCTAAATGAATGCCCTTTGCAGGCAGGGACCGCGGGCCCCTTTAGTACTGCAGCAAAAACATAGGTCTTTGGTGCCAGCTGTCCTTTCCTGTAGCTACTGTTCCCAGTACCACCTCTTCAGGCACTGCCAGCCCACCTGGCTGCAGCTGCTCCTTTCAATAGCCCTCCTGCCAACTTCTCTACAGTCCTCCCAGACTGACTCTGCATTGATCCCCGACTGCTTGCACCCAGTCCCTTCAGGAATGCCTCTTAGTCCTCTGACTGCTACACCATAGTTGCCAACATTGTAAAAAAATTTATAGGGAGTGCCTCTTACATCAGGTGTCCCCAGCAGAGTGCCTCTTACATCAGGTGTCCCCAATGGAGTGCCTCTTACATCAGGTGTTCCCAGCGGTCAGTGTCCCCAGCGGAGTGCCTCTTACATCAGGTGCACCCAGTGGAGTGCCTCTTAAATCAGTGCCCCCAGCGGAGTGCCTCAAATCAGTGCCCCCAGTGGAGTGTTGGCTGCAGATGGAGTGTTGGCTGCAGACGGAGTACAGGCTGACTTGGGGAAGGGTGGAGGCATGGTGGTGATTTGGGGGTGCAGGCATGATAGTGACTTGGGGGGTGCAGGCATGGTGGTGACTAGGTGGGAGGGGGTGCAAGCATGGTGGTAACTTGGGGGAGGGGGTGGAGGCATGGTGGTGAATTGGGGGAGGGGGTACAGGCATGGTGTTGACATGGGGGGAGGGGGGTGCAGGCATGGTGTTGACATGGGGGGAGGCAGGTGCAGGCATGGTGTTGACATGGGGGGAGGGAGTGCAGGTATTGTGGTGACATGGGGGGAGGGGGGTGCAGACATGGTATTGACATGGGGGAGGGGGGTGCAAGTATTGTCGTGACATGGGGGGGGGGTGCAGGTATGGTGGTGATGTGGGGGGGGAGGTTGCAGGTATGGTGGTGACATGGGTAAGGGGGCTTCAGATATGGTGGTGACATGGGGGAGGGGGGGACAGGTATGGTGGTGACATGGGGGAGGGAGGAACAGGTATGGTGGTGACATGGGGGGAGGGGGTGCAGGTATGGTAGTGACATGGCGGAAGGGGGGTGCAGGTATGGTGGTGACACTGGCAGGTATGGTGGTGACACTGGGCACTGTGGTATTATGTAAGGTGGGGGGGATGTTGAGAGGAGATTAGGGGCGAGGGGATTTGTGTTGGGAGGGACAATTTTTATTGCTGACATATAATGATTATACATCTTGGGAGGTGCAAGTTAGCATGTTTGTCCTGGGCTGTAGATGACATTGTCCCGGCACTGAATGCCACCATGGTGCAAATGGGCTGGCTCCACAGATGGTCATACACTGATTGAATTTTAGGTGGTTTCTGATGAACTGGATGAAATTCGAGCAGCAAGTGACCCTGTGGGCACTCTACCACCCGACATCCTTCGATTCGAAAATCAAAGGAGCCAGACAGATAATTCTAGGCCCAAGAGTGACTGCAGTCATTGTCATACACAGAAGAGGTGCGTAGGGCATAGAGATAGACCTCTTTGCATGTGCAGAAGAGGTGTGCAGGATATGGAGGTGGGTAGTTTGTGCAGAAGAGGTGTGTAAGGTATGGTATGGCAGAGGGCAATATATGCAGAATGTGGCAAGTATGATAGCAGACATGTGAAGGAGAAGAGTGTGGAGCGTATAATAGTGGACAGTGTTTGCAGGAGAATGGCAGGGTATGGTGGCAGGAAGTACATGTTGGAGAGGAGTGGGAAAGGCATGGGGGTAGAATGTGCAGAAAAGGAGTGCAGAGTGTATGATGGGGGCCATATGTAGCGTAGAGGAACAGTGGGTACTGCATGCAAAAGATATGTGTGTAGGGTACAAAAGTGGCCAGTATGTACTGGAGAGGAATGCAAAGGACCTGACAGAGGTAGGAAGATGTGGGTACAGTGCTGTAACAGAGCATTCAAACAGAGAGGAAGCACAAAGAGAAATCACCACTGGAGGCAGAATCCCAAGTGACAAAATGGAAGTGGGACTTTATATTAATAAGGATGAAACTGAATTCCTATAAAAGGCACAATATTTTTATAACTTGTAACAGTATGTTTGATGCCGTTGGCAATGGTAATGTGGACTGCTACCAGAGCTTATAAATGTGTTGAATTAAATTTTATACATGAAATATTGGTCTACCTGCTTATTTTATATATATATATGATGTGATGGAAATATGACGGGGCTAGTATAAGCATGTCTTTTTGCCAAAAGATGGTTCCCTTTCCCATCATACGACTTTTCTTGTATTTATTGGCATTTTGAATTAGGTTTTAACACCTGCCTGAAACACTAATGCCCTGTACACACGACTTTGCCGTCGGAATAAACTCCGAAGGTTTCTCCGACAGAACTCTGACGAAATTCCATTCAAGCAGTCTTGCCTACACACGGTCAAACCAAAGTCCAACCAAAGTCCGACCGTCCAGAACGAGGTTGCGTACAGCACGTATGATGGGACTAGAAAAAGGAAGTGCAATAGCCAGCGCGCCACCCTTTGGGCTCCTTTTGCTAATCTCGTGTTTATCTCATGTTAGTAGAAGTTTGGTGAGGTTTGGCTCTTCAGTTTGTGCTTGTGGGTTTGTATCTGCTTTTCAGAGCTTGTAGACAGTTCGTATCTGTTTTTTCAGTGTGTTCTTGTCCGCTCATTTCTGATTTTCAGCTCGCTCTTCACAGGCCTTGCTGTTCTTCAGTGCGTTCTGAAGCCATGTTGCGTGTACGTACTCGTCGTAGAGTTCATGCTGTGTGGAGGCTTAGTGTTGGGGTGCATTCTTTGACCCAAGCCCAGTCCATGAACAGGGTGTGGAGGAGTTCATGGACCAAGAATTGGTTAACTCCAACGTGACCAATTCTCTCATATGCCTTTGCTTCGTGAAATCCAGGAGAATAATCCTGATGATTTCAGTAACTTTCTCAGGATAACCGCCGTTGCACACGTTGCGGTACTTGGCGACTGGGAGAAGGACCTCAAGTTCTCAACGGGCATCTCCCCCAGGCTCTGGGGATCATTATCCCAGAGACCTGTTCTGCTATTATTCAGGTCCTGCAGAAGCACTATATTAAGGTAAGTTTTCTCCTTTAACATCACATTCTATGTATTTAATGTTTGCTAATGTTTTGAATTTCTTTCATCATTCCCTAATTACCATGATTGTAATACGCTGTGAATGTCCTCTTTGTCCTCATGCATGCTGTAATCTTTTAATGCTCCTTTTTTGGCCTACATGCATATTTTCCTTCACTAACCTCCCCAGCATGCTATCCTGGGCTCATATACACCTAGCCTAGTCACTTAACAATGTATTTTGTCAGCTCAATTGTAGTGCTTTACCCCAAACACCCCCTAAAATGTGTACAAATGTTATTGTTGTCCTTAAATTCAGGCAGAGTGCCATAGGCTTTTTTGGGGGGCCCAAACTCATCTCAAACCCTACCCCCCCCTAAAATTTTTGTTTGTGTCTAATCTGCTTGCAATGTTATGTGCAAAAGTACTAATTTTTTTTTTCTTCTGTTTTGACTCCACAGTTTCCTTCAATGCCACAGGAATGGCAGACTGTGGCTTCCCATTTTGCCGACCGTTGGGACTTTCCCAACTGTGGAGGGGCTATAGATTGGAAGCACGTCCACATCGTGCCACCACCCCATTCGGGGTCATACTATTTTAACTATAAGGGGTTTCATAGTTTCACAGTGGTGGCCTGGGATTGCCACCTGATGCGGACAACGTTGATGGACTCCCCTTCGTCTTTATTGCTGATGAAGCGTTCGGTCTGGGCGAGCACCTGATGAGGCCATTCCCCCAGATGACCCTCACCCCAGAGAGGAGGGTTTTTAACTACTGGCTGGCCAGAGCCAAAAGAGTCGTGGAGAATGCCTTTGGGATAATGGTCAGCCGGTTTCTGACAGCCATACACATGGCGGACTATAAACTCAACCGCATAATCTTATGCTGCTGCATTTTGCACAACTTTTTACGTAAAAATTCACACAATTATATAACCTCAGTTGGGCCTGAGGCGGGACTTATTACTTCCAATCCTCTGACGGGCCTGGATACTGGTCATCCTGGCTTGGCACCCCAAAGCGCCCGTGAAGTTAGGGAGAAATATGTTCATTATTTTCCGGGTAGAGGGGGGCATTGCAATGCCAGACAATGTCTAAATATTTTTTAACAATTAAAATTAGATCTGATAAAATCTTACATTTTCTTTATTGCTTGTGTTTCTTTTTTAGCTGTCTCCTAGGTTCTCCTAGTCCACTTGTAGTGCCAAGTGGATTTTCCTTTATAGTAAAAAAGCCCCATTGTCACTGGAAACACAAAATTACTTACAAAACTGGTATTGAGCATTGAAAGAAGAAGCCACACATTGTTGATTATCCAAAAAAATTACTCTGTGCACATTCACACGTGCGTTCCAAATTTTTTTTTTTTAGAAACAGGCATGTTTTCAAACATAACATACACAACTCTCGAACTTACAAAGTTCAACGTATAAAAACTGAAGGCAATATCAGACATTATAGTGTCAAAATATTGCCTTCATCAAATTTTGAAGATGCACACAAAATGTGAGTAAAAATGGGTATTTCCCTCCTGATCCCATGCCTAATGTCAACATGTGCTATCTCCCATCATGGGGGATCAATGGACGTGTTTTGGGGTTGCAATCTCTTCCTCTCACCTACTAGAGTTATGAGGAAGGGGTTGCACCCACAAAACACGTACATTGCGATCCCCTAATGGCAGATAACACATGTTGACACACCGTGTGCATCTTCAAAATTTGGGTTTTAAAATGTATAAAAACAAAATAGGTTTAAGTTCCACAAATGGGAAAATGTATTGGATTTGCAAAACAATCATATTCTCCCCATTACATCGATCATGTTCTTCGATCATGTTCTTCATTTGTTGTTTCATAACATTCAGTTTCTTCCCTATAATGTCTATTTCCCCATTCCACATCATGATGTCGTGGATGAGCCTTTGTGCACTGTCACTGGTGAAAGGTTCAGCTTGTGGTTCAACAACCAGCACATCACCTAAAAATTGGTTAAAAAACATGTATTATAAATATGCAGGTATACATGTATTACCTGAAGCTGGGGTGTCAGACACTTACCTGTTGGGGTGTCAATCTCGCCCACTTCCTCCACCTCTCCTTTCTCAAGATCCTCGGGGGTCTAGGGCTGATTTCCCCTTGTTGATATGGGGGGTCCCTGGTGTCCTCTGATGAGTGGTGTCCTCTGAGTCTTTTCTCCCCTATGAGAGAATGAAACAAAAGGTATACTTAGCACACAGATATTTCAGTTCAGAAATATGAATATGAAACATTGCTGGGAAATGGGGTACAATTGTCTGTTTTGGGCAGAGTTTCAAGCTGAAGACATGTGTGGGACACCTTAAAAAGTTTGTTCTTGTGTCCCACACTAGTGTTCCTGAGTCCAGATGTGTAAACAGCTGCTGAATGTCCTCTCCTTACATTACACTGAATCAAGCTTGCATTTCATTCTAGTTACAAACACATCTAGACAGCAATGTACAAAACTTAATTTTAGACAAATAGGCATGACCAATAGTATTTAACATGTATCTGCCAAAAACATTGTATTTAATGAGCGAACAATGTTTTCTATGACCGATTACTGTGCCCACTAATATGAAAATAGCCATTTTAAACTGTACAACAGTAAAGAAAAGCACATGGCGCAGCATGCAAGTAAATAATAGTGATATGAACATAGGACAAGTACTTATTTTTTTGAAGCACTTTCTTTATTCTTCTGTACTGATCCTGCTCCCTTAGTTTAAGGTCTGACCAGCATTTCCTTAATTGGTCCTTGGAGCGTCGTACCCCAAAATTCTGCCGCAGTCTTCACAACTTTTGTCATGATCTTGGCCTTGTGCAAATTCAAGTTGTTGTACGGTCCATGCTTCCCATCATAATCGTTCCTCCGCAAGTTGTCCACCATCTCCACCATTTCTTCAAAGGCCATATTGGAGGCCTTAAATCTCCTCCGGGATCGTGTCGTTTCGGGCTCCGGCTTTCCTCCTCCTCGTTACTGGAATAATTTCCACACACCTTCTGTGTATCCGCCATGTTGCTCCTACTGCGCACTGAAGAGAGAAGGGGCGGGGAATATTTGAGAAAAAGAACGTCAGGGGCGGGCGAGTTTCATGCATGCGCAGTGTATATCAAGCTAACACGCATGTGTCGTACGTACGATCTGTGTGTGTGTGTGTGTGTGTGTAGGAAGGATGAAGGGAAGTGGCGAGCCTGCTAAACGAAGGTAAAATTTGAACTTGGCCCATCACAGTGGCCTATACTGCTTCAAGATTGAGGCCTATATTGGGATAAGATAATCAGAGTTTAGGCTGACATTAGTGTTTTTGTCTTGTGTATTGTCTTACAGCAAAGATGAATCACTTTAAGGACCCAGAATTCATGAGCAGTTTCATAGACAGATACAGGGAGATGAGGAATTTGTGGGAGGTGAAACACAGCTTATATTATAATAAACAAGCTATGAGGTCATCGCTGGAGACACTTCGGGAATTTAAGAAGACTCGGGTCCCCGATGCAACCATCAAGTTTGCGGAAAATAAAATTGGGATCTTGAGGAACATGTATAAAAAGGAGCATAATAAAATCAAGAAATCCCTCAGATCAGGAGCATCAGCAACGCAAGTTTATGTACCCAGACTGTGGTACTTCAACAAACAGCGGTTTCTGGACGACCAGACTGAAGCCAGGGAATCACTTTCTACCCTTCCCTGCAGCCTTCCCTCCACCCTTCCCTCAACCCCAGCAGAGGCTGACGAGGAACAACCTGGGCCTTCCATCCTGGAAGAAGTGGATGCGCCCAGCTGGAGTCAGGTATATTATTTGTAGACATATTTAATGTCCTCATATCAATGATGTTAACTAGATGTTATAATTGATAACTAATTAATTTTTTTAAACAAAGTGATTTACATATGAATAGACAGTAGTGGCCAAAATGTTTGGGACAAGAATGAAAAATGCAGGGGTTAGAATGATAGTCTTTTCTATTTGTTACCATTCAATTTGCAAGTCATGAGCTAAAAATTGTGTGTGATTGATGAAGCAAAAACTAAAACTATGTCTCTTTTTTTATACACAGGATGAGCTCAGCCAGGACGAGGGTCTGGAAAGTGTCAGGCAGGAGGTGACCGTGCCCAGTGACAGCCAGGAGGTGGCCGACGTGCCCAGTGTCAGCCAGGAGGTGGCTGGCCCCAGTAGGAGCCTCACCCAATCTCAGGTGCCTCCCCTCCGCCTTCCAACAAAAAGGCCCAGGAAGGGGGAGGGGAGGCACGGAGGAGGCAGCACTGGGCCTCATTAGGGAAGGGAGTGATGTGCTCAGAAGCCCCCCCGATGCTGAAGAGGCCTATGGCTGTTATATAGCCACAAGATTATTGAAGGTTATTGAGGAGGGCCAACGCTTACTCTGTGAGCGAATTATTTTGACGGCCTTCAGAAGGGGTTGAGGGGCCAGCTGACAGAGAACAGCCATATATCTGAGCTCACCCATCCTCCTCCTCCTCCTCCTGCCACAAGTCCACCACCAGAGCCACAGCCTCCAAGGAAGGCTGCAGGGAAGGGTGCAGGGAAACGTGGAGGGAAGGCTACAGCGAAGAGAGTGATGGCCTGGCTTCATTCTGGTCTGACAGAAGACGCAGGCTGGTGTAGTACCACAGCCTGGGGACATATACAGTATGTCATCTGCTGCTGGTCCTGATCTCTGGGAGTCCTGGACCAGAGGGCTCAAAATTATATGGACTCCTCAAGATAACAACTTGATGTGTGCCGCGGGGCCAAAAGGCTTCGCAAATTACAAAAGTTTATCCAGCCTTGCCTTTATTTTGTTAACCAGAATAAATGGATATTTTATTTTGAGAAAACACTTGCCTATATGTGTTTTACTAAAAATAGGACAGATTGTTTGTGAGTATGCAGGTACATTTTAAAAAGACAATGTCAAATTACCAAGGGACACCAACCAGCCACCTTGAGGTTACAAAATACAAGATAATAATGTTATTGTGGTAACTTGACATACCATAAAAAAGTAAAATATGGAGATCAATAGAAAATAATTTTGCAAGAATCAAAAAAAAAGGCTATCTTGATGAAAAAATAAATTAAAAAAAAAAGATGACTCTAAAAAATAATTCTCAACATTTTTCTGGAGATCTGGCTTTTAAATAATAAAATATTATTCATGAGATCACAAAAATAATAAAGAAAAAAAGTTTGTGAGAACTCTGTGTGAATATCAGCAGCAAAACAAGTTTATTCCTCTAGCATTATAAAGCACAAAAGAATGCACTGCATTAAACGATCACAGAATTTGCAGCGTGAGGCATGTGCTATGTCCATTCTGAATGCTATTTTTACCAGACCGACCGCTTCCGTCTTCTGAGCATGCATCGTTTTTGGTACGTCGGAACAGCATACAGACGAGCAGGTTTCCCGATAGAAATTAGTTCCATCGGGAAAATTTAAAACATGTTCACTATCTAAGTCCGTCAGAATTTTCGACAGAAGAAGTCTGATGGAGCATACACACGATCGGAATAAACGATGAAAAGTTCCCATCTGACTTTTTCTGACGAACATTCCGCTCGTGTGTACGCGGCATTAGGATTCCCTTTATGAAGTAGAGTGCTATCCCCTCTTTATATGACATGCCCCATATATGTGCTTTCTTTATAAATTGTAGAATGTAATGTGCAGGCTCTAGTATTCCCTGGTGTATTCTCTGCGTAACACCTTAGATCAGCCTTTTTCAACCAGGGTGCCTACAGGTTTCTTCAGGGGTGCGTTGGCAAAATGCCTAAAAACGGCCCCTAATAGCATACAAAATGATGCCTCTTAGTTACACTAAGCCACAGGTCTTCATTGTGTACCATTAAAACCTTCTACTCGCTAGCATCCTAACAACCAGTGATGTCATCTGGTGTTGAGGACGATGCCGAATACCTACACTCTCCATCAGCACTGGGTTCACATTTGCTCAGTGATGAAGAGAAACATTACAACCCCTGGCAAAAATTATGGAATCACAAGTCCCTGAGGATGTTCATTCAGTTGTTTATTGTTGTAGAAAAAAAGCAGATCACAGACATGGCCAAAAACTAAAGGCATTTCAAATGACAACTTTCTGGTTTTAAGAAACACTAAAAGAAATCAAGAAAAATAATTGTGGTGGCCAGTAACAGTTACAGTAGATTTATAGAACAAGCACAGGGAATAAATTATGGAATCACTCAATTCTGAGGAAAAAATGATGTAATCACCCTGTAAATTTTCATTACAAACACTAACACCTGCATCAGATTAAATCTGCTTGTTAGTATGTAGGTAAAAAGGAGTGATCACACCTTGGAGAGCTGTTGCAACAAGTGAACTGACATGAAGCATGGCTCCAACACCAGAGATGTCAATTGAAAAAAAGGAGAGGATTATCAAACTCCTTAAAGAGGGTAAATCATCACGCAGTATTGCACAAGATGTTGGTTGTTCACAGTCGGCTGTGTCTAAAACATGGACCAAATACAAACAACATGGGAAGGTGGTTAAAGGCAAGCATACTGGTAGACCATACTGGTAGACCAAGGAAGACATCAAAGCGTCAAGACAGAAAACTTAAAGCAATATGCCTTGAAAACAGAAAATGTACAACAAAACAAATGAAGAACAAATGGGAGGAAACTGGAGTCAACATCTGTGACCGAACTGTAAGAAACCGCCTAAAGGAAATGGGATTTACATACAGAAAAGCTAAAAGAAAGCCATCTCTAACACCTAAACACAAAAAAACAAGGTTACAATGGGCTAAGGGACTGTGGATGATTGGATGAAAGTCATATTCAGTGATGAATCTCGAATCTGCATTGGGCAAGGTGATGATGCTGGAACTTTTGTTTGGTGCCGTTCCAATGAGATTTATGCAGATGACTGTCTGAAGAAAACATGCAAATTTCCACAGTCAATTATGATATGGGGCTGCATGTCAGGTAAAGGCACTGGGGAGATGGCTATCATTAAATCTTCAATAAATGCACAGGTTTACATTGAAATTTTTGACACTTTTCTTATCCCATCTATTGAAAGGATGTTTGGGGATGAAGACATCATTTATCAAGATGATAATGCATCTTGCCATAGAGCAAAAACTGTGAAAAAATTCCTTGAAGAAAGACACATAAGGCCAATGTCATGGCCTGCAAACAGTCCGGATCTCAATCCAATTGAAAATCTGTGGTGGAAGTTAAAGAAAATGGTCCATGACAAGGCTCCAACCTGCAAAGATGATTTGGCAACAGCAATCAGAGAAGGCTGGAGCCAGATTGATGAAGAGTACTGTTTATCACTCATTAAGTCAAAGCCTCAGAGACTGCAAGCAGTTATAAAAGCCAGAGGTGGTGCAACAAAGTACTAGTGATGTGTTGGAGTGTTATTTTGTTTGTTTGTTTTTCATGATTCCATAATTTTTTTTCCTCAGAGTTGAGTGATTCCATAATTTATTCCCTGTGCTTGTTCTGTAAATCTAACTGTTACTGGCCACCACAATTATTATTCTTGATTTTTTTTAGTGTTTTTTAAAGCCAGAAAGTTGCCATTTGAAATGCCTTTAGTTTTTGGCCATGTCTGTGATCTGCTTTTTTTCTACAACAATAAACAACTGAAGGAACATCCTCAGGGACTGGTGATTCCATAATTGTTGCCAGGAGTTGTAGAATACTAGTCAGTACTAGTATACAAAGGTGTATTTGCTTTGGAAAAATAAATCACCTCTATCATTGGGTGTCGTACGTGTGTGGATGTTGCTGCATTATGTAAAACTATTAGTTTGTTTTTTTAAATTTTAGAATGGGGTGGCTCGAGAATTTTAAACAGTGCCTTAACTTAAAGGTTGAAGAACACTGCCTTTGAATACATTCCACAATAGAATAATATAGGCAAAGAACTTTGACAGGTTTCCTCCTGCTCCTGGAACCTCCAACCCCACTTTCCCATCTAATTATAGATGAGCTGGGGCATCCTTCAAACTCATTTGTAGCTGAAGTCCGAACCCGTGCCCTTTTTTAATCCAATGAGCTTCAGGCCAGGGCATTCAACAATGTCCCCCAATGTCCCGCCAACCTGAAGAAAAAAAAAATCGACCAACTCCCGCCATCTGCCAGTTCTTAAAGGGGTTGTAAACCTACGTGTTTTTTCACCTTAAAGCATCCTATGCATTAAGGTAAAAAAACACCTGGCAGTGACCGGCCCCCCAGCCACCTCGTTTTACTTAAATGAGCCCTGGAACTTGACCCACAGGGATGCGCTGTCTGTCTGCCCGTTGTTCTCGGCTCTTGATAGGATAGATTGATAGCAGCACAGCCATTGGCTCCTGCTGCTGTCAATCAAATCCAATGACACGGATTGGGCCGAGTTTTGCATTCGGCGGCTATGGACTCCGCTGATGGGGACACTGATGTAAGGAGGGGCTCCACTGTTGAGGAACACTGATGTAAGTACGGACTCTGCTGGGGGCACCTGATGTAAGGACGGACTTTGCTGGGGGCACCTGATGTAAGGACGGACTCTGCTGGGGCACCTGATGTAAGGAGGGACGCTCAAGGCTCCCACTGATTCTGCAATATGGTGAGTTAAATTATTTCATTTTATATTACAATGTAATAATAGAAATAATGCACTTCAATCATCCTGACACCATAACAACCATGGATGATTGAAGCGCTAACACCAGGTGTTTGGAGTATCTTTATCTGCTGATTGTTAAACTTTCTGGAATACACATATTTCTATTGTGGTATAGGATTTGGGCATGCTGTCCCTCCATCCCTCTTTCTTTCCTTCCTTCTCTCTTCTTCCCTCCCTATCTTTTTCTCTCTCTCCCCCTTCCTCCATCCCTCGTTCATCTGACTATAACCACACCCCCTTTGTGCCATGCCCCTTTAAGCCACGCCCAATATTTAGCTTAAACTACGCCCATTTCTTGCCACGGCGCATTTTTCTCTCCCACTATGTCCCGCCCGCTAATAATAGTAAGACTTCGCCTACAGGCAAAAAGTGTCCCTATACATTTTTTCCCATAGTTGGCAACTAAGAGATCAGGAGCTAGCAGCAACATCAGTATATTTAATTGTGCTGGTGCTGTCCAAACAGACAATATATAAAGCAGCACTAGCAGGGCCAGGACAATGCAGAGCCAGGAGAGGTGTGGTGATGACAGAATCAGCTGGGTTATCGTTTGTTAGGTGAGTTTTTCAGGCGACCATAGGGAGCAAAAAATGTGTGTCTCTTCCCCAAAGATGCTCATGTATATTTTCAAACTTCAAGCAATACACTTCAAGTGTCACAATGCTCAGGTGTGAATGGGTACCATAGGATACAATAGCAATCCTCATGTCAAGCATTGAAGCTCTTGTAAAAAAGTAAAGCTAATCTCTCAGTTGTGAACTGAGCCTAATGCCGCGTACACACGAGCAGAATGTCCGTCAGAAAAAGTCTGATGGGAGCTTTTCATCGTATATTCCGACCGGGTGTATGCCTCATCTGACTTTTTTAGTCGAAAATTCAGACGGACTTAGATAGAGAACATGTTATACATTTTTCTGACGGAACTAATTACTATCGGGAAACCTGCTCGTCTGTATGCTGTTCTGACATACCAAAAACGATGCATGCTCTGAAGCAAGTACGAGACGGAAGAGCTCGGTCTGGTAAAACTAGCGTTCATAATGGACATAGCACATTCCTCACACTGCAAATTCTGAGATCTTTTAATGCAGCACATTCTTTTGTGCTTTATAATGCTAGAATAATGAATTTGTTTTGCTGCTGATATTCACACAGTTCTCACAAACGTATTTCTTTATTATTTCTCGTGATCTCATGAATAATCTTTTATTTTTTTTAAAGCCAGATCTATAATAATAATAATAATAATAATAATATTAATAACGTTTAGAATTATTTTTTATAGTCCTCTTTTTTTATTATTTTTATTTCATCAAGATCTCCTTTTGTTTGGATAATTGCAAAATAATTTTCTAGTGATCTTCATTATTTTTTTTTATTTTTTTTGTCTGTCAAGTTACCACAATAACATTATTATCTTGTATTTTTTAACCTCAAGAAGGCTGGTTGGTGTCCCTTGTTAATTTGACATTGTCTTTTTGAAATGTATCTGTCTACTCACAAACTGTCCTATTTTTAGAAAAACACATAGGTAAGTATTTTCAAAAAATAAAATATCCATTTATTCTGGGTAACAAAATAAAGAGGAACGCAACGCTGGAGAAACTTTTGGAATTTGCAAAGTCTTTTGGCCCCCAGGGCACACATCAGGTCTGTGTAAAAAAAAATTGTTATCTTGAGGAGTCCATATAATTTGGAGCCCAATCTGGTCCAGGACTCCCAGAGATCAGGACCAGCAGCAGATGACATATATGTCCCCAGGCTGTGGTAATACACCAGCCTGCGTCTTCTGTCAGACCAGACTGAACCCAGGCCATAACTTTCTTCTCTTCCCTGCAGCCTTCCCTCCATGCTTCCCTGCACCCATCCCTGCAGCCTTCCATGGAGGCTGTGGCTCTGGTGGTGGACTTTTGGCAGGAGGAGGAGGAGGAGGAGATTGGGCGAGCTCATATACGTGGCTGTTCTCTGTCAGCTGGCCCCTCAACCTCTTCTGAAGGTCCTCACCAAAAATTCCCTCACGGAGGAAGCGTTGGCCCTCCTCCAATTTCATCAATCTTGTGGCTAGATAGCAGCCATAGGCCTCTTCAGCGTCGGGGGGGGGGCTTCTGAGGACATCACCTGCTTCCCTAATGAGTCCCAGTGCTGCCTCCTCCGTGATCGTCCCCTTCCTGGGCCTTTTTGTTGGAAGGCGGAGGGGAGGCACCTGGGATTGGGTGAGGCTCCTACTGGGCCCGCCCACCTCCTGGCTGACACTGGGCCCGCCCACCTCCTGGCTGACACTGGGCACGGCCACCTCCTGGCTGACACTGGGCACGGCCTCTTCCTGGCTGACACTTTCCAGACCCTCCTCTTGGCTTGGATGAGCTCATCCTGTGTATAAAAAGGGGACATAGTTTTTGTTTTTGCTGCATCAATCACACACAATTTTTAGCTCATGACTTGCAAATTGAATGTTAATAAATAAAAAAGACTATCATTCTGACCCTAGCATTTTTCATTCATGTCCCAAACATTTTTGGCCACTACTGTCTATTGATATATAAATCTTTGTTTTAAATCATTAATTAGTTCTCATTTATAACATCTAGTTAACATCATTAATATTAGGACAATAAATATGTCTACAAATAATATGCCTGGCTCCAGCTGGGCGCATCCACTTCTTCCAGGATAGAAGGCCCAGGTTGTTCCTCGTCAGCCTCTGCTGGGGTTGAGGGAAGGGTCTTGTTGTCCAAAAACTGCAGTTTTTTGAAGTACCACAGCCTGGGTACATACACTTGCGCTGCTGCTGCTCCTGATCTAAATGATTTCTGGATCTTATTATGCTCCTTCTTATACATGTTCCTCAAGATCCCAATTTTCTTTTCCAAGAACTGGATGGTTGCATCTGGGACCCGAGTCTTCACAAATTGCAGAAGTTACTCCAGCGTTGACCTCCTAGGTTGTTTATTATAATATAAGCTGTGTTTCACCTCCCACAAATTCCTCATCTCCCTGTACCTGTCTATGAAACTGGCCATGAATTCTGGGTCCTTAAAGTGATTCATCTTTGCTATAAGACAATACACAAGACAAAAACACTAATGTCAGCCTAAACTCTCATAATCTTATCCCAATATAGGCCTCAATCTTGAAGCAGTATAGGCCACTGATGGGCCGAGTTCAAATCTTACCTTCGTTTAGGACGCTCACAACTTACATTCCTCTTTCCTCCGCACACAGAACTTACGTACGACACATGCGTGTTAGCTTGATATACACTGCACATGCGTGAAACTCCACCTGCATCGCCCACCCCTGACATTCTTTCTAGTCTATTCCCCGTCTCTTCTCTTTAGACGCGCAGTAGGAGCGACATGGTGGAGAAAGAGCAGGTGTGTGGTAATTATAGTATTGAGGAGGAGGAAAGCCCGGTGCCCGAAATGACTCAATCCTGGAGGAGAGGATTTAAAGGCCTCAAATATGGCCTTTATAGAGATGGTGGACATATTGAGGAGGAACGACTATGATGGGAAGCATGGACCGTACACCAACCCTAATGAGAGAAAGGCCAAGATCATGACTAAAGTTGTGAAGAGTCTGCACAGGAATTTTGGGGTAAGCTGATCCAAGGAGCAATTGAGAAAAAGCTGGTCAGACCTGAAACTGAGGGAGCAGGATCAGTACAGAAGAATCAAGAGAGTGCTTCTAAAAAGTAAGTACTTGTCCTGTGTTCCTATTATTATTATTACTTGCATGCTGCGCCATGTGATTTTCTTAGTTGTTGTACCTTTTAAAATGGCGACTTTCATGTTCGTGGGCACAGTAATCGGTCGTCGGAAACATCGTAGGCTCATTAAATACGATGTTTTGGGCAGATACAGGTTAAATACATTTTGTCTTGCCTATTTGTCTAAAAATAAGTTTTGTACATTGCTGTCTAGATGTGTTTGTAACTAGAATGAAATGCAAGCTTTATTCAGTGTAATGTAAGGAGAAGACACTCAACAGCTGTTTACACATGTGGACTCAGGAGCACTAGTGTGGGACACAAGAACAAACTTTTTAAGGTGTCCCACACAGGTTCTCCAGTGGATACTTGGGGTGTCTCCATGTGTGAAAATTGTCACAAAAAGGTAAGTATTCCAGCTTTGGTAATTTAAAAAATCATGCCTTCAGCTTGGAACTCTGCCCAAAACAGACAATCATACCCAACTTCCCTATTTCTGGACTGAAATATCTGTGTGCTCGGTATACCTTTTGTTTCATTCTAATAGGGGAGAAAAGACTCGGAGGACAACACTCAGAGGACACCAGGAACCCCCCACCTCAGAAACAATGGGAACTCAGAACAAGACCACACCGAGGATCTGGAGGAAGGAGAGGTGGAGGAAGTCGAGGAGATTGTCACCACAACAGGTCAGTGTCTGACACCCCAGCTACAGGTAATATATGTATGCCTGCATATTTATAATACATGTTTTTACTCTAATTTTTAGGTGATGTGCTGGTTGTTGAAGAGCAAGGTGAACATTTCACAAGTGACAGTGCACAAAGGCTAATACAAGACATCATGGTGTGGAATGGTGAACTTGACATCATAAGGAAGGAACGCAATGTTATGGATTAACAAATGAAGAACATGACTGATGTGTTGGGGAGAATCTGAATTTCTTCAAAATGCCACCATTTTACCATTTGTTGTACTAAACAAAAACTTTTTTTTGACATTTTAAAAGCCAAATTTTGAAGATGCACACGGTGTGTCAACATGTGCTATCTGCCATCAGGGGATTTCAATGTACACGTTTTATGGGTGCAACCCCTTCCTCGTAACTCTAGTAGGTGAGAGGAAGGGGTTGCACCCCCAAAACACGTCCATTGACCCCCCATGATGGGAGATAGTATGTTCACATTAGGCATGGAATCAGGAGGGAAATACCCATTTTGACTCCCAAATTGTGTGCATCTTCAAAATTTGGCTTTTACATGGGTGACATCTGATGAAGGCAATATCAAGACATTTTTGACACTATAATGTCTGATATAGTCTTCAGTTTTTCTATGTTGAACTTTGTAAGTTCCAGAGTTGGGTATGTTATGTTTAGAATCATGCGTGTTTATAACAAAAAAAAATTGTAAAAAAATTGAGAAAGAAAATATATAATTGTAAGAAATAATGAGAATTTGTTTTTTGTTTTTTTACAGCAAAATTTTATAATGCACATGTGAATGTGCACAGAGTAAAAAGTTTGCTAATCAACAATGTGTGGCTTCTTCTTTCAATACTCAATACCAGTTTTTGAAGTAATTTTGTGTTTACAGTGACAATGGGGCTTATTTACTAAAGGAAAATCCACTTAGCACTACAAGTGAACTAGGAGAAGGGGGAGACAGCCAAAAAGAAACACAAGCAATAAAGCAAATTCAAGATTTTATCAGATTTTTTTTTTTTTATTAAAAAAATATTTACACATTGTCTGCCATTGCAATGCCCCCCCTACCCGTAAAATAATTTACATATTTCTCCCGAACTTCACGGGCACTTTGGGGTGCCAAGTCAGGACGGCCAGTATCCAGGCCCTTCAGGGGATTTGCAGGAAGTCCAGCCTCAGGCCCAACTGCTATTAACATTATACTATTAAACCCCTTATAGTTATAATAGTTAGACCCTGAATGGGGTGGTGGAACGATGTGGATGTGCTTCCCATCTATAGCCCCTCCACAGTTGGGAAAGTCCCAACTGTGGGAGCAAGGAGAGGTCCTCTTTGTTCTTTGGTGTGGGTCTTTTAGATACGCTTGCCAACTAACTGCATGGCAGGTCAACATATGTATGGTCAAGCATGTGGTGCCCAAGCGGGAGATGTTTTGGCCACGCGACATACGCTTGAGACATATGTTGCAAATAGCAGTGGTGCGATCTGATGCACTCGTCTCAAAAAAGGCCCACACCAAAAAACTTTTGGAATAACGCGCAGAGACAGCAGCGCCCTGTACATGTGGAGCTTTGCGGTGTGATGCAGTCAGTGTGCTGCCCTTAGGCTGGCCCCTGGAGGGCATCCTGCCTCGTTGGTGATGTGCCTCCTCCTCCTCTCTCCTATCAGGCATTCTAAACACTGGGCATCCTCCTGGAGCATGTACCCAACACTGTGGTCAAACAGTTCGAGGGACTCCTCAGGAGGACATGGTGGGGCTAGGGAAGGAGTCACTGATGCCATTGAGCCGAGGGAAGAGGCCGCGTTGGCAGCTGCTTTGCCAGACAAAGTATCCTGAGCATGGGTGAGAGAGGATGAGGAGGATGAGGATGGCTTGGTCATCCACTCGACCAAGTCTTCTGCATGTTGCGGCTCATGCGGTCAGCTGCCGAAAAAAAGGCCAAGCGCGTCCCACTCCCACGGCCACGTGCTGATGAGGATGCACCGTCTCCACGACCAGCACTGTTGCCTCTAGACACAGAGCCTGCTTGCCCTCTTTTATTGGCTTGTGACTGTCTGCCTCCCCTTGTTGGCCTTCCAGACATACTAATGGCCTGTAGTGAGATGTAGCTGCACTAAGCTGGGATATATATATATATATATATATATATATATATATATATATATATATATACTGATACTGCAGCTAGCAAAATCAACTGCCTGCCTGTAGTATGAGAACACCACCAATCTTCTACAGGTAGCTATAGATGAACACTGTGCAGAGATCGCACTACACTAACTTGTAGCTTTAGCTGAACACTGTGCAGAGGACGCACTAGACTAAAGTGTAAATAATGTAGCTGCCTGCGGTAGTGATAGGATCAGGAAAACACCACCGAACTTCTACAGTTAGCTTTAGCTGAACACTGTGCAGAGGACGCACTACACTAATGTGTAAATAATGTAGCTGCCTGCGGTAGTGATAGGATCATGAAAACACCACCAACCTTCTACAGATAGCTTTAGCTGAACACTGTGAAGAGGTCGCACTACACTAACGTGTAAATAATGTAGCTGCCTGCGGTATTGCTAGGATCAGCAAAACACCACCAACCTTCTACAGGTAGCTTTAGCTGAACACTGTGCAGAGGTCGCACTAGACTAACATATAAATAATGTAGCTGCCTGCGGTAGTTATAGGATCAGGAAAACACCACCGAACTTCTACAGTTAGCTTTAGCTGAACACTGTGCAGAGGACGCACTACACTAACGTGTAAATAATGTAGCTGCCTGCGGTAGTGATAGGATCAGGAAAACACCACCAACCTTCTACAGGTAGCTTTAACTGAACACTGTGAAGAGAACGCACTACACTAACGTGTAAATAATGTAGCTGCCTGCGGTAGTGTTTGGATCAGGAAAACACCACCAACCTTCTACAGGTAGCTTTAGCTGAACACTGTGCAGAGGATGCACTACACTAACATATAAATGATGTAGCTGCCTGCGGTAGTGATAGGATCAGGAAAACACCACCAACCTTCTACAGATAGCTTTAGCTGAACACTGTGCAGAGGACGCACTACACTAACGTTAAAATAATGTAGCTGCCTGCGGTAGATATAGGATCAGGAAAACACCACCAACCTTCTACAGGTAGCTTTAGATGAACACTGTGAAGAGGACGCACTACATTAACGTTAATATAATGTAGCTGAAGGCACCCCTAAACTCTACACTATGTACATAGCCCACCCCTGAACACACCACCTGAACTCTGCACTCTCTGTAAAACCCCCATTCCCCCCCCCCTCGAAACTCTGCACTCTGTACATAATGCACTCCAGGTATTTATTGCCCCTGTCCTGACAAAATACGCAACTCGGCAGAATATAGAACCACTTCCGGTTTCCCACAGTAATTGCAGATTTTGACGAATTCGCATTTGGACACAACAACGGCAACCAAATGCAGTCAGCTAAAGGAACGTTTGGATGTTTTCACAGCACAGTGGATAACGGGGATGAAGTTGTCACTAGCCATTTTGTTGGTTAGTGTTGGAGCGGAGTAACAATCTCCGTTCATAATACCGTGCACCGTACTTAATTCGGTTACTTGTGTCAAAACACGTATTTCACGTACTTCTCATCATGTGAAACATGTATTTCTCATCATGTGAAATTACTTCATAGAAATCTACAATTAATCATGTTTTTAAACTGGAAGTAACGTGGTTTGATATTCTGCCGGGTTGCCTATTTTGTCAGAACACCCCTTCCACTGTTAGTGAAATCTGACCACACTCACTATTTGATGCGGTTTGGAGGGTTTGTGTGGGGTGGGGGAGTTTTTTTTTGAGAGGTCGTGTTTGAGTTCCTGCACCTATTTTCTGAGAAAAAAAGCTTTGGATGGAGGTGATATTGAATGTTACATTTACTGCTTTAGTAATTATTCATGATATATGCACATAGTTTTGATAAATGATATGGTATTTGTTTTTTGACATCTTGTTGTGGTAGGTAAACGCAGCACAAAATAATATATTTTGTTTTTTTGGGTTTTTAGGGGAAGTGGTTTTCTACCATCTTAAATGCTGGCAGCTGAATATTAGGCTAATAGGTTATCAGGAGGATTTTAAGAACAAAGCTCAAAGCTTGGCCTTTCGTAACGACCTGTCATTCAGGTTTTGGAAGACCTGGACCTGTTTTTTTTTTTTTTGGTTTTTGGTTTTTTTTATGTTGAATCTGTTTTATTAAGTTTCAAGTATTTTTTTTTAAAACCCATTGAATAACCATAGGCAAGATATAACATATTTCCATTGAATGAACAAGTATACATTAGGATCGGAAAGACATTAAAAGAACATGTATCACATAAGCATAGTCAAGTTGATATCATCAAAGAGTGTAGAAATAAACCAAGTAATGGTAAATCAAGTAACCAGTAGATCACGTTAAACAATGGTGTAGAAAACTGAAAAAACCAAGGCTCAACACATATGGCCTGAAAGTGTGGTGAATCTACCAGTAATGCCGCGTACACACGGTCGGACTTTTCGTCTACAAAAGTCCGACGGACACCGATGGACTAAAGCTGGCTCACAATCCGATCGTGTGTGGGCTTCCCCGGACTTTCAGCGGACTTTCAGCAGACTTTTCCAGCCTCAAATCTGACGGACTTTAGATTTGAAACATGCTTCAAATCTTTACGTCGTAACTACGCCAGACCCAGAAATCCGCTCGTCTGTGTGCTAGTCCGACGGACAAAAACCCACGCTAGGGCAGCTATTGGCTACTGGCTATCAACTTCCTTATTTTAGTCCGGTGTACGTCATCACGTACGAATCCGTCGGACTTTTGTGTGATCGTATGTAGTCAAGTCCGCTCGTAAGAAAGTCTGCCGCAAGTCCGCCAAAAGTCCGCCAAAAGTCCGTTGAAAGTCTGTTGGACAGGCTGTCGGACTTTTGTAGACGAAAAGTCCGACCGTGTGTACGCGGCATTAGATTACTTTAATCTTAAGAAGGTGAGAGAGGAGGAATATAAAGGGCGGAGAAATTTGAAAAGAGAAAAAGAAATAAAAAATAAATAAATAAAAAAAAAAAGGGGGGGGAGGGTATAAGAAAGAAAGGGAAGTGGGGGATAAGGTATATCAAGCTACTCATAAGAGGGCCCAGAGGGAGCAGTAACGGCTGTATCTGCTATAAAAGGGTCAAAATCAGAAGAGAACCGGAAGTGTAACCAAACGGTCCACATAATAGTGTGGGTCTCGCTTTTATCAGCATCCCACGCTAACATCTGTTCAGTATGTTCGATCCTATCCACTTCGCAGGCCCAATCAGCTAGAGAGGGGACCACTGGTCGACACCAAGATCTAGAAATAACTGAACGTGCAGCAGTCAGCCAATGGCGAATTAAGCTCTTCTTAAGTTGTTTGAATGACCCCGGTAACATAGATAGGACCGTTAAGCGGGGTTCATCAGGGTATTTGTCCCCAAGTTTGTCATACAGCTGGAGAATCTTGTCCCAAAAGGGGGTAACACGTGGGCACGTACCCCAAATGTGTGTCATGTTACCCGGGGCCTGCAAGCATCTCCAACATATGTCTGAAACATTAGGATCAAGCTTGTGTAAAAAAGTGGGGCACCAATACCACCTAGAGAATATATATACGATAATTCCGTTCTTGGGCATGAGATGAGATAGTTAATTTTAAAGAAAGAGCAATTGTTTTGCCCCATTCGATATCATCCGGAGACAGGTTCATCTCTCTTTTTCATTTTGAAAGGAATGTCAGTGGGTTTGGATAAGAGACCTGAATCAGTATCTGATATAACAGGGATAGTGAATGCTCTGGTCTGTCTGACTGGGATAACAATGACTCAAAGGCTGTATGTGGTCTTGTCAAATTGTCAATGTTCGGTATTTTGTTTATAAGGTGTGTTAGTTGAGTGTGTTCAAGCCAAGCCATAGAAGGGTTGTGGCAGGAAGAGAGCAAGTCAAATAGGGCAATTGCTTTTCCAGCACGAAGCGTATGTTTTAACAGAGGGGCCTCTGTCTTTTGCCAAACAAAAAATTTAGGTTTAGCACAAGTCAGAGGGAAAGAGTTGATATCAAATAAATATCAATAATAATCAAGGGACTGGGTCTTGAGGATAATAAACCTTTGGTAAGGTAGCTGTCCCAAATTTGCAGCATAGCGGAAGTCATTAGGGGCATTAGGTCTGTAGGGGGGCTGTGTGTTGGGTGTGCCCATGGAAGGGATGTGAGGTCGGGAGATATTCAGTCATTTTCTAATGATGTCCACAGTTTAGTAGAGGAGCCATGGTACCAATCGACTATTCTGATCAATGATGCAGCGTGAAAATACAGCCGTAGGTCAGGGAGAGCAACGCCTCCTCTATTTTTAGGCAAAGCTAAAATATGAAAGCCAATCCTGGACTTCCTATGGCGCCATATGAAGTCCCAAATAGCCTTGTTGATCAATTGGAAGAAACCACGGGGAGGGGGGTTAGGAACTTCCTGAAAGATGCATACAAATTTAGGCAGATTGTCCATTTTGACAGCATTCATTCGGCCAAATCATAAGATTCAAGGCACATTGGCATTGTTCTAATTAGGATCGTATAGTTTAGATCTGTCAGGGAGGGCAAGGCAGTAGGCATATGGATCCCCAGATATTTGACAGCTTTTTGTTGCCATTTAAATCCAAATTAAGATTGAACCCGGGCTAATGTAGGTTTGGGTAGGGAGATGTTAAGGGCCTCTGTTTTAATTTACTTTAAAATTATTAGCCAATCCAAACTCTGTGAATGCCTCGATAATGGCTGGTATAGATGTGCGGGGCTTGGTGACGTATAATAAGAGGTCGTCAGCATAAAGGGATAATTTATAATGATGATGGCCAATAGAAAGACCCTGAATATTGGAGTTGTGCCATATGGCTGTAGCAAGATGTTCCATAGGGAGTATGTGTAGTAATGGCGGCAGGGGACATCCCTGGCGGGTTCCATTATGAATCCAAATTGGGTCAGATAGGAGGCCATTAGATCGGATCCTTGCTGTAGGGTTATCGTAGAGAGCCAGGATCTTGCATAGCATGTTGGGCCCAAGGTCCACTTGTTGAAGTGTTCTCTAGAAATTGCCAGTGAACCCGGTCAAACACTTTTTCAGCATCGACCGAGATCAAGCAAGCTGGAATTTGGCATTTTGGGGCATATTCCATCAGGGAAATGGTTTTAGGGAAATTATCGCTGGCCTCCCTCCTGGGGGTAAGTCCCAGGTGGTCAAGGTGTATCAGGTCGGGTATAGCTGGAAGAAGGCGATTGGCCAGTAGTTTGGAGTATAAGCAAATGTCAATGTTGGTGAGAGAAATCGGGTGGAAGCTACAGCCTAGTGTAGGATCTTTCCTGGGTTTAGGTAAGACTATGATATGGGCTTCCAAACTTGTCTTGGGAAAGGAGAGTCCCTGGAGATGTCATTGTACATTTTTATGAGAAGTGGTATAAGGGAGTCTCAAAAGGATTTATAGAAACTGGTCGAGTAGCCGTCTGGGCCTGGGCTTTTGTTAGGTTTGAGGGAGGATATTGCCAGCACAAGTTTGTCCTCGATAAATGGTTTCTCGAGATCCTGCACTGTAGGGATAGTCAAGTGCAGTGTTAGCAAAATCTTCCTCAATTTTAGATTGAAAGTCCACAGGCGACATGTTTGGAGGCCGTGGTGGCAGGTTGTATAGTGTACCAGTTCTTTTTTTAATGACAGAAGCCCTTAAAATAATTGTGTAAGCATATCTCCCACCTGTCCCGTATTTGGACTGACTGTCTCCCTTTTGGATCAAAGTTATTCTGCCCCTCTTTCCTCCTCATTTGTGCCTCATTTGATCTGATGTATATACGTGTATAAAAATGCATTATTTATCTATCAAAAAGTGTTTCACCGTGCTAAATCTATCATCTAATGTCTAAATTGTTGCATTTGTAAATTTCAGAAGCCAATATAAAGGGAATAGCAGTTGTAAAAAAAAAAAACCATAAAAAACTTGTGCATTTAATTGATCATTTTTTATGTATTAATTCTCTAAGTAATGAGGCGTGTCCTTTGCCTACCTACTTTTTGCTATTATATTAGAAAAAAAAAGGAAAGAAATCGGGTCAAGGGCAGAGGTAGGCCAACATCCCACAACAGTAGAAAGAACAAGAGAATTATGGGTGATTCTGTACATGTTTGGTCATGGTATATGTATCGTGACACCTACAGGAATTGTAGAGCAATGGACACAAGTATTTTGTTTTAATTTCACTAACACCACACCAGCTGCGATTTGGTTTTTATGTACATGTTTAATAAAATTTATTTTTGAGATTTGATATCTTTGTTAATACTATGTACATATTTTTAGTCATGGTTTGACTTACCGATTAGGCCTTAAAAGGGCCGTTAGGTGGTTCTTTTGCTCTTTCTACTTTTTGCTATTTAGGCATCTCTCTTGCCCATCTCAGATATTTGGGAGGTATATGTAAGGCATTAAATAGTGAATTGGACCACTTAGGTCCTGCATTATTCTGGGATGTGCGACAATACTCCTGGAGGCTGCAAGCAGGGGTGAGTGGGTTGTGATGATGTCATTCTAGCATAGGCATGGTACGAGGACATAAGTAAAAGTACTCACTCCTCGAAAAAAAACATTTAATATGCCATTTTAAAACAGGCTAGGGTAGAGGAAGAGAAAGAAGTTCACTTTAATTTTGGGTAAAGGTCTTGAGCCTGCAAAGTCAAAAACAAATCAACAAGTCCAAAAATCTCTGCTGAGTCAGGTTTCATGTTACTGTGCAACTGAAGGCTCCTCATACTGCTTTAGAAGTCTCTGTAACTTTCAATTTGGACACTAGATTGGTGAATTGAACCTGTCCATAGACTTATATAAGCTATTTAATGCAAGTGGCAGATGGAATACAGTATCTTCATATCAGGTCCAACACCACACTCAATACTCTCCTCCTTTTGCCCAGTTACCACAGAAGAAGTTAATAAACTCCTCTCCATGGCCCACCTCACTACATGTCCCCTGGACCCTGTCCCCTCTCAATTACTGCGACCACCTTCCCACTCTATCCTCAACTCCCTAACCCACATCTTCAACCTCTCCCTCTCCTCCGGCACCTTTCCTTCCCCACTCAAACATGCACTGGTTACCCCCATACTCAAAAAACCCTCACTAGACCCCACCTGTTTGAATAACTTAAGACCTATCTCCCTGCTCCCATTTGCCTCCAAGCTCATCGAACGCCTTGTTCATGACCAAATGAGTCGCTACCTCACGGACAACAACCTTCTCGACCCCCTACAGTCTGGCTTCCGCCTACAACATTCTACTGAAACTGTCCTACTAAAACTCACCAATGACCTAATAACTGCCAAAACCAATGGCCACTACTCCATACTCATACTTTTAGACCTCTCTGCTGCCTTTGACACAGTTGACCACCTGCTGCTCCTCAGCAAATTACACTCCCTTGGCCTCCGTGATTCTGCATTATCCTGGTTCTCCTCCTACCTATCTCAGCGCACTTTCAGTGTCACTTACAACTCCATCTCCTCCGCTCCCCTTCCTCTTTCTGTTGGGGTACCCCAAGGCTCCGTCCTTGGACCTCTCCTTTTCTCACTCTATACCTCTTCCCTGGGCCAGTTGATAACCTCCCATGGCTTCCAATACCACCTCTATGCCGATGACACACAGATCTATCTCTCCACTCCTCAACTCACCCCCACTATCTCCTCACGGATCTCAAACTTGCTGAATGACATATCGGTATGGATGTCACACCACTTCCTCGAACTTAAACTTTCTAAAACTGAGCTTGTTATATTTCCTCCTTCACGGTCCCCCTCCTGTGACTTCACCATTAATATCAACAACACAACCATTGGTCCCTCCACACATGCCAGGGTCCTGAGTGTAATCCTTGACTCTGACCTCTCCTTCAGCCCCCATATCCAATCACTGGCTAAATCCTGCCGCCTTAACCTCCGCAACATCTCCAGAATTCGACCCTTCCTGACTAATGACACCACAAAGCAACTTATTCACTCCTTAATTATTTCCCGCCTCGACTACTGCAACTCTCTCCTTAGTGGCCTACCCTTAAGCAGGCTATCCCCCCTTCAGTCTATTATGAATGCTGCTGCTAGACTAATACACCTCACTAATCAATCCATGACTGCTGCCCCTCTCTGCCAATCTCTTCACTGGCTTCCCCTCCCCCAACGTATAAAATTCAAAATGCTAACCATAACATACCACGCCATTCACAACATCGCCCCCATCTACATCACCAACCTCATCTGCAGATATCGCCCAAATCGCCCCCTCCGCTCCTCCCAGGACCTCCTGCTCTCTAGCTCCCTTGTTATCTCCTCCCATGCTCGCCTTCAGGACTTCTCCAGAGCCTCTCCCATCCTCTGGAATGCCCTGCCCCAGTATGTCCGATCAGCCCCTACCCTGTCCACCTTTAGGAGATCCCTGAAAACTCATTTATTCAGAGAAGCCTATCCCACACCCACATAACTGTCCCTGAGCCACCCCCATCAAATCATTCTTGCAGCTATTACCTTTTGTACCACCACCCCCTACCTTTAGAATGTAAGCTCTACGAGCAGGGCCCTCCTGTACCTTTTGTATTGAACTGTACTGTAATTGTGTTGTCCCCCTTATACATTATAAAGCGCTGCGTAAACTGTTGGCACTATATAAATCTCGTATAATAATAATAATAATAATAATAATAATAATAATAATAATCTTCTATACCTGGGGCCTTCCAATGATGCACACATTGCCATACCTGGTGGCGAACGGTTAAAGAAGGTTTAAGCCACCTCCAATGCACCAACACATTAACAAACTACAATGCCCAAAATGGTGTTGCCCTAGGCATTGACTTTGACATTAGAAAGGGCAGTCCAAGTGGGGCAGCTTTGAAGGCCATAGCTTTTTATACATTAGCTTTTTTAAATATGTTATATAAAGAGTGTAGGAAAGATCTGATTTGCTGTTGGTGTCAGGGCTGGACTCAGCCCTTCCTTCTCAGAGCTGGCCGCTCAGCTGTCGGCTAATTGCCAGTTCCTATCTCTCCACAGTTACTCAGCTGTTGATGATTTCCTGCTCATCAGTCCTGCCTACTTAAGCCGTCCAGTGTGATTTAACTGTACTTCTGTCTCGGTCTGATTTCATGGTTTCTGACAAATTCTTACACACATCAACATTAAACCCTCAGGTGTCACCTCGCTATTTGTACCCCTTAAAATCCCCCTCCACCTTCAGTCCTCATATTTCACCCCAATCTAATCTGTCCTAATTATTCTGATGGATGTGTTAATTAGCTTGTGTGCATTTTGCCCTCTATTGTACACGTTAGTATCCCCACTTTTGTCCCCTGTGTCTCATTCTGAGACAAATGTCTTTTTCTGTGGGTTGCCTTCCTTCCTCAGTCCCAGTGCCTTCCTCTGAGGTCCTTCTTCTATGTTCTGCTCACAGCCTCATGTCTTACATAAGACGCGTACTGTATGCCCTTCACTCCTGTGATGCCTTTTCATGTACACCTTCTTGCTGAGTGTCTCTGTACTTCTATATCCTTCCCCGGCTTTCATTGGTTCTAGTACCAGCGAACACAAGGGAGCATTTTTTTCTTTCCCTGAAGATTGGGTTTGGAGTCCAATTGTGGGCAGCAATTCTCACCTTCAATGCAGACCTCTTCTCTGCCACAAGATATCCTCATTCTTTCACTTTAAATGTTGCTACCTAGAAGACTGAGGAAACACTGTGAGTGCAAAGTGACTTGCCCCTGCTCAAGAGAAAAGAATTTTCCTCTCCTAATGTATTGACAGAGAGATTGGTGCTGATGTCAATACACATTATCCAGGATTAAAGACATCGGACTGAAAAAGTATGTTAAAAAAAAGGAAAAAAGCAGAACATACTGCTGACGAAAGCATCTAAGGGAGAAGCACACTGCACATTACACGCCACAAACTTCTAAGGCAACGTTCTGCCTAAATTTGGACCATTTCCAATGCCATGGAAAGCAGTAACAGTTAATTGATGCAACCTAAACAGTATCCAAGGTTTGTGTCACCAGATCACAAAACCAGCGAACTGCAGATAGAGATTGATCAGTGTCAATAGCTTGGGCTATCTGTCTTCTGTGGTACAGCTATAATACTTCTCAATCAATTACTCTGACTTATGAGTGGTGAAGCCTGCCCCCTGCTGGTCAAATAAACTATTTCACTATTCAAAGCAAAAAACATGCCTGCCCCCTGCTGGCACATGCACACTTACATTACCTGCTGAAGTAGCACTTCATAGTGAGACAAATAAGAGTACAAAGGGTCAGGGGGTATCAACAAGCTCAGACCTTTGCCTTTCATAACAGCTTGGCATTTGACCATAACCCATAAGGTTTTGGAGGACCAGGAGCAGTTCTTTTTGTAATGACCAGTGGCAGCCTACCCTTTAGGGGCGCCGGAGCACCACCCCCTCTATCCACGGGCGCTATTTTTCAGGACACCGCCACCCCCTATTCATGCGTCTGGCCCCTTTCAGGATGCCGGATGCATGAATTACAGCGGCGGGGGTGTTTTTTTGAAGCCCTTGATTAGAGCCAGAGGCTCTAATAGGCTTCAAAATAGGGTGGGCTCCTGGCGCAAAGCATTGCGCCAGGAGCCCACCCAGGTGTTACAACAGCAAATTAATATTTGCTATTGAAACACTGATCCTCAATCCGGCCAATCAGAAGCAGGTCTGAGACCCGTTTTCCGATTGGCTGAAAAGAGAAGAGTCCCAATTGGCCACAAAAGAGGAAGGAGGAAATGAAAGCTGCTGTGATGTCCGTGGAGAGCAGGGGAAGGGAAAACCATTGCCGCCGCCGAGAGAGGGAAGCCGCTGATGCCCACCCTACCGACCGCCCGACCGACCGGGGGGATGTGGTACTGTTTGCTGCCCCCCCAAAAAAAAATTACCACCAGCCGTCACTGGTAATGACAGAAGCTCTTTTAAAGTAAAGTTTAAACTAATGGTTTTGGGTCAGTTTACATTTTTTTAACTATTGTTTTCTATGTGTTTTTTTTTACTATCCTTATACAATCTTCGTTTTACAAATATTCATTTAAAAGTGGTAGTAAATACTGCTTGGTGACGTGTACCTACAGGTAAGCTTATAATAAAGCTTACCTGTAGGCACAGGGGATATCACAAAGGTGCACAGTTTATAAGATATTAATTATTTCTGTAGCCTGTGATGTCACAGGCGCATGTGCACTGCGCTCTGAATGGACGGCATTCAGAGTGCCATAGCGTGATCATGGCTCCTGTGTGCATGCATGGGAGTGCCATTGTCGCAGCTTGGCCATTCAAATGGCCGGAGCCCGCAAACTTGGAAGGAAAACTGGGTGAGGGTGGAAGCACTGTCAGCAGTGACAGCGCACCGCTGGAGGGCATCGTTTTAAAGTAAGTCTTTCATAATGTGCTAGTATGAGATGCATACTAGCACATTATGATTGTAAGCTCTAACGAGCAGGGCCCTCTTATTCCACCTGTATTGAATTGTATTGTACCTGTACTGTTTGCCCTGATGTTGTAAAGTGCTGCGCAAACTGTTAGCGCTATGTAAATCCTGAATAATAATAATATAATAATTATGACATTGACATGTAGTGGGAAGATTTTTAATTTTTTTTTTTATGTATGATTATTTTCCCGCCTTTAAAACCGCTTTAATACATCAAAAGTTTTTAGGAGCACTATGGGTTAGTTATAGTCACAGCAAAGCAGTCATATTCTGCTTTGAGACACTCTTTGTCTGATTGAAACAGTAGACTAAGCTGTTTGATAGAGCAATGCCGCGTACACACGGGCGGACTTCTCGACGGACTAGGTCTGGCGGATTTTTCGACGGACTTTCCAACGGACTTTCCGAATGAACAGACTTGCCTACACACGATCAACCAAAGTCCGACGGATTCGTACGTGATGACGTACGACCGGACTAAAACAAGGAAGTTGATAGCCAGTAGCCAATAGCTGCCCTAGCATCGGTTTTTGTCCATTGGACTAGCATACAGACGAGCGGACTTTTCGACCGGACTCGAGTCCTTTGGAAAGATTTGAAACATGTTTCATTTCTAGGTCCGTCAAACTTTTGGGAAAAAAAAGTGAGCTGGAGCCCACATATGATCGAATTATCCGTCGGACGCCGGTCCTCCGGACCAAGTCTGCCGTAAAGTCCGCTCATGTATACGCGGCACAAGAGTTCCCTGCTCTATGCTGTATACAGATGAATTCTTCCATTAAAGAAGGAAATGAAGGGTCTCTAAATCATGAAAAGTGGCAAAAAGTATACCGTTTTTCTCACATGGGGAAAGCAAAATGTTCATATGTTAAAAAAAAAAAAAAAATTAATTTCTGAACATAATAAACAAAAATTATTTACAAAGCCATTATGCATTCACTTTAAACGTTGCTTATCTCTGCCAAACGCACTGATTTTCATAAACCATCTCAGGTCTTGGAGTTTTTGCTGCTAGGAATGTTTGCCAAGGGAAATTTACTGTACCTGTTTTTTCAAAATGTGACAGTTTGTACAGGGAAATCATCACTTTGGCAAACACCATTGCTCCTATAAACACAAAATTGTGTTTTCTAGCCACATTCAAGAGATATAGGGGGTTATTTACTAAAGGAAAATCCACTTTGCACTGCAAGTGCACTTGAAAATGCACTGAAAGTGTACTTGGAAGTAAAGTCGCTGTAGATCCGAGGGGGACATGCAAGGAAAATAAAAAACAGCATTTTAGCTTGCACATGATTGGATGATAAAATCAGCAGAGCTTCCACTCATTTCAGATCGACCCCTTAGATTTAGAGCGACTACACTTCCAAATGCACTTTCAGTGCACTTTCAAGTGCACTTGCAGTGCAGAGTGGATTTGCCTTTCGTAAATAACCCCCATAGGGGGTTATTTACGAAAGGCAAATCCGCTTTGAACTACAAATGCAAACTACAAGTGCAAAGTGCACTTGAAATTGCACTGAAAGTGCATTTGGAAGTGCAGTCGTTCTAAATCTAAGGGGTCGCTTCATAGCACTTGTGAGGCACTTGTGAGGCCGCATTCATGGCACTTGTGAGGCAGCATTCATGGCAATGGTGAGGCCACAGTAATGGCAATGGTGAAGCCGCATTCATGGCAATGGTGAGGCTGCATTCATGGCATTGGTGAGGCCGCATTCATGGCACTTGTGAGGCCGAATTCATGGCACTTGTGAGGCCACATTCATGGCACTTGTGAGGCCACATTCATGTCAATGGCTAAGCTGCATTCATGGCAATGGTGAGTTTGCATTCATAGCATTGATGAGGCTGCATTCATGGCACCTGTGAGGCTGCAATCATGGCAATGGTGAGGCTGCATTCATGGCACTTGTGAGGCCGCATTCATGGCACTTGTGAGGCCGCATTCATGGCACTTGTGAGGCAGAATTCATGGCACTGGTGAGGCCGCATTAATGGCAATGGTGAAGCCGCATTCATGGCAATGGTGAGGCCGCATTCATGGCATTGGTAAGGGCCGCATTCATTGCACTTGTGAGGCCGCATTCATGGCACGTGTGAGTCCGTATTCATGTTAATGGCTAAGCTGCATTCATAGGAATGGTGAGTCTGCATTCATGGCATTGACGAGGCTGCATTCATGGCACCTGTGAGGCTGCATTCATGGCACCTGTGAGGCTGCATTCATGGCATTGATGAGGCTGCATTCATGGCACCTGTGAGCAGTGCCAGCTAGCTGCTAGCTAGCTAGCTGCTGCCATAACAACGATATCCTCCTTCAAAGTTAGGACGTATATTGGCGTGCAGCGGTCCGTAAGCGGTTAAGCAGCCCTAGCCAGGGCTCACTTTTTTTGGGGGCGGGAGATGGACCCCTGAGACTACAATAAAAAAACCATCAGCAATTCCTGCTGTGCCAGGGTTTCTTTTACCCAGCGGGCTAAATGAAAAAAAAAACTGAAGAGATCAGGAGAAGATCCTGTACTAATAATCCAATGTTAGTACAGAGATCTCCCCCGCTGAGCTTTTGTGTTCTGACAGGGGGATGACCCCTCCACCAGAAGACACCAGTCAGCAATCACAGTCATTGGCTGAGAGCCCTGATCGGGTGCCGGTCGGCAGACCATTTTCGGACATTCCCCTTCGACAAAGGCTGGCTTCTGTTGGACTGGCTGTCATACACACGGGCCGAACGTCGGCCTCATACTTACAAATGGAGACAGCAGGAAGTGAGAGGAAATCTACCCCTAGGAAGGGATATTTACTTCTGTAAGAGTAATCATGGGAACTGAAGCTTGATCATCAATCCCTGTGTCCAGGATAACCCAAAATTTTCAAAATCCAATTGTCACAGGGACAGAAAGTGAGGTGAAATCTTCTGAACAGGGGCACAGACAGCAAAACAAACTTTGTAGGGTTGTTAACTCTTCCCTATGCTATCCCAAAAAACATAAAAATACTTTTTTGGCTGGTGTTACACTTAAAAATAATGTACCTGTTCCAACTTGCATACAAATTCAACTTAAAGTGGGGTTCCACCCAAAAAAACAAATATATCTAAAAAATTCTAAAAAAAAAAACAAGAAAACATTTGGATATTTTTTTTTTTTTTACTTACCTCTAAATGCCTGTTGCTAGGTGGTCCCTCGTAGTCTGCCTCCTTCCTCTGCCTGGGCTGGTGACATCACTTCCCCCTGGCACAGGAAGGGCTCGGCTCTTCTCCCTCCCTCCTGTCAATCATCTGGGACCCATTACAGGTCCCAGGTGATTGAGCAGCCAATCACGGCGCGCGGCGCCGCTCGCGCATGCGCAGTGGGTGCCAGGCTGTAAAGCCACAGCCCGGCGCCCACAGTTGAAATGCCGGCGCCGACGAGCGGAGGGGGGGACGAGCGGGGCTTCGATCCCCCGCATCGCTGGACCCAGGGACAGGTAAGTGTCCAATTAAAAGTCAGCAGCTGCAGTATTTGTAGCTGCTGACTTTTCATTTTTTTTTTTTTATGCCCCCCCTGGGTGGAACTCCTCTTTAAGAACAAACCTACACAACCTATCTTGTTTGTAACCCTGCCTGTAATGAAGAACAATGACCAATAGTTTAAGGATTTCATTCATCCCCTTTTCAAGGGGTCTTCCTAAAGCAGCCATCTGCACGTGCACACATGCACTAGGGGTTCCTTGAGCTGTGACTTACTGATCTTCCATCTAATGATGCCTGCATAGTTCCAGGTCCAATGTCACTTGGCAAAGCCATTGGCATGACTGCAAGGGTGGTATGATGAACATTGTAAGGCAGGCATTCTTCCCACTAACCATCAATGGAGATAAGCTTGGGTTCAGTTCAAACCCATGTTTGGCCAACCCTGGAAGGAAGTTATCAGTGTCAGCCAAATCAACTGCCGCCTGGGCATTCCCTACCCTGCAACTGCATGTACAAAAAGGGGACAGGAATGTTCATGACATCATTGACCTAATTTGGTCATATAACCAAATTCATCACTAACCACCACCATTGTAAGGGCCATTTCCCAATGGCCACTAGTGGAGTAATCTTAGCAGAGGTTCCTTGAGACCTGAAAATTAGTTCAAGGGTTCCCTTGGGGTTACATAGTTAGTCAAGTTGAAAAAAGACACAAGTCCATCTAGTTCAACCAAAAAAAAAAATTAATCAAAACAGTTGATCCAAAAGAAGGCAAAAAACCCCAGCAGAGCATTCTCCAAGTTGCTACAGCAGGGGAAAAAATTCCTTCCTGATCCCCTGAAAGGCAATCGGATTTGCCCTGGATCAACTATACAAATATATCTTAGTACCCAGTTCTATTCTGTACATTTAGGAAAGAATCCAGGCTTTTTTTAAAGCAATCTACTGAACTTACCAGAACCACCTCTGAAGGGACTCTATTCCACATTTCCACAACTCTTACTGTGAAGAAACATTTCCATATTTGGAGATGAAATCTTTTTTCCTCTAGACGTAAAGAGTGCCCCCTTGTCCTCTGTGATGACCTTAAAGTGAATAACTTAACACCAAGTTCACAATATGGACTCCTTATGTATTTGTACATGTTGATCATTTACCCCCTTAATCTCCTCTTCTCAATAGAGGGAATAGATTCAGTTGCTCTAATCTTTCCTCATAGCTGAGCTCCTCCATGCCTCTTATCAGTTTGATTGCCCTTCTCTGCACTTTCTCCAGTTCCCCAATATCTTTTTTGAGAACCGGTGCCCAAAACTGAACTGCATATTCCAGGTGAGGTCTTACTAATGGTTTGTAGAGGGGCAAAATGATATCTCTCTCTCTGGAGTCCATACCTCTCTTAATACAAGAAAGGACTTTGCTCGCTTTGGAAACTGCAGCTTGGAATTGCATGTTATTATTGAGCTTATGATCTACCTAAACCCACAGATTCTTCTCCACCATTGATTCCCCCAGTTATACTCCCCCTAGTATGTATGATGCATGCATATTCTTAGCCCCCAAGTGCATAACTTTACATTTATCAACATTAAACCTAATTTGCCACTTAGTTGCCCAATTAGACAGTACATTGAGGTCGGCTTGTAAATTGGAGACATCCTGTAAGGGGTAAAAAGTTTAACTGAACATTTTTGAGTGATCATTAGAACAGTAATAGAGTGGGATTCTTTCCACTTTTAAAAGATTTCCTTTCACTTCCTGTTTTGGCTATGGGACAGGGACGAAGGGAAATCTCCCCAATAAGACACAGATGGAAAAAAAACATGATTTATAGTCCTTCCTTACTCTATCCAAAATTACTTTTGCCTTTAGTCTATTTTAAGCACATCAGCAAAGTCAGGTGTCTTTTTCTACATTCCTACCATGATTCCAAGAATTTAAAGCAGTGTTCCAGTCATTTCTGTGTTTATTAAAAGTCAGCAGTTAGAAAAAGTGTGGCTGCTGACTTTTAATAAGCACACACTCACCTGCCCCAGGATCAAGCGATGTGGCTGCCCGAACCCTTGATTATCTCCTTCTCCTCTTGCCAGCGCCGGCATTACAACTGTGGGCACCTGGCTGTGACAGCTTGCGGCTTCACAGCCAAGTGCGCGAGTCGTGCTGCGCCTCCCGGATGGTCGGGCAATCTTCTGAGACCTGTGATGTGTCCCAGAAGAGTGGAGGGAGGGGGAGAGGTGAACTTCCCCCCGATCACCTAGAAGTGGGAGCAGGTACCTGTCAAAACTAGGTACCTGCTCCCCCCCCCCACAAAAAAAAATGACATGCCAAATGTGGCATAGGAGGGGGGGAGAACTTCAAGTGGAACTTCCTCTTTTGCGTGGAGCTCTGCTTTAACCGCTTGCCGATCAGCCGCCGCAGTTATTATACTGTGGCAGGTTGGCTCAGGTGTGCGAATTGCCCTAGTTGTACGTCAGTCCCTTTAACAGCTATAGTAGACTGGAGCCGATGCGTGTCCACCATGTCCACCAGCCGCCCACGATTGCTCCTCAGAGAGCCAGAACGGGGATCTGTCAATGTAAACGGACAGATCCCCGTTCTGACAGGGAAGTAGAGAGAGATTGTCTGTTCCTAGTGATCAGGAACAGCGATCTCTCTGTCTGTACTCCCAGTGAGTCCCCTCCCCCACAGTAAGAAACACCCCCCTAGGGAACACTTAACCCTTTAATCGCACCCTAGTGTTAACCCCTTTCCTGCCAGTGCTATTTTTAGCTCTGATCACTGTAATAATAGCACTGGTCTCAAAAATGTGTCAAAAGTGTTCGAACTGCCCGCCACAATGATGCAGTCCCGCTAAATATCCCTGATCACCGCCATTACTAGTAAAAAAAAAATAATAATAATAAAAATGCCATAAATGTATCCCCTATTTTGTAGACGCTATAACTTTTGTGCAAACCAATCAATATACGCCTATTGCGATTTTCTTTACCAAAAATGTGTAGAAGAGTACATATTGGCCTATACTGATGAAGAAATATTTTTATTTTTATTTATTTTATTTTATATTTATTATAGCAAAAAGTAAAAAATATATATATATTCTTTTTCAAAATTGTCGTTTTTTTTTTTTGTTTATAGCGCAAAAAATAACAACTTTGTTTGGGTACATCGTCGCATGACCGCGCAATTGTCAGTTAAAGTGACGCAGTGTAAAAATCGCCTGGTCATTAAAGCGGAGTTCCACCCATAAATGGAACTTTCGCTGATCCGGTTCCTCCCCCCTCCGGTGTCACATTTGGCACCTTTCAGGGGGGGAGGGGGAAGCAGATACCTCTCTAATCCAGGTATTTGCTCCCACTTCCTGTGAAAGATTAGCTATCTACGCCATGTCCGGCCCCTCCTCTGTCCCCCCGCATGCGCAGCAGGGAACCGGGCTGTGAAGCCACAAGGCTTCGCTTCCTGATTCCCTTACTGAAGATGCCGGCACCTTCACACAGAGCCAGGGCCGGTCTGGGAAAAAAAACCAGCCCTGGAAATAATTTCATACCAGCCCCATAGCATCATTATACCAGCCCAACATCATAATCATCATAACGTCATTATTTTCTTGTTCATAAAAAGCGAAAACCATGCATTTTAAAGCACATTTGAAGAGCGTATTATATATAGATAAGACATATATGAAAGCACATAGGGCTAGGGATAGATAGATATATATATATATAACAGTAAATTTCAGTTAATAGTAGTAAAAGTGGAGCAATCATCAAGGGGGACACCTGGGACTCTGGGAATGTGCGAGGGGGGGGGACTCTGGTGACCAGAGACCACCTTCGGCGGAAAGAATACACTAGGGTAAGGGGGGTGTGGGTTCAGGATATAGGGGGGAAACCTTTATATCAGTGCCCCCTTACATTATTGTATTTACTCCCCCTTACATCAGTGACCCCCCCTCAGACTGGCCTGGCGGCTCTGTCACTGACCTCCTCCCAGGTGCACCTTGCAGGGATCAGTCAGTTGGCTCCAGCTTGGTGGCTCTGGTTTTCCTATAGTCTCCTCTCCACAGTCCACACACTTCTGACTTCTCCCATGATCCCCATCCCAGCGGTGCTCCCATTCTTGACTCCTCTCCAGACTCCCTTAGAGACTACAGACATGGTATAAGACAAGAGATGGTCAGAGGTTGCGGACACGATACGGTTTTGGGTCGAACCAAAACCGTCCGATATTTTTATATTTGCCCCTCTAGCCAAATTGATTTTCAATATGAAGTGTGCACGCTTCTGAAATAAAATCCACTCAGACACAGCTCAGTGTAAAGTTACTTCTGTTTTATTGTTTCCTGACATTGCGGATTATATACTATCAGCTGGACATTTCGTTATCAGATAAGGCTGGCATATACAAACCACAAAACAACCACAAATATGTATATATACTATGACAAAGTATAGGCTTTAGCTGGGTCGTCCATATGAGGAAGTAGCAACCGGTCATAGCTATGTTCTTGCTCCTTCTAAAATGTTGGTGTTATCTTTTGAGTGTATTCTCGGAAGAAGATGCGATTCTTCTGTTAACACTTGCAGTTCAGTTCCACAGCCAAGGGAGTGTTTGCAAACATCTTTTGTATATGATTAAGGTTGATAAGCCGAAGCTGATATATGTCAGGCATATAAAGCATGTAATTATATATATTGGAATAGACATTTCATCATGATATTCCAACCACATCCATTACAATACAAGAAATGGTTAGAGGCTGCGGGCATAGTACAGGAGATGTCAAGATGTCAGAGGCTGCGGGCATGGTACAGGAGATGGTCAGAGACTTAGGACATGATACTAAAGATGTTAAGAGAATGTAGACATGATACAGGAAATGGTCAGAGACTGCAGACATGGTACAAGAGATGGTCAGAGACTGCAGACATGGTACAAGAGATGGTCAGAGACTGCAAACATGATACAACAGATGGTCAGAGACTGCGGACATGATACAAGAGATCAATGCAGCCTCACCAGTGCCCATCAAATGTAGCCTCACTGTGCCCATCAATGTAGCCTCACTGTGCCAGTCAATGCAGCCTCACTGTGCCCGTCAATGCAGTCTCACTGTGCCCATCATTGCCGCCTTACCGTGCCCTCATTGCAGCCTCACCATCATTGCAGCCTTACTGTGCCCATCATTGCTGCCTTACTGTGCCCATCATTGCCGCCTCACCATGCCCATCATTGCAGCCTCACCGTGCCGATCATTGCAGCCTCACATGCCCATCATTGTAGCCTCACCATGCCCATCATTGCAGCCTCACTGTGCCCATCATTGCTGCCTTACCGTACCCTCATTGCAGATAAAGGTAATAATAACTATTAGCGCATATACAGAAAATGCATACAATAATGGGGGTATATAGGATTAGCCAGGCATAAAGTCCATGGCCATAGTAGTGGCAGTCCAGGGGTTAATATAGTCTCTGACCGTACAGGATATGAAGGGCTGGCTAATGGGGTGGTTGGTCCTAGAGGCGGCTGCTGTTCTCAGAGAGCTGGCTCTGTGGTATTGCAAGAGGGGGTGGAGAAAGGAAGCGCCACCTGAGTGTAGTATTAATATGAAAGTTTAATGACACATGAAAAATGAACACTTACAAGAAGGACATGTTAAAAGGATCATCTGTGAGTAGGCAGTCTGTGTATGTTCCTCCAGCTCCAGCCTGGAAGGTGGATCAGCGTTGTAGGGCTGCAGATGGAAGCTTGTAGCTGGTAACTCTTCCTGTGGCCATCAGGGAGAAGCTGGGACCGGTGTGGAGCACACGGAGGATGTGCGTGACGTCACCCCTGGAGTGTACCCGGAAGCCGTTGGATGACCCGTGACGTCACGCACATCCTCTGTGCGCTCCACGCCGGTCCCAGCTTCTCCCTGATGGCCACAGGAAGAGTTACCAGCTACAAGCTTCCACCTGCAGCCCTACAACGCTGATACACCTTCCGGACTGGAGCTCGAGGAACATACACAGACTCCCTACTCACAGATGAGCCTTTTAAAGTGGAGTTCCACCCAAAAGTGGAACTTCCACTCATCGGATTCCTCCCCCCCTTCGGTGTCACAGTTGGCACCTTTCAGGGGGGAGGGGGGTGCAGATACCTGTATATTACAGGTATCTGTACCCACTTCCGGCATAGATAGCCGCAGAATCTGCGGTTATTTACGCCACTTCCTGTCCCCCCCCCCCGCTGTCTGCTGGGAAACACACGGGTCCCAGAGACAGCAGGGACCAGCCGTATTGCGCTGCGCGACTCGCGCATGCGCAGTAGGGAACCGGGAAGTGAAGCCACATGGCTTTACTTCCTGATTCCCTTACCGAAGATGGAGGCGGCAGCACCCGAGGACCGAGAGACGGTTCGGCCTCGGGTGCCGACATCGCGGGCGCTCTGGACAGGTAAGTGTCCATGTTTTAAAAGTCAGCAGCTGCAGTACTTGTAGCTGCTGACTTTAAAAAAAAAAAATTTTGGCGGAGCTCCGCTTTAACATGTCCTTCTTGTAAGTATTTATTTTTCATGTGTCATTAAACTTTCATATTAATACTACACTCAGGTGGCGCTTCCTTTCTCCACCCCCTCTTGCAGTACCCTCATTGCAGCCTCACCATCATTGCCGCCTTACTGTGCCCTCATTGCAGCATCACCATCATTGCCGCCTTACTGTGCCCTCATTGCAGCCTCCCTCACCATCATTGCAGCCTTACTGTGCCCTCATTGCAGCCTCTCTCACCATCATTGCAGCCTTACTGTGCCCTCATTGCAGCCTCACCAGTCAGTGTGTGCATTACACACAGCGGGCATCTCCCGCTGTGTCACAGAGCTGAGTGTGAAAAGTTCAGCCGCGCTGATAAAAGTCCCGCCCTCCACCTAGACCAGCTCGTGTGATAGACAGAACACTGCATCTATCACACAAGCTAGTCTAGGAGAAGGGCGGGACCTTTTTCACAGCGCGGCCGAACTTTTCACACTCAGCTCCGTGACACAGCGATCTCCCGCTGTGTGACAAGTAGGCAGGAGGAGGGGGAGGAGGAGGAAGAGGAGGGAGGGGACCACTGCAGCCACAACATAGATCAAAGCGTCCCCAGGGCAGGCAGGGAAATGTCCCGGTGTCCCGGTTAGCCATACCGGCTCTGCCCGGAGCCAAGGGACGGGTCGGCTTCGGGTGATAACATCGCGGGCACCCTAGACAGGAAAGTGTCTTTATTTTAAAAGTCAGCAGCTGCAGTATATATAGCTATTTTTTTTTTCAGGCGGAGCTCCGCTTTAAGGGGGTAAATCCTTCCGGGGGTTAAGTGGTTAAAGAGGAACTGCAGTCTGCTCACATAGTTTGAAATAAAAACATCTTTGCCATTCTGAAGCTTCCCTCCAACCACTTTGCATATTATTTTATATGTAAAGTGATTCTGTACTTGCCAAATATGCTGTAGAAATCTCCCTCCACTAAGTCTGGCTGCATCCATTTTAACTGTGGGCAGCTGAAGCTGCTGCCTGTTCACCGCTTGGATTTACACAGACACGCAGAGGCACACCTTCAACTCTGCAGCTCTGATTGGCCCTCTTATGACTCATCCCCCCTTCCTTCCTGGCAAACTCTCAGGAGAGTGAGAGAGAACTTTGCATTAAAAAACTGGCTACAGGGGAGAGTTCAGAGGGTAGTGATAAATGGGAAGTACTCGGAATGGTCCGGGGTGGAAAGGGGGGTCCCCCAGGTTTCTGTGCTGGGACCAATCCTATTTAATTTATTCATAAACGACCTGGAGGATGGGATAAACACTTCAATCTCAGTATTTGTGGACAATACTAAGCTAAGCAGGGAAGATGCTGAACAAATTATTGTGGGGGAGCAACTTCATGGCAAATGAGGTTTAATGTAGAAAAATGTAAAATAATGCATTTGGGTGTCAAAAATATGAATGCAATTTACTCACTAGGGGGAGAATCTGGGGGGGAATCTAGGATGGAAAAGGACCTGGGGGTCCTAGTAGATGATAGGCTCAGCAATGACATGCAAAGCCAAGCTGCTGCTAACAAAGCAAACAGAATATTGGCATGCATTAAAAAGAGGATCAACTCCAGAGATAAAACGATAATTCTCCCACTCTACAAGATTCTGGTCCGGCTGCACCTGGAGTATGCTGTCCAGTTCTGGGCACCAGTCCTCAGGAAGGATGTACTGGAACTGGAGAGAGTCCAGGAAAAGGGCAACAAAACTAATTAAGGGTCTGGAGGACATTAGTTATGAAGAAAGATTGCAAGAACTGAACGTATTCTCTCTGGAGAAGAGATGCTTGAGAGGGGTTATGATTTCAATGTACAAATACCGAACTGGTGACCCCACAATAGGGATAAAACTTTTCTGCGAAAGGGAATTTAATAAGACACGTGGCCACTCACTAAAATTAGAAGAAAACCTTAACCTTAAACTACGTAGAAGGTTCTTTACTGTAAGAGCAGCAAGGATGTGGAATTCTCTTCCACAGGCGGTGGTCTCAGCGGAGGCCAACGATAGTTTTAAAAAAAACGACTCGATAAGCACCTGAACGACCGCAACATACAGGGATATACAAGGTAATACTGACATATAATAACACGCGTAAGTTGGACTGGAGGGACTTGTGTCTTTTTTCAACCTCACCTACTATGTAACTATGATGTCATACGTCTAGGCTTTTTTCCAGACAAGAAACATGAAGTGGGCTGTATAAGCTATTTACTGGCAGAATTTTTTTTTTTTTTTACTATCCACAGTTAAAACAGCAAGGGCAGAAGATTTAATGGAAAGTTGAAAAAATGACTGAAGTTCCGCTTTATTAAGCTCAACAGTAAGGATGAGCTCCAGCGTGTTCGCACAGCCCACATGCAGAGTCCGCCAGGAAGTCGGCACTGCGCTGCGCTAATCATAGGCATAGTTGCCAACATTGGAAAAAAATTTTTAGGGACACCTTTTTGGCTGTAGGCGGAGTCTTATTATAATTAGGGGGCGGGGCATGCATTTGTAGGCATGGCACAGGGGGAAAGTAGAAGGGATGGAGGTGGAGGGACAGCAGGCCCAGATCCTACACAACAATGGAAATATGTGTATTCTAGAAAGTTTAACAACCAGCAGATAAAGATACTCCAAACACCTGGTGTTAGCACTTCAATTATCCCCTCACCATGGTTGTTATGGTGTCAGGATGATTGAAGTCAGTGCATTATTTCTATTATTACATTGTAATAAAAAATGAAATCATTCATCTCACCATAATGCCGAATCAGTGGGATCCCTGAGCGTGTCACCTGCCACGTCGCCTGCCACCAGCCGTCTGTCCTTGCATCAGCTGCCTCAAGCAGAGTCCGTCCTTGCATCAGGTGTCCCAGCAGAATCCGTCCTTGCATCAGATGTCCCGAGCGGAGCCCCCCCTTACATCAGATGTCCCCAGCGGAGCCCCCCTTACATTAGATGTCCCCAGCGGAGCCCCCCCTTACATCAGATGTCCCCAGCGGGGCCCCCCCTTACATCAGGTGTCACCAGCAGAGCCCCCCCTTACATCAGGTGTCCCCAGGGGCGCCCCCCTACATTATATGTCCCCAGAGGTGCCCCCCCTTACATCAGGTGTCACCAGCGGAGCCCCCCTTATATCAGGTGTCACCAGCAGAGCCCCCCCTTACATCAGGTGTCCCCAGCGGAGCCCCCCCTTACATCAGGTATCCCGAGCAGAGCCCCCCTTACATCAGATGTTTCCAGCGGAACCCCCCCTTACATCAGATGTTCCCAGAGGAGCCCCCCCTTACATCAGGTGTCCCCAGCGGAGCCCCCCCTTACATCAGGTGTCCCCAGCGGAGCCCCCTTACATCAGGTGTCCCCAGCGGAGCCCCCCTTACATCAGGTGTCCCCATCGGTTCCCCCCCTTATATCAGGTGTCCCCAGCGGTGCCCCCCCTTACATCAGGTGTCACCAGCGGTGCCCCCCCTAACATCAGGTGTCCCCAGCGGTGCCCCCCCCTCTTACCTCAGGTGTCCTAGTAGGAGGGGGTATACAAAATAATGTCTCCCTCCGCCGGCCGCGTGGTTACCATAGAACCCCCGCCCCTTTCCATAACAGACCGGCAGCGGGACAGGGGGTAGGCAGGGCGAGGCGGAGCGGGGCGCAGGGTGGGCGGCGACGCAGGAGCTTTGTCTAGCCACCCAGCTGTTCCTGGTCTTCTTAAAAATGGCGGCCGCCGCAGACCTCTAGCGGCGAAAATTCATGAAAAAACGGATTTCTCGGGACATTTCCCCAGAAACAATAAATTCGGGAAAAGAGTCCAAATCCCGGGAATGTCCCGGGAAATCCGGGACAGTTGGTAAGTATGCATAGGCAGTGAGACATTGTCCCGATGTGCGGCTGCAGAGATCGGAAATGTCTCACTGCCTGTGATTAGCGCAGTGCCGACTTCCTGGCGGGCTCTGCATGTTGGGTGTGCGAACACGCCGGAGCTCATTCTTACTCAACAGCCAAGCAACTGGTATTTATTTTAATTAGTCAGTAATGGCCACCATATTTTTCTGATAACAATATTTAAAAAGAACCAAGAGTTTTTTTTTTTTTTTACGAATTCCACTCTCTGTTTCCTATAAAAGGCCTACGTACAATCTATAACGCCTGTAATTCGACAATCCGACTTGGGTGTAGCAATATGGCCGACCCTCCCCCTGGCTGTATGGGTGTACCAAGATGGCGGAGAGCTCAGTCACTTCCTGGTCTTCTCACTGAGGCGTGGCTATCCCATTGGACGGCTTTGCGCTCGCTGTACACTGGCCCCTTGCGGCTTCCGTCCTCCCGGAGAGCAGAGTAGGTACGCAGCCAGCCAATAGCAGCCGGGGATTTGCCTCACCAAGACGACGCACCGGGGGCTGGGAGCTGCTGCGGCCGAAGCTGCCGGGACTTCGGGCTATGGTGGAGAAGGGAGGACGGCGGAGGGGTGCGCAGTGACAGTGTGTGTGTGAGGTGAGTGTCCCCTCTATGGGCTGGGAATGGATGGAGACACCTGTGGCTGGGTACTTCATATCCACCTTTAACTGACATCTTCCCACTACAGTCCTCTGTGTTCTCCTTTATTATTATTATTATTTCCTTCCTGCTCCTCTCTCCATTGGGGTTACATATCCTGCACTTACAAGCGCATTGACACTAACGCGTTTTACCTTTTTAGGACACGCGCTGTGACTAAACCGCAACGTTTGTACGCTTTACCTGCGCTCCCGTTGACTTCTTTTACACCGCGCGTTTTCTGAAAGCGCATTAAAGAGGCGGCATGCAGGATTTTCTCACACGTTCATGAAAATAGGAGCACACCTAATTCTGCAGGTAAATTACACCCGCTCTTAGATTACTTTCACGCTGTAGCCGCTCCGCATTAGCGGTAAAGCGCCCCTAGTTTTAGTGACGCTTTACCATCAATTTAGGGGCTCTTTTTGGCCGCTAGCGGGGTGCTTTTAACCTCCGCTAGCTCCCAAAGGAAGGGTTAAAAGCATCCATGTTGCAGCAATGCCAAATCGCTTTGCAGGCGCTTCGGCAGCGCTGCCCACTCATTTCAATGGGCAGGGGCGTTTTGGGAGCGCTGTATACGCCCTTCCCGCACCGCCCCAAAGATGCCGCTTGCAGGACTTTTCAGAACGTCCCGCAAGCGCACCGTCCCCAGTGTGAAAAGTCACACTGAAATGAATGGGAGGCGGTTTTCAGGCGTTAGAGGCTATTTTCTTGCGCTGAAATGCCTGTAAACCGCCCCAGTGTGAAAGCAGCTTTAGGATTCGTTCACCCCACGCTTTTGGTAAAGGGACCCTAGTTTTAGTGACGCTTTACCATCAATTTAGGGGCTCTTTTTGGCCGCTAGCGGGATGCTTTTAACCTCCGCTAGCTCCCAAAGAAAGGGTTAAAAGCATCCATGTTGCAGCGCTGCCAAATCGCTTTGCAGGCGCTTCGGCAGTGCTGCCCATTTATTCAATTCAGGCGTTAGAGGCTATTTCTTGCGCTAAAACGCCTGAAAACCGCCTTCTCCTTTTTGGTGCCTTTGTTGTGTGTTTCTGCGGAATAATTTTTTCATTCATTTTGATTATGTATTTTTTTTTATACGTTGCGTATACACAAATTGGTGCACATCAATGTGCGTTTTGCATTTGTTCCAGTGTGAAAAAATGCAATGCAGCACGCTGTACTTCCTCCTCCCCCATTAAAGGGGTTGTAAACCACTAAGGATAAGCTCTGGCGCGTTCACACAGCCCACGTGCAGAGCCCGCCAGAAAGTCAGCGCTGTGCTAATCGCAGGCAGTGAGACATTGTCCCGAGGCGCAGCTGCAGAGATCGGAAAATGACTCCCTGCCTGTGATCAGCGCTGTGCCGACTTCTTGGCGGGCTCTGCACGTGGGCTGTGCGAACACGCCGGAGCTCATCCTTATAAACCACCTGCAAGACAAAGGCCTCGTGCTAGTATGCATCGCATACTGGCACATTATGAAATTCTTACCTTAGAACAAAGCCCTTACAGCGGCGCCTGGTCACCGCTGAGACTGCTGACATCTTCTCCCGCCCTTTCTTCTGGGATTGCGGGCTCAGGCGCTGTGAGTGGCCGGAGCCGCGGTTACATCGTTGCCGCGCATGCTCGTGGGAGCCCACGGTTCCGGCAAGAAGCTCTGAAGGTCCGGCACGATACACCAGACCTTCAGAGCGAGTGTCTCCTAAACTGTGCAAGTTTAGGAGATATTCATTTTACCTACAGGTAAGCCTTATTTACCTGTAGGTAAAAATAACAAAGCGGGCTTTACAGCACTTCAATGGTGTAATTAATTCAGGCACATTGGAATACATTTATTTTTTTGCATATGCCTTCGTACTGCGTTTATTCTGCATTTCAAAACGCGCCTGATTGAATCTGGTGTAAACAAGCCTTTAGGGCCTCATGCATTTGATCGCTTTGACCCGTCATTTTGCAGTGTTTTCAGGTGTCTGTATACTGGGCCAACGCCGGCTCTGCTGCCAGCAGCCCGTGAAAGTCAATGATCGGCTGAAATACGAATTGCTGACGCCAGTTGAGATGGGCTCGGGCGTGTTAGAAACCTCACGTGCCCAATCCCACCAAAAAGCTGTCACTGCACACGGCTAATCACAGGCACTGAGACCTATTCAGATCTCTGCAGCTGCAAACCGGGAAATGTCTCGCTGCCTGTGATTAGCGCTGTGCAGTGTTGGCTTACTGGTGGCACGTGAAGTTTCGAACGCACCCGAGCCCATCGCTAGTCACCAACACTATTTTTGTTTAGGGCAATGCTGCATTTTAACTACTTGCCAACCACCCCATAGCAGATAAAGCCCACGTTCACTATGGGCCGATTTGACATTTCAAATTGCCGGCTATTGCCAGCAATGGCACCATGCGAATCAGTGCGACGCCGCTGGCACGGAGGGAGATCCCCAGCTGATGCCGGAGGTATGGTGGGAGGGACAGACCCTGGAGTCCTCCCTCCTTCCTCCTCGCTAGGAGACAGAGAAGGAAATAGCCCCGACCATCCAACCGGAACAGAAAACCACAGAAAGACCTGCGTGGGAACAAAAAAAAAAAAAAAAGGGGGGGGCACAGTTATTGCATACATCTATACATTTTTCTGTATTGGTAATTGTTTAACATGTAAAAGTCCTTGTATGAAAAAAGGCAAGGACTTTACCTTATTATGGTTTATTAATTATGTTTTAATCAGTATTGATTTTAAAGGGGTATATACTCCCATAAGAGCTTGCAAAAGATGTGTGTGTCATCAATTACTTGCAGCATACAGGTTGGCACCACATGTCACCACACAGCAGTGCAATGTACCATAATGTAGTGCAGTGACATGAATGAAGTGTCACTCTGTGTACGTCAAAAAAAGTTGACATAAAAAAGTCAAATGTGAAAGAGTGGCAGGCTGCAGGAAAAAAAAGACTTATGCCCCGTACACACGGTCGGATTTTCCGATGGAAAATGTGTGATAGGACCTTGTTGGATATTCCGACCGTGTGTAGGCTCCATCACACATTTTCCATCGGAATTTCCGACACACAAAGTTTGAGAGTTTGCTATAAAATTTTCCGACAACAAAATCCGTTGTCGGAAATTCCGATCGTGTGTACACAAATCCGATGCACAAAGTGCCACGCATGCTCAGAATAAATTAAGAGACGAAAGCTATTGCTACTGCCCCGTTTATAGTCCCGACGTACGTGTTTTTCGTCACCACGTTCGGAACGATCAGATTTTCCGACAACTTTGTGTGACCGTGTGTATGCAAGACAAGTTTGAGCCAACATCCGTCGGAGAAAATCCATGGATTTTGTTATCGGAATGTCCGATCAATGTCCGACCGTGTGTGCAGGGCATAAGTGGTCCATTGAGTCTGCCTCTTCTTCTAACCTCCCTTTTTTTTTTTTTTTTTTTTTTTTTATAATATACATGGGAGTTTACTCCCACTTTAGGTCCTGACTTGTAGAACTTTTGTATTAGATCGTTATGTGCAACTGTATGAAATGCCTTGCTGGAATCACAATAGGCAATGTCCACAGCACCACCCTGGCTCAAAACATTGGTAACACTCAAAAAATGCAATCAGATTAGTCTGACGTGATCACCCTTAGTAAAGCCATGCTGCTTTGGGTCCAGCAAGTTGTGTTTCTAAATAATCAATAAGCCTTTGTTTTGGAGGGGGGGGGGGGGGGGGAACGACTGATTCCGTCACTTGACCACAACATATATTCAACTCATTGTCCTGGAATTGCCATCTCCTGCCTTGCTATCCAGAAATCCTGAAAATGAGCCGTCATTACTAGAACCAATATGATCCGCAAACTTGTTTTTTGTTAGTGCAATTTTATTTCTGAGAAGATGGAACAGTTTAAATAGTTTGCTACTACCAGGTTGCCTTCAACATAAGCGTTGTGTTCAGTTTTCATTTCATCTTTTTCCTTCAATCACTGATGTACTTAAAAAAGGTTTTGTCTCCTTTCATAATAGATTTACCCATTTCCTCCTCTTTCTGTGCTTTGGCAGCACTAATACTGTTTGGCCTCATATTGTCTATATTTTTCTACTTGTCTATCAGCTACACTTCTGTTCCCTTATGTTCTGGTTCATTAGTGCAACTTGTAATATAACTTGAGTTGCATGACAAGGGAAAACACTAACCATATTCAAAGATGACCATTCTCATCAATGCAACTTTGGAAAAGGTTCCTCTGCTACTTTGGTGCAATTTACAGTGTGACCCCTATAGAATATGCAAATCGAAATGAAAATCGCATCACAGCAGTATGAACTGAGCCTGAATCTCCTATACTGTATACTGATTTTATGTTTTCCCTCCTTTTACTATCCCATTTACCTCTTTAGTGAACCATATGGTTCTTTTTTTGACGTGCTTTCAGGTTTTCTGAAAGCACATCAAAGATGCAGCTTGCAGAGGTTTGATGTGTTTTTATGAAAACACATGGTCTAATAGAAGTCAATAGGAGCACACCTAAAACTGTGTGGGGGAAAAAAAAAAACACACAAATTGCATTGCACCTAAACTGCAGCGCACATGTGTGAACACAGCCTTAGGTTTGGTTCACACTAATGAGCTGCAAGAACAGGCCCATTGGCACACTCTGCTGCAATTTATTCTGCAGCTTTATGCAGACACCTGTCCTGCATGCAGGTTCCCTTTGTTGTTGTGCCTGCATCTGACTCAGGCTACATGGGGGCAGCCTATAGATGTAGATGCAGCAGCTGCACATCAGAAATCATTGTGCACTCAGATCCATGCACCTGCCCCTACCTGCATGTGACATGCAGCTGTGTTCGTGCAGCCACTGCATCTTCTTCTGCCTCAATAAGCGCAATCAAAAAAAGGGGAGCTTGCATGGAAGACACGTCGGTGCCCTTCTGAACGAACCTTTAATGGTAACATAATGCACCTTGCTAAAGGACATGCACCACAACGCACATTAACACAGTGTGTTGTGTTGCTTAACAATGACCAGTGCCACAAGGAACATTAAAGAATGGAACATTTTACCGCACACTGATAGCAAACAGGGAGCTTATCTCTACCCCTGAATTGACCAAAAACCACCTTGTGCAACCATGACAATGCAATTAATAGGCAAATCAGAGGCAGCATTGCGGCACCTAAATTAAATGGCGGTGTTTAGGAGCACCAGCTCAGGGCAGCCTTTCGGCTGCACAACCCAAGGACCGTCACACATGTTCCAAAGCCGTAAACACGGAATGCCCATTCGCACTGCCTGCATACCAAATGCTCCATTTTAGCATGCGGCAGCTGTCAGTATTGGGCTGCAGAGAGGCCGATGTGATGCATGTTTTAGCGCACACACAATTCCAAGCAGGAGCAAGGATGTAATGGAGGCACTAAATGGGATGTAACAGTATAAAGCCCAACCAAAGGAGATCATATTCTAGACCTAGTACTGACAAATGGGGATCGATTGTCTGATGCCGAGGTGGGAGAAAATTTGGGTTCTTGTGATTACCATAGACTTTGGTTTGATATTAAAACAAGAAGTGAAAAAATCCATATTCGAAAACGAAAGTTTTGGATTACCAAATGACAAATTTTGCTGAAATGGATGAATTTCTAAAAAATCGATCAAAAAGTTGGAGTAAAATGACAGGTGTCAATCAGTGGGCCTTGTTAAAAGGCCCTTTACACTGATCCGGAAAAAAAAAAAAGCTAAAGAAAATGAATTCCTATTGAACTCTCTACACCAATGTGCTCCAAGTGAGGTGTGTTTAAGAGTCCTGCATGCTGCACTATGTTTAAAAACCGCACCAAAAACGCATATCCTTACTGAATGGAAAACGCATAGAAAATGCACCTGCGGTTGCATTTCTGGTGCCTTTTTAAACCGCATATCCAGGTCTCACAGGTGCACGATTGGAGTCGGGGGTCCAGAAACCATTGCAAAAAGGCATTCAAAACGCAGCAAGAACGCATAAGTATTTTTTCAACCGAGCAGTGTGAAATCCCTGTAGAAATCAATAGGGACACATCTAGAAACCATGCGTAAAACGTGGATGCAGTCACGCGGGACCCGAACCGCAGCACACCTGTGTGAACCCGGCCTTCGTAGACACGGTTCATTTGTGGTCCCATCGTGACAAGCTTGTATGCAGGGAAAAACAACAATAAGTAAGCTGAAAAGATTCATTGTAATACATGGCTGCACAGGCACTCTGTAACCTGAACCACTGTATACTTTGTATTTATCTGTAGCTACACATCTTCTTCCTCCTTCCTCTTCCAAGCCTGTCATTATATTTTTTAGGGTGACAGCAATCGTGCTCTGGTGTGGTCAGCCTGACATTTTAATTGTTGCTGTAAACGTTTAGCAAGCCTGCTGATTGGTGGAAGAAGTAGGACTCCAGTGCCAGTGAATGACTTTTCCATAAGGGATGCACTTATAAGGTGTCTCTCTGCCCACCACTCCCAGACAGTGCAGCTAGTGGGACCTAGCAAGCGGTCATGTGACCGTTGATAAACTAATAATGTATTCATGATCTTTTATTTTAAAAAATAAAACTTTTCCTTGTGCCGTTTTTACTTATACATTAGTGCCGACCTAGGAAGAGACTGCCCTTCCCTTTGCAGCTACATCTGATAATTCATGGGAGGAGAAGTCCTGTGTAAGGTGCAAGTCGATTCTAGTCAGAGCTTACACAGGGCTGAGGATTCCTCTCCCCCATGTGACTGTGCTGGTAGCTGAGCAGCCGATTGGTAAACTCCAGCGCTGGCAAAGCTGGCCATATGCGCATCACATATCGGCCAATTCCTGCTAAGTTGGCAAAAATGCATTCCATGGGTGGCGCTACCCAGCTTGACAAAAGGCTTTTTTTTTTTTTTCTTTTTCATTACCTTTTGTCTAGGAAGCAGGGTGGAAAACTCTCAGCCAAATAGCGTCTGTATCCAATCGTATACAGTCACTGTTTGGGTGTTCTGATAGCCTTGGATGCCAGCTGTCACATTACAACCTTTTGTGATTTTTATTTATTTATTCTGTTTTAGTGTCACAAATGACACTTCGCATAAGTCTATGCACCATAGCATGTTGCAGCATACTGCAGTGACACTCGGCACTATGTGTTACGCTACAGCAATTCCCCTCAGCCCATACTTATGGTGTTAACAGGGCGCAAAGAAAACAACAGTTTTCTATGTGCCCTTGGGTTAAGCCTGCTTTCGCCTATGCAGATCAGCACAGTTCAATGGAAATGGTGTGAATGAGCCGTCAGTCACATACCCTCCATACCAAGAAGTATTGGGTTGGTCACTTAATTTTCCCAGCTGAATGGAGCAGCAGAGGAGTTAAGCTGGGTTCACACTAGTGCGACATGACAGCTGTCCTACTTTGGATCAGACTTTGCCCTGCAACTAGAAGCCGACATATGTCCGACTTTCAATGAATGGGGATCCGACTTGGTTCCCCGCCAATACCATGCACTGTGTTTGGTATAAATATTGAGGGGGAACTCCGCGCCAAATTTTAAATAAGAAACGGCATGGGTTCCCCCTCCAAGAGCATACTAGGCCCTTGGGTCTGGTATGTATTTTAAGGGGAACCCCCCCTACACCGAAAAAAATGGCGTGGGGGTCCCCCCCAAATCCATACCAGACCCTTATCCCAGCACGCAGCCTGGCCGGTCAGGAATGGGGGTGGGGACGAGCGAGCGCCCCTCCCCTCCTGAACCGTACCAGGCCGCATGCCCTCAACATGGGGGGGTGGGTGCTTTGGGGCAGGGGGGGCCCTGCGGCCCCCCCTGCCCCAAAGCACCTTGTCCCCATGTTGATGAGGACAAGGGCCTCTTCCCGACAACCCTGCCCGTTGGTTGTCGGGGTCAGCGGGGGGCTTATCGGAATCCGCCAGATCCCGGCCCCCCACCCTATGTGAATGAGTATGGGGTACATTGTACCCCTACCCATTCACCTAGGAAAAAATTGTCAATAAAAAAAACACACTAGACAGGTTTTTAAAGTAATTTATTAGGCAGCTCCGGGGGTCTTCTTCCGACTCCTGGGGTGCCTCTTCTCCGGCCTCTTCTCCGCGCTCTCCGGTATCTTCTGCCGGGCTCCTCCACTATCTTCTGCTCTTTTGCCGGCTCTTTTGCTAGCGGTGGCCCGGTCTTCGCTGTCTTCTTCCCTCTTCTTCCGATGTTGACACGATGCTCTCTCCCACTGTAATTCCGTATGCGCGGTCTGCAAGGCTTATATAGGGATGGGGCGTGGTCACTGCGTGATGTCACTTGGTGACCCCGCCCCTTATTACGTCACAGTCCCATGATGCCCATCATGGGACTGTGATGTAATAAGGGACGGGGTCACTGGGTGACATCACCCAGTGACCACGCACCATCCCTATATAAGTCATTGCGTACTGCGCATACGGCATTACAGTGGGAGAGAGCGTCGTGTCAACATCGGAAGAAGACGGCGAAGACCGGACCACTGCTAGCAGAAGATAGCGGAGGAGCCCGGCAGAAGATAGCGGAGAGCGCGGAGAAGTCGGAAGAAGACCCCTGGAGTCGGAAGAAGACCCCCGGAGCTGCCTAATAAATTACTTTAAAAACCTGTCTATTGTGTGTGGGTTTTTTTTTTTTTTTTGATTTTTTTTTCTAGGTGAATGGGTAGGGGTACAATGTATGGATGGATGTATTGATTTTGGGGGGACCCCCACGCTGTTTTTTCGGCGTAGGGGGTTCCCCTTACAATCCAGACCGAAGGGCCTAGTATGCTCTTGGAGGGGGAACCCATGCCGGTTTTTTATTTAAAATTTGGCGCGGAGTTCCCACTCAAGATCATCTGAGCACAAGTCACATGCCAAAGTCGGATCATGGGAGACTTTGATCCGACTTCAATGATAGTCAATGGGCTGAAGTAAGATCAAAGTCGGACCAGAGTAGTACAGGGAGCATTTCTACAGTCGGAACGCCTTGTGTCGGACCAGTAAGGACGGCTCCCATAGGAAAACATTGAATTTCACACGTCATGCGACCTGAGCTCCCAATGTCGGAGTGTTTGTCGGACCAGTGTGAACCCGGCCTTAAAGGATAAAAATTATAAGCAGCTGCTGAGACAAATAAATGGACATCTTTTTGCAGGTAAAAAATGTTTTTATTATTTTCTTTTTTTACTCCTGCAGCCTGTAAGATCAGCAGGTAGACAAATAGAGGGTGAATCCCCCTAATGGGGGCACAGACAGCAATAAATACTGATGTGTTCTAATCCCTCTCCACTCTGTCAAAAACTAAAAGAAAAGTTTTACCTTTAGCAGGACTTTAACCACCTCCCTCCTGCGCTATAGCCGGAAGATGACTACAGCGTGGGCCTTAATTGCCGGGAGGGCATCCATGTACGTCCTCCCGAGAATGCGCCCCCCCCCCCCGCGGGGTGCAAGCGTGCCATGCTTTGTGATCAGTGAGTCAATGAGACTCGGCTGATCACTGATCGGAGTAAGGGGCCGATGTCATTGACCGACAGCTGATCATGTGATGTAAACAGAAGATCGTAATCTGCTTCTTTTTTTTTTCTTTCTCACGCTAACAGCGTGAGGAGAGAAGAAAAGCTGATTAGCGGCTTCTGTCAGGGAGACATCGGTCCCGATCACGGAGAGCCAGTGCCGCCTCATCAGCGCACATCAATAAAGGAGAAAAATACCGGTTTTCACATTTTCTTTCACATTACCCTTATGCATTCTATGGATCGGGGCTGCACAGAGCAGGTAAGAATAACCTGTTTGTTATTTAAAGAAAAAACGAAAAAACATTATCACTTTAACACAATGCACATTTAAAGAGGAGCTGTAAAAATTAAACAGCCACTCACCTGTTCCACGATCCAGCGATGGGCTCACCTGAACCTTGCTCACATCCTCTCGCCTATCCCCGGCGCCAGCATCTTAATTGTGGGCATCTACTGTAAAGCCACAAGCTGTCGGAGATGGGGGCCCGCTGTGCATGCGTAAACCGCACTGCGAGTTGTAGTGTCCCAGAAACCTGCGAGGAGGGGGGAGGAAAACTTTCACTTCTGATTGCCTAGGTGAACGGAGTGGGAGCAGGTACCTGTCAAAATCGGGGTACCCCCCCCCCCCCCAAAAGCTCTACTTTTGGGTGGAGCTCCGCTTTAATGCACCACAAAGAAGTAAATGAGCCCTTTCTGTTGGAGCATGGAAGGTTTTGGAGGACAATTACCAGCACCTGGTCTCCCTGAGGTTTAGAACTGCTTGCTCTACTGAACGTTAATGCTTGGAATATTGAGTTTCATGTTACTGTAGTAACCAGATCGTCACCTTCCAGGATGCATTTGCAAGTACTGTTCACTCTATTCTATGATGTAAATTACTGACCTTGTTTTATTTATTATTATGCGAAAGCACCATATGTTACAGGACTAAAGCTTACAGTATTGCGCGTATAGTGTGTCATGGTAGAATTTACACGTATCTTGTTTTTTATTGCCCAGTGTTCGTTTTAGTCCTCTTGCACACAGGAGTTTTTGCAAGCTCTCCTAGAAGCCTTTCCTCCTGGCAGCAAAGTTTTGGCAGAAAAGAAGCCTGATGCATGTAGAAGTGTCTAACGCTTTTAGGCACGTTTACAGGGGTCAAGAGCTTGGGCGTTATTTAATTTCATCGGCTAGGATAAGAATTTTATCCTGGCCATTGAAATGAATTAACGCTCAATCGATAAACGTGTCTAGCATTTAGACATTTAGCAGGGTCAAGGGTTATTTCTGGCCAAACTTTGCTGTTCTGGACACACGGACGATGTGTTTTTTTTTTTTTGCCTCTTAAAGCCCCAACCACTAAAAAAATGTTTCAAAAAGATAATGATTCAAAAAAACAATGTCCAGAATATAGAGAAAATTAGTCTGTATAGAGTGGTAGGCTGTATCAAGGTAATCAACTGTGCGTGGGGGGATGTTGAGAGGAGAAAAAAAAAAAAATTATATCTATATATATTCCCTGAATATCTTCACCATGTGGCACACCGCTTCCTTAGGATAGATATTACACTCACTAGAAATAAGGTCAAAATCAGCCTTAAGCTCCACAGATTAGCAGACCTCCTCCTCTGACCATCGGATCATGGTACAGACTACCTCTTTATCTTCAGATTCATATTCACCAATAATAGATCTATATGGACTCTCACCATATTAGATCTCAGAATGCCGGACTCCAATTGATTGCTAATGGATCCCCAGCTCATCAGTGGTAATGTCAAAAGGGTAGAAAAGCTCTCGTAGCGTGATTCCGTTTAAAATCAATTTTTTTTTTTTTTTTTTGGCAAAATCTTTTTATTGAACAAAAAAAGACAAAGATTGTATACAACAAGTCATCATGCTGGTCATACAGCTTAGTGAATGAAATTGCCTATTATAAAGAGACAACAACATCCTGTATAGGCATATATATCGATTTAAGACAATATTATCGGTATCATAGAGAGTGAATCATAGCTATACAATAATCACTCTAAGGTGAGATCGATCTCTTCATCATCATTCAGTATGCCTACTTTACAGATAAACCACTATAGGGGAAGATAGAAAATACAGGCTTTGGATTAACCGTGTTGGATGGGATAAGGAGAGGGGAGCTCCACAGCATACATCATGTCTAAGTTTTGGGTCATACACATGTTTCGGGTGTTTTTAGCCACCTGTCCCAAATCTTATCGTACTTAGATGGACACCCTCTATGAGAATACATTAGCTTCTTGTATGGTAGAGTGTGGTTAATTTCTATCAGCCATTGTAAGAATTCTGGTGGGGTGGATCTCATCCAACTCCTGGCTATGACTTTACGAGCGGAAAAAAGTGTTTCGTGCAAAAATGTTTTAGTGAATTTATCAAGTTCTGGATCTGGAAAAATTCCCAGAAGACAAAGCTTTGGCTGGAGTGTAATGGGGGAACCCATTTTATCGTGTAGGAACTGTACCACCTGTGCCCAGTAGGCTTGAATTTTAGGGCAGTGCCACAATAAATGAAAATAAGTACCAGTTGCTCGATTACATATTTGACAGTTAGCAGAATGATCGCTCTTATATATGGAGACTCTGAGAGGTGTGAGATATGCTCTGTGCATTATAAAAATTTGTGTTAAACGATCTAAAAGTTTAGGAGACACTAGTTTACACGTGTCTAGAGCGTCGCTTCATTCAGCATCCTCTATAGAGCCCACCTCTCCCTCCCATCTGGACTTCAACGCATAAGCTGATGTAGTTGCCTGTGGGAGTGTTAGCATGGTGTAAAATTGGGAAATCAATTTCTTAGGGTTAGGGTATTTTATTGCCACTAGTAGGGGGTTATCGTTCAAGACTGTCATCCAAGGGGAACTGTGTATAAAAGGCGTGTCGTAGTTGTATATATCTATAAAACATTTGATTTGGCAGCTCGAATTCAGTTTTTAAACTATCAAAGGATTTCAATTTTCAGTTGTGAGTGATTTGAGACAGATAGACTATTCCCCTTGAACTCCACACTCCACTATCTTGAATAAGATTAAATTCTGGTAAGGTTGGGTTATGCCAAAGATGAGTGAAGCTATGAGGTGACATAATATGTGGTCTGGCCGAGGCGATCCCCCCACACCTTTCTATACTGGTATAGTAGAGATTGGTGATCATTCCTTTGGCTCTCATTCCCTCCCCCACCAGTTATCGCTACCAAGGGATCTAGGGTCGGTCGAGTCCACTTTGGGCAAAGGGAGTGAAGAAATCTATCCCTATCCACTTTGTCAATGTGAAAAATTTGTGAAAGTTGGGCCGCAAGGTAATAAGTATTAAAGTCAGGTAGTGCCATTCCCGCAAGATCCGTCGGGTGTTTTAATTTATGCCAAGGGAGCTTGTGCCTGTTACTGCCCCATACAAATGGTTTAAGGTAAGTCTCAAGTGTTTTGAAATGCTTAAGCACCAAGTATACAGGTGAGTGCCAGAGCATGTAAAGGATTTTGGGTAACAAGACCATTTTTATAAGATTTATATGGCCCATCACTCCCAGTGGGAGATGTGCCCGGACCTGTGTCTTCTGTCTAAGCATTTCCTGCAGCGGTGTAATATTGAGTACGGTGTAGCCTGTCGGGTTTTGGGTGGTTCGTATTCCTAAATGTTTAATGGTGTCCACTCTTTGCAAGGGTAGTAATGCCCTATCTTTGGTTTGCGGAAAGCTATCTAAGGGGAGTATCTGGGATTTGTCCCAATTGATCCGGAGCCCGGAAAATGCGCCAAAGCGCTCTATAAGGGCCAAAGCTAAGGGTAGGGAATCGCCTGAGTCGTCTAAATACAGTAGTGTGTCATCGGCATAAGTGCTTATTTTTTCCACAATCTCTCCTCTCTGTAGGCCTACTATTCCCGGATGCTCTCGAATGGCTGTTGCAAGTGGCTCTGCTGCCAGTGCGTATAGCAACGGCGACAGAGGACACCCCTGCCTTGTGCCCCTGGAAAGAGGAAACTGCTCCGAAGGCCACCCATTAGCCAGGACCCTTGCAGCTGGATCCTGGTAGAGGAGCTGAATCCATTTTATGAATCTAGGGCCCAGCCCAAACCTATCCAAGCAGGTCCACAAATATCGCCACTCGACTGAGTCGAATGCCTTGGCAGTGTCCAAGACAACGACTATTCTGGACCCTGGATTATCATGTGTCGTCTGTAAATTAATAAACAGTCTTCGAAGGTTAAAAGACGTGTTTCTCCCTGGCATAAAGCCAGCCTGGTCCCCGTGAATCAGTGACAGGATAACTGTATTTAGACGAATAGCCAGAAGCTTAGCCAGAATCTTAACGTCTACCTGAAGTAGAAAGATGGGACGATAAGACTCTGGGAGGTGTGGATTTTTACCGGGTTTGGGAATTAATACTATTGTAGCTTCCCTCATAGGTGCTGGGAGGTCTGAGCTATCGAATATGGAGTTATATAGTGCAAGTAATCTAGGGATCAGTTGGTCCAAGTACGTGAAATAAAATTCCACTGGCAGACCATCCGAGCCTGGGGCCTTGGATCTAGGGAATTCAGCAATTGCTCTGGCGATTTTGTCTTTCGTCAGTGGGGCCTCTAGGTCCCTAGTTTGTTCCTCTGTTAGTTTAGGGATTGATATTTCGTCTAGAAAGGACTCCATCAAGGCAGTGTCTCTCGGAGCCGTGGTAGTATATAGGGCAGCAAAGAAATCTCTGAATAGAGACGTTACCTCAGCCGGCTCCGTTACCAGAACGTCACCGTGGGAGTGAAGGGAAATCACTACCGGAGGTCTCCACAATGTACCATATATGCAAGTAATTTCCCGGCCCTCTCGCCATATTCAAATGATTTCTGTCTATGAAAAAAGAATTTGCGTTTGGATTGCAATTGGTCTAAAGCCCTAGAGCATATTTTAAGATTATCCACTTTACTGGTGGTGGGATCTTCTAAAAAGGCCTTCTCTGCTAAAAGTAGGTGTTCAGTGGTTATCTCAGAGGTGCGTTTAAGTTTATTTATGCGCATGGTAAGTATTTTTCCCATACTATTTGTGGTGATGCAGACTCCCCATTAATCTCAAAAAATTGTTCCCATTCAGTAGCGAGGTCATCGTCTTCTGGAAACAGAGTTAACCAGAAGGGGTTCAATCTCCATGAGTATGGGGGTCTGGTATGTAGTAGGGAGAGTGTGACCCAGTACGGACAGTGATCAGAGAGCGATCTAGGGGAAAATCCCACATCCAGCAATCTAGGGAGCAATGACTTGGATAGCAGTATAAGGTCTATGCGGGACATAGAGTGATGTGATGTGATGTTGAAAAACACGAGTAGGCTCCTGACGTGGAGTGTTTATACCTCCACGTATCTACCAGGTTAAAGTCACTAAGGAGTCTCGCGAATCTTGTTGGGCGCTGTGGTGAGGTGGGAGAGGTGGAACTAACCAGTCTGTCTAGTGCTGGATCCAGCACATTATTAAAGTCGCCCAGCCAAATCGCTGGTATATTAGGATGCATAGCCATAAAATAAACCCCTCAGTCAGTATAGAGAATTGAAAGGGTGGTGGTACATAGAATGCCAATAATAGTAGCGGGTCCCCATGTATCTTAGCTCTTAAAAATACATATCTGCCCGTTGGGTCTGTCTCTGAACCCTGGAGCTCATAATGTGTGTTTTTTGCAATTAATATCGATACTCCTCTAGAGTGGGTGGTATGGATAGAGTGGTATGCCAATCCCATCCATGGGCGTTTAAGCACCCTTTGTAGTGAGCCATCAGCATGGGTTTCCACAAGCACCACCACATCCACTCTTTGTTTTTTGAGTTGAGCAAAAACAGCTGACCTTATAATCGGGTCTCTAACCCCACGCACATTCCATATTAATAATTTCAATGTGGCCATGGGGCTAGGCGTTTGTAATGTGAGGCTCCAGAGTTCAGATCAACCTTAAAATGGAGTGATAGGTTAAACAATCTCCAATAGATGATTGTCGGTAACGGTGTCATTATATTACTATGATACCAGAAAAAATAGATCTGTGTACAATAAAAGACCTTGCCTTGTAACAGTATTAACCATAAATCCCCCCCCCTCCCCGCCCTGTACTGCCCCCAACTGGTGCGGGCTTTTTCCCTTAACTGCCAACATGGCATAAACATTGTCCAGCCTGAGAAGAAAACTTTAAAGATTAAGAAAACATATGAGAAGATCAATAAGAGCTGCAAGTTTAACACTTCAGTAATGACTACAAGCATAACCAGCTACCATCTGTGCGTGTCTTCTCAGGTTGCAAACTGTGGTTAGTGGGGCGGCTTTAGCTGCGTAATGTAACACTTTGTAGGACTGTGTTCACTGTAGTAGTGAGTTTACAGGCATGGTGCTTCCCTCCGCCGGGGAAAAGCATTAAATAAACATCTTAGAGAACATACATATAGTATAATAATACCCCAAAGTGAGTATGCATCTTAGAGGATTTGATCCGTTGAAGAACCCCCCCCCCCCCCCTAAGCAGTTACTAAAGAGAATGGTGAAATGTGACGGTGGTGTCCTCAGTCATCGATGGCTCGCTGCATTCAAAAGATCATATATACTGTTCCAGGTGTAGTCACTGGTAGAGTGCAGCACCTTTCAGTTCAGGGGCAAACAGTATCAGAGAGCAGTGTCCAGATGCAGACCGTTGCCCCATTCCATGACATATAGATATTCAAGATGCGGAGCAAGGCACATGAAGGAAGGAATAAATTTGAGGTAAAGGGGGAAAAGACAAGATTACTTATCTGCGTCCTTCCCTCTGCTCAAGCCACAAGATAACTGCCTCCGGATCCTCAAAAAAGTAAGCACAATCATCTCCCTCCACCAGCAGACGACCTGGGAAAAGCATTGGATATTTTACATGCTTGATGCGGAGACATCGTTTAGCTTCCATGAAGGTTTTGCGCTTGCGTTGTACTTCTGCTGAAAAGTCCGGGAATACAGCAACCATCTTATTGCCGAAGGGAATATTGCCTTTTTCCCTACTGAGGCGAAGTATGGCATCCCTGTCTTTAAAATTAAGAAATTTTGCAATAAATGTGCGAGGGGGGGGGGGCCCGGTCGGCGGTGGTCTGCCTGAAGTACGGTGTGCTCGTTCCACAACAAATGTGGGGGAGAATGCCTCTCTGCTATAGGTGTCACAAAGCAGCGTTTCAAGGAATGTGGTGGGATCACCCCCCTCTACCCCCTCAGGGAGACCTATAAATCTGAGATTGCAGCGTCTGAGTCTGTTCTCTAAATCATCTTGCTTTTTGGAGGAGTTGATTAACCTGTAGCTGCATGGCTTCAATGGAATGTTGGAGGGGGGAAGGGAGTCCTCCACTATGCCCAGACGAGTCTCAGCCTCAGTGACTCTGTCTCTCAATTTTTGAAAATTCTGCCTCACCAGGGTGATGTCTACCTTCACTTCTTCTATCCGTGCTGTGAGTGTAGACTGACATGCAGCAACAGCCTCCTGACACACATTGATAGCCTCCAGTATCTTTGCTGTGTCTGTGGTAACAGGAGCTTCCTCTCCCCTCGTGGCGCCGCCATCTTGTCCAGGGAATTCTTTCTCCCTCTCCTGACGGCAGTATTGATCGAGCTTGGAGGTCGTTGTAGCTGGCTTTTTCGGCGGCTACATGATCCCAGTAGCTGCCCGGAGTGGTGTAGGTCATTTTTGGGGTCTTCAACTGTGGGTATTTTCTCAGGATATGTTCCGAAGGATAGGTTTTCGGCGGAGCTCAGCTGCCTAGCATCCTATCCCATGCCGCTCCAGGCCACGCCCCCCGTTTAAAATAAATTTTAATAAACCATGAACCCCCCTTACATATTGCACTTACAATGTTGAAATACAAAAGAGCATGTTACATCTCTTGCCTGCCTGGTGCCACTCTCACAGCCACTAAGATTCCAAAGATCACGGCGATAACCATGTTGAGCTCCACAGGGAAGGACAAGCTGAGTAGCCGTGCACTATTGCGCTTCGTCGGAGGGCGTCTCCCGTTCCAGATCTCCCTGCCATAGATATATCGCCTTGATGGGATGCACTTTTAAATGTTCAATTAGTAACATTTGATAGCATTGGGAAATGATTCCCTTGGTTTCAGTGCTGGATTGTAGCATATGGAAAAAGGGAGTAGAAGACACAACCCACTCCCCCGCACCACCCTGCACGTAGACAGCATTGCACAGCTGAGGATAGGAATAAAGCATAGTTGCGGGTAGAATAAATCTGTTTTGTAGTTGGGGGAATATTTTGAAATATATGGGACAGAAGAGTCCCACCAAAGGTGCGCCACCTAGGCCCCTGCTGTAACGTGGCCAATTCTACATGTGTGGTTTTCCCAAATCAGACTACATGCAGTAAATCGTGCAACTGTTTGCTCTTGTTCCATATTTTTGAATAAGCGTGAGAGTAGGCATCTGTTAGATTTCTGAAACATCTGTGCCTCCAGTCCCAGATGCTGCATTTGGGCCGCAAGATAGTACAGCCAAGGATTGGGTATTGCCAAACCTCCACCATCTTCAGGATATTGCAGTAGTTCCAGCTTAAGCCGGGGGGGGGGGGCAGTATTCCACAGTGGGAGTCTGAATAGGGTATTGACCACTCTGAATATTTATAATAATAAATATTTAGTTGGCAGTAATTCTGGGCGATATCTAGACATCTAAGTATCTAAAGGAGGAGATCACTGGGGTGGGAGAGGAAATAGGTATCGTTAACCCTCAATCATCTTTCAGAACCATCAGGGCTGACTTGGACCAGTTGATAGTAAGGCAAGAGAAGCGTCCAAAGTCTGAAATTATATACATGACTAGTTAACGAAGCACTGGTGTCCCCCAGAAAAAGCATTATGTCACCAGCATATAACATGATCTTCTCGTGCAGGTCCCCAAATTTGAACCCAGTGACCTGTTAACCGCTAAAGGCTCTATTGCTATAGCAAAGAGCAGTGGAGACATGGGGCATCCCTGCCTAGTTCCCCTACCCAGAGCAAAAGCCTGCAACATCCTGTCAGACATTCTTATGGTTGCTTGCGGCGATTAATACAGCAAACTCACCCAAGCTATTAATCTGGCTCCCAATCCGAATTTGCATAATACCGCCCACAAATACCACCAGCTAATGCTGTTGAACACTTTATTAGCGTCAAGGGACAAAAGAGCCCTTTGACCTCTGTCATCAGCTTGTATCTGCATATTAAGAAAAAGGAATCTAAGATTTGTGGCTGTAGATTTTTGCGGCATGAAGTCGGCCTGGTCTGAATGTATGATAGAAGAGATGATCCCGTTGACCCGAAGCGCCAAGACCTTAAAATGTTACTAAACCCAGCAATATGAAAACAGTTTATCCCCACCCCCCCCCCTCCCCCCCCGGTGCCCGCAGCTTATACATTTTTTTACATTAAAATACTGTCACTATATACCTTTTTGTGGATGATCTGTATACCACGGTCACGTAATAAGCTGCACAGTTTCGACAGTGCTGAGAGTTCAGGTAGGAGGACATTTCCACTACAGCCTGTATACATGCCAATGTTAATTTTAGTCTTAGGACTAAAATGGCATTTTAGTTTTAGTCTTCTGCAATTGTTTTAGTTTTAGTCCTATTTAGTCGACTAAATTTCCAGTACATTTTAGTCGACTAAAATCTCTAGTACATTTCAGTAATTGCAATTTTTAGTCATAGTCTTTTGACTAAAATGGCATTTTAGTTTTAGTCTCATTTTAGTCATCTCAGTTGTTTTAGATTTTTAGTCGACTAAAATAGTATTCATTTAGTCGACTAAAATGTTTGTCGTTTTAGTCGACTAAATTAACACTGATACATGCCCACATGTGTGATGTCACTATGTGACCTGGCTAGCTCTGAGAACAAGTAAATGTTCTCTCCAGCATAAAAGACACAACTGAGCATATGCAGGTCGGTTACCCTTCGTGTGTTAGCTGGCCTTCCCCAGATAGACAGTGCAGGAGGGGGAGGATTTATGTATGCAGGATAAAACGGCCTTTTTACACAATGCAGAGGCTTAACCCCTTCGTGAGTATAACAAGCATGCTATGCTGCATATACAGACTGATTTTACTGTTGTGGGTTTAGTAACACTTTAATATCGCTCTGAAGGAGAGAAATTGGTCTATAGGAACCAGGGTCAACCGGATCCTTCTCAGGTTTAAGTAACAGGATCACATTAGCTCGCGATCCAAAAAAGTTCTGTATAAAAGGATGTTAGTTCAGAAATAATTTTGTTCTAGGTTGTTGACTAACTGTCCACTGGATGAACGAATGCATAGCGGGAGATTGCTGCTGGGATCAAGCAATTTTTGCCAGTAGGTGACCCGTCTTTTCCCCTTCCTCCATAAAATGCTAGTTTTGTAAAAAAAGACGTTTACATTCTGCAGCGAAGGATCTCAGGCGATCCAGTGAATCCTGGGCTGACATCCATGCCTCCCTTGCAGAATCAGATGGATCAATAATATATGATAACTCCAGTTATCGTACCTGGTCACCCACCTGTTCCAGTAGAGCAGAAATCTGCTTTACCATTTGTATTATGAAAACCCCTCGAAGGTATGCCTTGAAGGTCTCCCATTTTTGTATGGTATTGTCATATTGACAATGAGACTGGAAAATCTACTGATCTGTGTAACTATCCATTCCTGGGAGGTAAATACTTTAAACCAAAAGGCGTTAAGTTTCTAAGGGGCCCTGGGTAAGGAAGTGGGGGGTTGGGCAATCAGCCATAAGGCTACAGGGGGGTGGTCTGAAACCCCCCTGTGAGAAATATTCCACTTTAGAGATGTAACTGACCATGTGTGGAGTAACCACAGATAGATCTATATGTGATATGGAACCATGAGTCTTGGAGAAGCATGAAAACTGTTTTTGATCTGGATTGCGAAGACGCCATATATTAGTGGCCCACCTCAACCAGCAGAGTCCAACTCTTGGTATGCCAATGCCTTTATGGTATCAATACACTCACCCCACGAGAATATACACAATGAGTGGAATGATACGCCTTATCAACCCAGGAATACGGTAAGTATCTGATAATGTCCCTTGTGAGGTGGGTCTCCTGCAGGCCTATAATAGCTGGCTAAAATTTGCACAAACGTGAGGAAATTGAAGTTCTTTTCAAAGGTTTAATAACTCCTCACACATTCCAGGCCACTAAAGGTGTGGTAGACATAGCAGACAATCATAACTATTTTGACAGGAGATCCCACTATAGAAAGGCAGGTCTCTAAGGGCTAGGCAATACCGAGCAAAGTGGCATCCATAAGCACCAAAAGTGAGTTGTAGCATGTAGAAAGTGTCCTGAGGTAGGGAAGTACACTGAAAAGGTATATTGGAGACAGTCACGCTTGCACAGCAGATAGAATTGAGGTTAACATTCCTGTACGGAGATAGTCCAGGGGGGGCCTGACCACTGTCAACTTAACCAGGTTGAGACCTCCCCATAGATGTAAAACTTGGTTTCTAAAATAACAGCTTCTGCCAACAGAGCACTCAAACAGTAGCCACACGCATCATACACGGTAACATCTATGCAGGCTTACAGAGAGGTAGTAACCAGAAAAATGAAAGGTGTGTATACTCTCGCTGAGGGTAAATATCAAGAACAGGCCCTCTATTGAAAAAGCATACTTTATATGTAACTTGGCACCCATCATTTCCGTTTTATACCCTGAACTAGATGTCAGCCATCACCATCCTCAGGCCTGTGGTGGCGTAGATCTTGTTCATGCTGGTCCAGCCAAACGGCCGCATCCTGTGCATTTTCAAAAAAACTGATTTCGGCCTCTGGCCGTTACTCTCAATTTGGCAGAGAAAAGCATAGCATAGGATAACTGGAGCTGCTGCAGTCTTTTTAAACTTGGCAAACTTTGAGTGTCTACATTGCACCTCAGCAGAAAAATCGGGGAATAACGATATTTTAGTGCCATTACAGTATGTATTGTAGCCTTTTTTCTGGCTAATCGCAGCACAATTTCCCCATCCTTATAGTTCAGGAGCCTTGCTAATATTAATCTAGGAGGATTACCTGGTGGGAGAGGCCCGAGAAGGTACCCTGTCGGCCCTTTCCACTGTGTATAAGTGTGAGAAGGCCTCCTTGCCAAACACATCCTGCAGCCAACCTTCGATGAATGCAGTGGGGTCCTGACCCTCCACCTTCTTGGGGAGCCACACTATACACGGATATTGTTGTGCCTTAGGCGGTTCTCTATATCATCTGTTTTGCTGTTAGCTTGGAATGCCTGTTGCGCAGCAATTCTCACATCTCTGTTCAGAGGGGGCATCTGATCCTCCATGTCACTGACTCGGCCCTCCACAGTGGTAGTTCTCTCCTTGATCTTCTGGAGGTCCTGCCGGATGAGCGACACTGTCTCTCTCAGCCCCCCAAAGCGTTCCTTCAAGTCATCCACCGAGGCAGTGCATTTATGAACTGCATGCAGGATTTCACTAAGTGTGGGCCGAGGGCTGACCCCTGAGGGTATATCAAACATGTCAGGGATGGGATCAGGTGGAGACTCCAGAGGCACAGTGTCACCCATCATGCCTGCATCCTCCCGGTCAGCAGGCTCAGGAGAATTAACTGCATGCAGGACCGCGTGTCTTGTTAAACTCCCTTCCGTGAAAAAGTTCTATCCCTATTGTGGGGTCACAAGTACAGTCTTTGTAAATTGAAATCATATCCCCTCTCAAGCGTCTCTTCTCAAGAGAGCATAAGTTCAGTGCTCGCAACCTTTCTTCATAACTAATATCCTCCAGACCCTTTATTAGCTTTGTTGCCCTTCTTTGTACTCGCTCCATTTCCAGTACATCCTTCCTGAGGACTGGTGCCCAGAACTGGACAGAATACACCAGATGTGGCCGGACCAGAGTCTTGTAGAGTGGGAGAATTATCGCTTTATCCCTGTGGTTAATCCCTTTTTTAATGCATGCCAATATTCTATTTTGTTAGGCTCAGCAATGAGCTGCTGCTGCTATCATCTGCTAGGACCCCCAGGTCCTTTTCCATCCTAGATTCCCTCAGAGGTTTCCCCCCTAGTGTATAGATTGCATTTACATTTTTTTTTTTTTTTTACATTTTTCTACATTAAACCTCATTTGCCATTTAGTTGCCCACCCCATTAATTTGTTCAGATCTTTTTGCAAGGTTTCCACATTCCCCACTACCCACCCATGATCATTGAGTCTTCCCCATGTATCATCACCCTCTGAACTCGCCCTTGTAGCCAGTTTTCAATCCATGTACTCACCCTATGGTCCATGCCAGCGGACCTTTTTTTTTTTTTTTTTTTTTTTGAACAGTAAAAGTTTATGGGGAACTGTGTCTAATGCTTTTACAAAATCCAGATACACCACGTCTACAGGCCTCCCCTTATCTAGATGGCAGCTCACCTCATAGGTTAATAGATTGGTTTGGCAAGAACGATTCTTCACGAATCCATGCTGATTACTGCTAATGATACCGTTTTCATTGCTAAAATCTTTTATATAGTCCCTTATCACCCCCTCCAAGAGCTTGCATACTATTGATGTTAGGCTAACTGGTCTGTAATTCCCAGGGATGTATTTTGGGCCCTTTTTAAATATTGGTGCTACATTGGCTTTTCTCCAATCAGCTGGTACCATTCCAGTCAGACTGTCAGTAAAAATTAGGAACAATGGTCTGGCATTCCCTAAGTACCCACGGGTGCAAGCCATCTGGTCCCGGTGATTTATTAATGTTAAGTTTCCCAAGTCTAATTCTAGTTCTGTCCTCTCTTAGCCATGAGGGTGCTTCCAGTGATATGTCATGATGATAAACATTGTAGTTTTGGTTGCCCGCCTTGTTCCTTCGTGAAGACTGAGGAGAAGAATAAATTTAATACCTTCACCATCTCCCCATCCTTTGTAACCAGATGTCCTTCTTCCCCATTCTCTATGGGGCCAATATGGTCTGTCCTACTTCTTTTTTTTTTTTTTTTTTTTACTGTTTACATACTTTTTTTTTTTTTTTTTTTTTTTTTTTTTGAAAATTCTGTTTATTGTTTTTAAAGGCATAACATACAACATTGACCGTGTCATTGGGACACAGTCTACGATCGGTCAACTGACCCATATCTTCTAACTAACAAGAACAATTATCTAAAGAAAACCTATCCTAATTTATGCCTTCTAGCAAGGTTCGTAGTTTAGGAAATTCAGTGTCTTTTTGTATTTTCCTTATGTTTCCTATTTTTGTGATTTATACTGAAGCCAATTGACCTGTGATCGCTGTTTCCTAAATTGCCCCGTATTTCCACATCCATGATCAGGTCTGTATTGTTTGTAATCAGTCGACTAGTAACGCTCTATTTCTAGTTAGTGCGTCTACTATCTGGCCCACGAAATTGTCCTGCAAGACATTTAGGAACTGGTGAGCCTTAGACGAATGCGTGGTTCCCTCCGCCTAGTCTGTCTGGATAACAAATATCCCCCATTATGATAACACTTCCCATCCTTGCTGCTAATAAAAAATTGTGATAGGTCGGTCTCCCCCTCCTCCCTCAGGTTAGGGGACCTATAGCATTCTCCCAGTATTATTTTCCCCTTAGCTTCATCCCTTTGGAGCTCTACCCATAAGGATTCCACCACCTCCCTAGAACCAATAGTGATGTCATTTCTCACATTCACTTGTACATTATTCTTGATATATAGACATACCCCTCCCCCTTTTTTACCCTCTCTGTCCCTGCGATAAAGGGTATACCTTTGAATGGTTGCCAGCCAATCATGAGAGCTGTTGAACCAAGTCTCTGAAATTCCCACAAAATCCAAATCCTCCCTGTACAACTGTATCACTAGTTCACCCTTCTTGTCCGTTAGGCTCCTGGCATTGGTGAACATGCCACATAGTTTAGACCGGTAACATACTATCCTCTTATTGGGTGTTCCAAGATTGCAACTAGGACTTGTTACTATACTTGCCTTGATACTTACCGTATATACTCGAGTATAAGTCGAATTTTTCAGCACATTTTTTTTGTGCTGAAAGTGCCCCCCTTGACTTATACTCGAGTCAAGCACTTTTCTGCAGCAAAAAATTTCATTTTCCGAACCGACTTTGGGGCCCCGTATCTCAGGGTCACTTGGTGCTAGGAACCCCAAATTTGGTGTGCAAACCCAGTTGAACTGGTACCATAACGTATCCAAAGCTGGGTTTCCTAGCACCAAGTGGCCCTGAGATACGGGGCCCCAAAACCGGTTCGGAAAATGTCATTCTCTGCTGCAGAAAAGTGCTTGACATTTTCTGAACTGATTTTTGGGGCCCTGTATCATGGGGCCACTTGGTGCTAGAAACTTCAGCTTTGGAAATTTTATGGTGCTAGTTTCACTGGGTTTGCAAACCAAATTTGGGGTTCCTAGAACTAAGTGGCCCCGAGATATGGGGCCCCAAATTCGGTCAACTGTGTCCATCTGCAGCAATGTCATTTCGGGACCCTTTGGGTTCAGAGACCCCAAATTTTGGCTGCAGCTAGGGGGCATCTAGGAACCCTTAACTACCGAGTTTGAAGTTTAGGGGACCTATGGCTGCAAATAGGCACAGTGAGGCATGCAAATGGGCACAGTGATGCTGCAAATGGGCATTGTTGACCCTCTTTTCCACTTACAGTAGCTGTACATTTCTCACCCTCGTCTTATACTCGGGTCAATAAGTTTTTCCCATTTTTTTTTTTTTTGTGGTAAATTAGGGCCTCGACTTATACTCGGAACGACTTATACTCGGAACGACTTATACTCGAGTATATACGGTACTCTACTTTACATCTGCTGCATTGCAGTATGTTACGCAACACTTGATATTTTGGGCATTGTGGTAGGCAGCCCATTATTTTCAATAGGCTGCTAATGTTCCTCAGTGGAGGGTTTGAAATTGAACTAAAGCTGAAAAATAAAAAATAATCCATTCAGGCGGGCTGTTTATTACATAAGAGACGTGCAGTGTTTCTTCTGCAAAAACAAATCCGCCATACATACCTGTTCACAAACTCCTGTAGAATGTACACATGCGCGCAGTTGAGTTTATATTCCAGCACATTGCCTTTGTGTGGAAATGACTGCACTCCTGTGCAAGCACGGGTGTGACGTCATCCCACACCTGCCAATCAAGGCAGCTGAAGACTGGCCCCCAGAAAAAGAGGGATCTGGCTGGCATCAGACAGTTGGAACTATGGTAAGTATTTTTGTCTTTAAATAAATTGATGTTGCGCAACCTCTCATATAATGTTAACAATGTAAAGTAATTCGTACATATAATAAATACTGTAAAGGTGTTCCCTGAACAACGCCTTAGTAATTATTAAAGTCCAGGTTCAACAATGTGCGGAATTGCTACAATAAAGTGCCAGTGAATCCTTCAATGGAACCGTGAATCAACGGTGCTAACACAGTCCCACACCTCCTGGTGTAACTTTTAAGGTGCTTATCGATCACTCCACACGTGTCACCTCAGTGCTCACTGAACTCTCACCTTCATCTACACTGCTCAAATCAGATCTCAATGGGGAAAAATATAATGCTGGATATCTATACTGATATGGACTAGGTAGTCTGTTAGGACCAAAGTATGCCACATCGTTTGATGGAAATGAAAATTATCCACCTACAGAGGGCTGAATTCAAAGACACCCCAAAAATCAAAGTGAAAAATGAAGCAGCAGGCTAGTCCATTTTGCTGAAATTTCATTGCAGCAACTCAGAATAGTACACAGTAGTTTGTATGGCCCCTACATGCTTGTATGCATGCCTGACAACATAATGAGAAGACAGATGGTGTCCTGGGGTATATCCTCCCAGATCTGGCCTGGGGCATTACCTGGCTCCTGAACAGACTGAGGTGCAACCTGGTGGAGTCAGATGGGCCAAAACATAATGTCCCAGAGGTGTTCTACTGATTTTAGGTCAGGCGAGCGTAGGGGACCATTCAATCGTATCAATTCCTTCATCTTCCAGGAACTGGCTGCGTACTCTCGCCACATGAAGCCGGGCATTGTTGTGCACCACGAGCAACCCAGGACCCACTGTACCAGCCTAGGCTCTGACAATGGGTCCCAGGATTTCATCCTGATACCTAATGGCAGTCAGGGTGCCATTGTCTAGCCTGTAGAGGTCTGTGCGTCCCCCCCCCCCCCCCCATGGATATGCCTCCCCAGGCCATCACTGACCCACCACCAAACTGGTCATGCTGAACGATGTTACAGGCAGCATAACATTCTCCACGGCTTCTCCAGGCCCTTTCACATATGTCACGTGCTCAGGGTGGACCTGCTCTCATCTGTGAAAAGCACAGGGCGCCAGTGGTGGACCTGCCAATTCTGGTGTTCAATGACAAATGCCAATCGAGCTCCTCGGTGCCGGGCATTGAGCACAGGGCCCACAAGAGGACATGGGGTCCTCAGGACACCATCATGAAGTCTGTTTCTGATTGTTTAATCAAAGACATTCACACTAATGGCCTGCTGGGGGACATTTTGTAGGGATCTGGCAGTGCTTATCCTGTTTCTCCTTACACTAAGATGCAGATATCAGTCCTGCTGATGGGTTAAGTACCTTCTATGGCCCTGTCCAGCTCTCCTAGAGTTACTGCCTGTCTCCTGGAACCTCCTCCATGCCTTTGAAACTGTTGAGACACAGAAAACCTTCTGGCAATGGCACGTCCATGCTGGAGGAGTTGGACTGCCTCTGCAACCTTTATAGGGTCCAGCTATCGCCTCATGCTACCAGTAGTGACATTGACCTTAGTCAAATGCAAAGCTAGTGAAAAACATTCAGAAAAGATGTGTCGGGGGGGGCGGTTGGAGATGTCAGTGGCCTCCACCTGTAAAACCATTCCTCATCTCATTGATTATTAACATCCAAAGCAGCTGAAACTGATTAACCACCTCCTCTGTTACTTAAAGCGGGGGTCCACCTATCGTTTTTTTTTTTTTTTGGAGTTCATTCACAAACTTTTCTTCTCATGATTATCTACTCACATCATGTTCTGTGTAATAAGTCCACCTGTGTCCGATTTCGTTGTAAAGAATAACTTATAAAATTCACTGAAGGTGGTTTCCATCTTCATTGTGGGCATTTGAAGCCCACAAGCACGTATTTCCTGGATGCGGTGAATGCTGTGTTCCCAGCATTCACCGAGATTTTGTGATGACGCTGTTGCACAATGCATGCTGGGAAGCCTGAGACTAGCTCCCAGGGGACTGTGGGAGGTCTGGGAGAGGCAAAACACGCCTACTCCCATGGGAGGAAAACCAGGAAGTGCTAGGAAGATTAGAAAAAAAAAGGTAATTACGGCGATTTTTAAATTTTTTTTTTTACATGGCATGTCAGCATCTAGGCAAGGAAGAGAATGCATAGAGATAATGTTCAAAATTTGGGTGGAACCCCGCTTTAACTGACTGGTTCAATATCCCAGGAGTTTAATTGACTTGATGCTATACTCTAAGGCCGGGTTCACAATGGTGCGACAAACGCTCCAACATTGGGAGCTCATGTCGCATGACGTGTGCAAATCATTGTTTCCCTATGGGAGCCGTCTTAACTGGTCCGACTTTGAAAATGCTCCCTGCAGTACTTTGATCCGACTTTGATCCCACTACAGCCCATTAAATATCACTGAAGTCGGATCAAAGTCGTATCGCCGTCTTAACTGATCCGACTTTGGCATGCGACTTGTGCTCTGATTGTAGGGCTGGGGAAATCAATTTGAATCTTGAATCGAGTTGAGAGGTGAAATCGATTCAAAATTTAAGCAAATCAATTTATTTATTTTTTTTTAGATTTTTATTTTTTCACCAGGACCGGCGCTGACACCGCGCCGGTCCTGAGGAGCTGCGGGCAGGAGTTTTTAGGTGAGGCCGCGGCTTCGGCCTAGTCCGCGAGGCCGGACGCTGCGGACTAGCCTGAAGCCGCGGCCTCGCCTAAAAACTCCTGCCCGCAGCTCCTCAGGACCGGCGCGGTGTCAAAAAATAAAAATAAAAACTTCATTCGAATCGTGAATCAAGTTTTTAATAAAATCGCAGATTTTTAATTATTTATTTTTTGATAAAATCGCCCAGCTCTACTCTGATGATCTTGAAGGGGAACTCCACGCCAAATAAAAAAAAAAAAAAGTCATGGGTTCCCCCTCCAAGAGCATACCAGGCCCTTTGGTCTGGTATGGGTTTTAAGGGGAACCCCCACGATGAAAAAAGGTGTGGAGGTCCCCCTACAATCCATATCAGACCCTTATCCGAGCACGCAGTCTGGCAGGTCAGGAAAGGGAGTGGGGATGAGCGAGGAGCCCCCCCTCCTGAACTGTACCAGGCCGCATGCCCTCAACATGGGGGGGTGGGTGCTTTGGGGCAGGGGGGCCCTGCCTCCCACCCCAAAGCACCTTGTCCCCATGTTAATGAGGACAAGGGCCTCTTTCCGACAACCCTGGCCCTTGGTTGTCGGGGTCTACGGGCGGGGGGGCTTATCGGAATCTGGAAGCCCCCTTTAACAAGGGGGGGCCCCCAGATCCCAGCCCCCACCCTATGTGAATGAGTATGGGGTACATTGTACCCCTACCAATTCACCTAAAAAAAAAAAAAAAAAAGTGTCAAAAATCAAACACAGTACACAGGTTTTTATAGTAATTTATTAAGCAGCTCCGGGGTCTTTTCAGACTTCTTCCCCTCTCTCCGGCTCTTCTCCCCTCTCTCCGGTTCTTCTCCCCCTGTCCGCTGTCTTCTGCCAGGTCTCCTCCTCTGTCTTCTCGCTCTTTTGCTGTGTCTTCTCAGCTGTCTTCTCGCTCTTTTGCTTTGTCTTCTACGCTGTCTTCTCCATCTGTTTTTCTTCCGATGTTGACTCGATGCTCTCTCCTGCTCTAATGTCGGGTGCGCGGTGTGCCACTACTTATATTGGCATGAGGCAGGGTCACAGTGTAATCCGAAGGCCCCACCCCTTATGGTGTCACCACCCAGGGAATGTTGGGCAGTGACATCATAAGAGGCCTGCCTCCGGTGACCCAGCCCCATGCCAATATAAGTAGTGGCACACCGCACACACGGCATTAGAGTGGGAGAGAGTGTCGAGTCAACATCGGAAGAACAGAGGGAGAAGACCCAGCAGAGGCAGAAGACAGCGGACAGAGGGAGAAGAACCGGAGAGGACTAGAAGGCATCAGTGGAGAAGACCCGGAGAGGGGAGAAGTAGTCGAAAGAGACGCCGGAGCTGCCTTAATAAATTACTTTAACACCCTGTGTGCTGTGTTTTATTTTTGACACGTGTACAATGTACCCCATACTCATTCATATAGGATGGGGGGCCGGGATCTAGGGGCCCCCTTGTTAACCGGTTCCCGACCAGCGCACGCCGATGTACCTCGGCAGAATGGCACAAATGGGCGTACCTGTACGTCCACTTGAATTCCCCGCCGTGCTATTGTGTGTGCGCCGCCGGCGGCGCGCGCGCCAGCCAGGAGCTCCGTGAGTCGGGTCGCGGGTCCCGCGGACTCAATCGCCGCGGGGATACCCGCGATGGCTTCACGGAGAGATGCTGTTGTAAACAGCATCTCCCCGTTCTGCCTAGTGACAAGTGTCACTGGATCTCTGCTCCCTGTCATCGGAGCAGAGATCAGTGACGTCACACACACAGCCCATTCCCCTACAGTTAGTAATCACTCCCTAGGACACACTTAACCCCTCCGCGCCCCCTAGCGGTTAACCCCTTCACTGCCAGTGTCATTTACACAGTAATCAGTGCATTTTTAATCGCACTGATCGCTGTATAAATGACAATGGTCCCAAAAATGTGTCAAAAATGTCCGACATGTCCGCCATAACGTCGCAGTCACAATAAAAATCGCTGATCGCCGCCATTACTAGTAAAAAAAAAAAAAATTAATAAAAATGCCATAAAACTATCCCCTATTTAGTAAACGCTATAACGTTTGTGCAAACCAATCAATAAGTACTTATTGCGATTTTTTTTTTTTTTTTTTTTACCAAAAATATGTAGAAGAATACGATCGGCCTAAACTGAGGAAAAAAAATGTTTTTTTATATATTTTTGGGGGATATTTATTATAGCAAAATGTAAAAAATAATGCTTTTTTTCAAAATTGTCGCTCTTATTTTGTTTATAGCACAAAAAATAAAAATCGCAGAGGCGATCAAATACCACCAAAAGAAATCTCTATTTGTGGGGAAAAAAAGGATGTTTTTGGTTTTTTTTGTCAGTTAAAGCGACGCAGTGCCGAATCGCAAAAAACGCTCAGGTCAGGAAGGGGGTAAAATCTTTGGTTTTGGGTTTGGTATGGATTTCGGGGGGACCTAAATGCAGTTTTTTGCCATGGGGGGGGGAGGGGGTTCCCCTTAAGATCTGTTTTAGACCGAAGGGCCTGGTATGCTCTTTGAGGGGGAACCCATGCCTTTTTTTTTTTTTTAACATTGTGCGTGGAGTTTCCCCTAAAGATTCATACCAGAGTGCCTGGTATTGTCGGGGATCAAAGTCGGATCCCTGTTCATTGAAGTAGGACTTCAAGTCGCAGGGTAAAGTCAGATCCAAAGTGGTATGACTATCGTGTCGTACCAGTGTGAACCCGGCCTAAAAAGTGTTCCTTTTAATTTTTTTGAGCAGTGTATATATCTATATGCCAAATTTATATTAATCAGTTGGTACTCGGGTTTCTGTTTTACTTAGGGTCTTCCAGATGTCCTCATACATGTTTCTGATATACTGGGGGTACTGGTCACTTTTAAGGCTCCGAATACCTATTATGCTTGCAAGCATGTCGGAAAACAGATATCAAGAGAAGAAGTTTTTCCCCTGAAGTTATGTGGGCGTGCCGTAGCGCGTAGGGCATCAAGGAGGCAGTCGCGGATCGAAACCAATCAGCCATAACTTCACTTCAATCGATTTACACTCAAACTGTCAACCTGCCAGGGTGAAAAACTGATTGTTTTGTATCAATCAGTAGCACTGAGATTTGGTCATAAATTCGATCGGAGGTTGCCTGGTGGAAACAGAGATACTATGGTTGGCTTATGGTTGTATTTTCCAACTATCGATCATCCAATTCCCTGCGTGTGCCCTAGAAATTGATTTGCGTCATCGACGATCATCTATTTCTTTCAGGAGAGGTTGATCAGTGAAGAAACTTGATCATTTCTTAAAATGCATATTGGTTAGTGGTGTGCTAACCAAGCAACGTTTATAACTTGTGTGTTATCTGCCAACGCCCACACATTCAGGTTAAACTGGATAGATTGGTGATGTTATTCAACATTCTCAAACTGTATAACTCCACAACTCAGCCCGCAGTGTCATTTGGGAGGAAGCCACCCTTGGTTCTCAAGAATGGTCCTGTACTGAGGAAACCTCCACACTTGTTCCAAGTCAGTGAATCCAAATTTGTTGAATTACAAGGGCAGCCAGACAAATACATTTTCGGGAGGAGAGAGGGTTCCTCTATCATATACTCACCTTTCCTTGTTCCTGTGCTGCATCATTTGGAGGCTGGGAGTGAAGTGAAATACTTGGCACTTCTGGCAGCGGGTGGGTGAGCATGTGACTTTTGCCTTCACTATTATCTGATAGCTTTGGGTGCCTCGTGATTGGTCCAGTGCTGTTACATGGGAATAAGTTTCTTTGGAGCCTACTAAATGATTTATTTGTCTAGTCCCAGCAGTTAAACAAAGCAGTACAGCGAAAGAGGAGTTTATGCTGCTATAATGTTGCTAATCTGTATATTTGGATTATAGCCAGTTGGGTAGTTTAGCAATCAGATAATTAGCATTTTTAAATGTCAGGGAGCAATGACAGGGCACTAATGACAAGCTTAATCTAAACATAAATAAGACTTACCAGTATTTCCTATCTCCACCATTTAAGCTGCCTCTTGTATTGACCCCATAATGTCTCTCATAAAGTCCCTATGCTATACGCCCCTGTGTTCTGGGAGTGATGTGGCATCAGTAGACATTCCATGTCATTGGCAGCACAGAGATCCCACTGGCTCATATAGGACCGGGTTAAAAAAATCCCAGAGCTGCTGTGATAAGCCTTAGGCTGACCATACACCATATAATCTCATTGCGCTCCTTTAAATTTACAAATAACTATGTATTACAACAGCCTAGAGAAAGGAAGTCTTGTGAGCCACAATAGCCCTATGCCTTATTGCAGAAATAAACCATATGACAAAAATTATATGCCGAGCAATATATATATAGACCCAGCCGCAAACGCAGGTCACGTATTCATAACCGTGCATTAAGTATAGAAAAGAGAGAGAAATGCGCTGCGCTCAGGTATAAGACTATCTAAGCATTCACCTTATCAATATAGAGGTGCCTAGTGACTGTGCTTCAAATACCAAATCAAACCATATACCCCAAATAAATATTGCTAATTACATATCCCATCCAAAGGCATACTGTGCCAGATATTGAAAATGTTTTGTGCTACTGAATAACATCCTCCAAGTGTATTGCGTTTATAGTGAGTGATCTTATTCATGCACAAAAAGCAATTAAATTGATCATATATTAGTGAATAAATAAAACACTAATAAACGTGCCTAAAATTTATATCAAAGTGCCATACATACATTCTATCTAAAGTGCAATGTGCTGATACAATCTCTTTATAATCAACAATGATAAGAAAAAAAAAAAAAAAACATTTATAAACATGCGCAATGAATATAACAATTTTTTGTGTACAGACTGCAACAAATCTTAAAGTGATGAATAGTGAAAAAAACAAACAAAAAAAATAAATAAATAAAAAAAAATTAAAAAAAATAATATGCAGTTCTTAGGTGATAACAGTCCTTTGGATGTGAAAAAATCCTCCAGAATTGTGTCACACAGCGATGTGCAGAGGGAAAATTCCCAAAAGGTGAACTATAGTGCTTTAGGGTGCTTCACATAAAAACCAAATCGATGAACCACAGTGCTCAGATGTGCCTTGGTGACAGAGGAAACAACAACTTTCGAATGGGCTATAGATGATCGAGACAGTTTTCATTAATGCGATTCTAGCTGGAGTTGCAGCAGTAAGAGAATACCCAGGTCCAGGCTGGATGCTCAGGCATCTTTCTACTTCAAGTACATTAATACCAGGAGTCCATGCATATATTTGTAAAACAACAATCTTCAACAAAAAATATAGAACCTGGTGGAGATCTTCTGGTGTCCTGATATTGAGCCCAGGGGTGGCTCCAAAGCGTGTTTGGACACAGCTAGACCCTGTGTCACACGCTCTGAGGTGAGCGTAACCACTTTGGGGGGTCACCAAGGCACATCTGAGCACTGTGGTTCATCGATTTGGTTTTTATGTGAAGCACCCTAAAGCACTATAGTTCACCCTTTGGGAATTTTCCCTCTGCACATCGCTGTGTGACACAATTCTGGAGGATTTTTTTCACATCCAAAGGACTGTTATCACCTAAGAACTGCATATTATTATTATTATTTTTTTTTTTCACTATTCATCACTTTAAGATTTGTTGCAGTCTGTACACAAAAAATTGTTATTCATTGCGCATGTTTATAAATGTGTGTTTTTTTTTTTTTTGCTTATCATTGTTGATTATAAAGAGATTGTATCAGCACATTGCACTTTAGATAGAATGTATGTATGGCACTTTGATATAAATTTTAGGCACGTTTATTAGTGTTTTATTTATTCACTAATATATGATCAATTTAATTGCTTTTTGTGCATGAATAAGATCACTCACTATAAACGCAATACACTTGGAGGATGTTATTTAGTAGCACAATACATTTTCAATATCTGGCACAGTATGCCTTTGGATGGGATGTAATTAGCAATATTTTTTTGGGGTATATGGTTTGATTTGGTATTTGAAGCACAGTCACTAGGCACCTCTATATTGATAAGGTGAATGCTTAGATAGTCTTATACCTGAGCGCAGCGCATTTCTCTCTCTTTTCTATTACAACAGCCTGTCTGGTTTGATATGAACAGAATAGATTGCTTAGGTTTGTCCTCACATAGTTTCGATGGCACACAAAGCAGAACTAAACTTTCTCAATCATCCTTAAAGGGATTTTAAAGCTTTGCCTTTTTATTTTTCTAGACATGCATAAAAATAACACATGCTATAATTACCTGCTCTGTGAAATGGGGTCCCCCCGCAGACGCTCTTCATCGAGTGCCCCCCACGGAAAGCTGCTTTCCCTGGGGGCAACTGTACGTGCTCGCTCCCGAGTCCCGCTGCTGCAGCCATTGATTCGTGCACATCGTTGGCTCGGGTAATGGGGGAGGGGGTCTAGGGGGCAGCTGCAGCACAGAAGGTTTTTCACCTTAGTGCATTAAGGTGAAAAACCTTAAGGCATTAGAACCACTTTAAAGTGAATGTAAAGCTTTGGTATTTATTATTCTAAAATATATGCACACACAGTATCTCAAAAAGTGAGCACCCCTCACATTTTTGTAAAAATTTTATTATCTTTTCATGTGACAACACTGAAGAAATTACATTTTGGTACAATGTGAAGTAGTGAGTGTACAGCTTGTATAACAGTGTAAATTTTGCTGTCCCCTCAAAATAACTCAACACACAGCCACTAATGTCTAAACCGCTGGCAACAAAAGTGAGTACACCCCTAAAGTGAAAACGTCCAAATTGGGCCCAGTGTCATTATTTTTGTCCTTATTTTCCAGCACTGCCTTAACCCTATTGGGCATGGAGTTCAGCAGAGCTTCACAGGTTGCCACTGGAGTCTCCTTCCACTCCATGATGACATCACGGAGCTGGTGGATATTTAAAGACCTTGCGCTCCTCCACCTTCCGTTTGAGGATGCCCCTGAGATGTTCAATAGAGTTTAGGTCTGGAGACATGCTTGACCAGTCCATCACCTTTACCCTCAGCTTCTTTAGCAAGGCAGTGGTCGTCTTGGAGGTGTGTTTGGGGTCGTTATCATGTTGGAATACTTCCCTGCGGCCCAGTCTCTAAAGGTAGGGGGGGATCATGCTCTGCTTCAGTATGTCACAGTACATGTTGGCCTTCATGGTTCCCTCAATGAACTGTAGCCCCAGTGTCGGCGGCACTCTTCCAGCACCAGACAATTTTTTTTTTTTTTTTTGCAGAGACCCTAGAAAATAAAATGGCAGTCGTTGCAATATTGTATGTCACACTGTATTTGTGCAGCGGTCCTTCAAACACAATTTTTTTGGGAAAAAATACACTTCAATGAATTTGAAAAAAAAACTAAACGGTAAAGTTAGCCCAATTTTTTAGTATAATGTGAAAGCTGATGTTAAACGGAGTAAATGGATACCTAACATCTTGTGCTTTGAAATTGCGCACACTCGTGGAATAGAGAAAAACAATGGTACTTAAAAAATCTCCATAGGCAACGCTTTAAAAACATTTAGAGGTTAGCCGTTTAGAGTTACAGCTTGTGTTTTTTTTTAATATTCACTTGCTCTAATGATCACACTGATACCGCACGTGTGTTTTGAACACTGTTTACATTTGCGGTCCCGACTTGTGTATGCATTTACTTTGGTGCACGAGCACGGAGGGATTTTTTTTTCTTATTTATTTTAAAAAAAAAATTTACATTTACACTGTCCCCCTTTTTTAATTTTTTAAATTTTTTTTTTTTGATCACTTATTGCTGTTACAAAGAATGTACACGTCCCTTGTTGACAGCAATAGTCAAGTTTCAGGTATTTGGAGGGATATGGAGTCTATAAGACTTCAAATCTCTCCTTTGTACTTGGAAGCATTCAAAACACCAAGTTTGGTTGTTTTGAATACTGACATTTTTTTTAAGGCTCCAGTAAACCGGAAGTGACTTTCTGACGTCGCTTCCTGGTTTCTAGATCCAAGACCCGATCAAAGCCGTTTCTGGCTTTTTTCGGGTCTCCGGCCAGCTGGTGGATGTACCGGCTGGTCGCTCGAGCCTCCCAGTGGGACTGGAGAGCCCAGGCAGAGAGGCAGGAGGAGGGGGTGTCCCCTCCCACTGCTTGTGATAACGATCGAGCCGTTGCTTAGCCGCATCAGTTGTCATTACAAGAAAGCCGACCATCGGCTCTAAAAAACGGTACCGGGATGATGCCTGCAGCTGCAAGCCTTATGCCCCGTACACACGGTCGGACTTTGTTCGGACATTCCGACAACAAAATAGTAGGATTTTTTCCGACGGATGTTGGCTCAAACTTGTCTTGCATACACACGGTCACACAAAGTTGTCGGAAAATCCGATCGTTCTGAACGCGGTGACGTAAAACATGTACGTCGGGACTATAAACGGGGCAGTAGCCAATAGCTTTCATCTCTTTATTTATTCTGAGCATGCGTGGCAATTTGTCCGTCGGATTTGTGTACACACATTGGGAATTTCCGACAACGGATTTTGTTGTCGGAAAATTTTATATCCTGCTCTCAAACTTTGTGTGTCGGAAAATCCAATGGAAAATGTGTGATGGAGCCCACACACGGTCGGAATTTCCGACAACAAGGTCCTATCACACATTTTCCGTCAGAAAATCCGACCGTGTGTACGGGGCATTACTCCGGTACAACCACTGAGCAGAATGACGTACAGGCATGTGATTTTGCGGCAAGTGGTTAGCGCTTAACAGAACAAAGAATTAAAATCTGCTATAGGACAGGGCTACACAAATCCCAGGCCGCCATGGCGACTAGAAATTGCATACTGGGTTCACACATCTATATACTGAAATCGCAATGTAATTCATTCTTTCCCTCCCTCTCCCTCTCTTCCGGCATTGCATCATGCTATTATAATATATATAATATATTTATAATGTGTGCATAACTTTTACATTTATGAACATTAAACCTCATTTGCCACTTGGTTGTCCAATTAACCAGTACATTGAGGTCATCTTGTAAGTTGGAGACATCCTGTAAGGACGTTATTCCACTGCATAGCTTGGTGTCATCAGCAAAGACTGAAATGGTACTAATCCCAGACACAATATCATTTATAAAGATGTTAAAAAGTAAGGGTCCCAAGACTGAACCTTGGGGTACACCACTGATAACCTTAGACCATTCAGAGCAAGAATTGTTAACCACTACTCTCTAATTATGGTCTTTTGGCCAGTTTTCTATCCATTTACAAACTTAACCTACACCGCACCATGTCTTGGGTGCCATTGAACAAGACGACACCTGAACCTACACTTTGCAATTATAGTGTGTTTTGAGATTGGGGACAGAATCGCAGTGATTCTGCCGTAATCTCAAAATGACCAGGTGTGAACAGGGCCTAATGGAGTGGAGTTTTCCCCTACGACAAGTAAATGGATACCAAGCATGTCACACTTTAAAAATGTTCACGCCCACGCAACGGCGACAAGCCACGTAAATTTTTACTATCCACAGGCGACGCTTTAAAAACCTTTTACAGGTTACCACTTTAAATTCACAGAGGAGGTTTAGTGCTAGAATTACTGCCCCATGGTCTGACGTTTGCGAAGATACCTTACATGTATGGGATAATCGCTGTTTGCGTGCATGCGGCACTAATGCATGTGTTCGCCCTTGCACATTAGCACGTGGGAAAGGGGGAACTTGAAATTTATTTTTATTGCTGTCACAAGGCATGTAAACATGCTTGTGACGGCAAAAGGCATGTGACCGTTACTCTTTATGGAGGGATCTGGGGGTCAACATGACTCCAAGTCCCTCCTTTGCACTTGAAAGCATTCAAAATGCCAAGATCTGTGTTTTTTGAATACTTTTAATTTTCAAAAAATGGCACTGTTGACATCCAGGTAAACCAGAAGTGATGTCATGTCATCGCTTCCGGGTTACCATAGCGGAGACCCAATCAAAGCCGAATCAACTTGTAGGTTGAATTGAGACAGTGAACACAGATTAACCACTTCGATCAGTGCTATAAATAGCAGTGTCTGATCAGTCCGCCACAATGTCGCAGTCACGATAAAAATTGCAGATCACCGCCATTACTAGTTGATGAAAAAAAATAATAAAGGTGGCATAAATCTATAACTTTTGCGCGAACCAATCAATATGTGCTTATTGCCATTTTACCAAAATTATGTAGAAGAATACATATCCCCCTAAGCTGAGGAAAACATTTTTTTTTTTTTTTTTTTTTTTTTTATTTAATTGGGGATATTATTGCTAAAAGTAAAAAATATTGTGTTTTTTTTTTTTCCAAAGTTGTCGGTCTTTTTTTGTTGGCGCTAAAAATAAAAACCGCAGAGGTGATCAAATACCACCAAAAGAAAGCTCTATTTGTGTGGGAAAAAATTATCAATTTCATTTGTGTACAGTGTTGCATGACCGCGCAACTGTCATTGAAAGTGTGACGGCGCTGAAAGCTGAAAATTGGCCTGGGCAGGAAGGGGGTGAAAGTGCCCGGTATTGAAGTGGTTAAAGAGGAACTATACTTCATCTGGGCACCACAAACCAAAAATGCTATTTAAATTATTTTTAATAATCAAAGCAAACTCCCCCATCCTTCCATGTCTCCATGCTTTATTTTGTTAAAAAATCATTTGAAAAACACCCCCTAGAATTTCTGGCCATGGCCACCTTGAGTAAGGGCAGATGAATGCATGCAGCATTTACTTCCTGGAATCCACTTGCCCTTAGCTCAGGCATGCAACCAAGAGGTTGTGCCTAGCTGAGAAAGCCCCTCCTCCCCTACAGAAGATGTATGACATCATTCGCCTAGGCATGGAAACCAGGAAGTAACTGAAGAAACTAGAAAAAAAAGTTTAAATCAAGTAAATATGATATACTTTCCTGTATGTTTACTAGCAGCATGAGGATTAAAAATAGTCAATATGATATACTTTCCTGTATGTTTACTAATGCTAGCAGCATGAGGATTAAAAATAGTCAATGTTGATAGAGATAGTGAAATTTAAAGCTGACCATTTTTTTAATTATAGAATAGGAACAAGGTGAAACCTCCTGTGGTGTAATTTTTTTTTTTTTTTTTTTTTTTTGTAGTCTGTTCCCTAAGGGTAATATACCTTCATTTTCATAGACCCTGCTGTGGAAGTAAAGGAAAATCTCTTTAACCGCTTGCCGACCAGCTGACGTTATACGGCGGCAGGTCGGCTCTCCTGCGCAAATTGCCAAAGCTGTACCGGCGGCTTGCGCAGGCGCGATAGCCTGCGAGTTGGGCGGACTCTATGTCCACCGGCGACCTGTGATTGCCTATTACAGAGGCAGAATGGGGAACTGCCTTTGTAAACAAACAAGGCGATTCCCCGTTCTGACAGGTGACATGACAGAGATCTACTGTTCCCGTTGATCAGGAACAGTGAAGTCACGTTCTCTGTCATGTTCCAGTAAGCCCCCCCCACAGTTAGAACACACCTAGGAAACACATTTAACCCCTTGATCACCCCCTAGTGTTAACCCCTTCCCTGCCAGTGACATTTACACAGTAATCATGGCTATTTATAGCACTGATCGCTGTATAAATGTCAATGGTCCCAAAAAAGAGTTCGATCTCTCCGCAATGTCGCAGTCCCACTTAATATCACAGATCGCTGCCATTACTAGTAAAAAAATAAATTAAAAAAAATGCCATACATCTATCCCCTATTTTGTAGACGCAAACCAATTGGTGTACACCTATTGCGATTTTTATTTTTCATTTATTTATTTTTTTTGCTAAAAATATGTAGAAGAATATATATCCGGCCTAAACTGACGAATACATTTTTAGTTTTTTTCTTTTAGTTTGTTTTTTTTGTTTGTGTTTTTTTTTTTTTTCTTTGGATATGTATTATAGCAAAAAAATGTTTTCTTTCAAAATTGACGCTTTTTGTTTATAGCGCAAAAAATAAAAACCGCAAAGGTGATCAAACACCACCAATAGAAAGCTCTTTGTGTGAAAAAACGGATATAATTTTTGTTTGGGTACAGCGCTGCACGACCGCGCAATTGTCAGTTAAAGTGACGCAGTGCCGTATCGCAAAAAATGGCCATTAAGGGGGCAAATCCTTCTGGGCTGAAGTGGTTTAAAGGGGCTGTAAATACTCTTGGTTTTTCACCTTAATGCGTTCTATGCATTAAGTGAAAAACCTTCTGTGCTGCAGCTGTTCTTGTTACTTGAACCCGTCTGTTCCATTGATGAGCACGAGCCCAGCAGCTCCAGCCGCTCTCTCTCCTCTTTGGATAGATTGATAGCAGCAGGAGCCATTGGCTCCCACTGCTGTCAATCAAATAAAGTGACACAAGAGCAGGGGGGCGGGGCCGAGTACTGCTGTCTGTGTCAATAGACGCAGCAGCGTGACTCGGCGACACGCCCACATGGGTGCCACCGTGGAAAGCGGCTCTCTGTGGGGGCACCCGATGAAGAGGATCAGGGCTGCTCTGTTCAAAATCCTTGCACAACACAGGTAAGTATAACAAGTATGTATAAAAATGCAAACCTTTACAACCCCTTTAACCAGCGCATGATGATATACGTCGGCACAATGGCATGGCTGGGCAAATGGGCGTACAGGTACATCCCCTTTAAGATGCGGCATTGTGGGTGCGCGCCCGCCATGTGCTCCGTGACCGCGGGTCCCGCGGCCTTGATGTCCGCCGGGTGCCTGCGATCGTGTCATGGAGCGGAAGAACAGGGAGATGCCTTTTGTAAACAAGGCATTTCCCCGCCTAGTGACATGACAGAGATCACTGCTCCCTGTCATCGGGAGCAGTGATCGCTGTCATGTGAGTAGTAGCCCATCCCCCCCCACAGTTAGAATCACGACCTAGGACACACTTAACCTCTTGATCGCCCCCTAGTGTTTAACCCCTTCCCTTCCAATGTCATTTACACAGTAATCAGTGCATTTTTATAGCACTGATCGCTGTATAAATGACAATGGTCCCAAAATAGTGTCAAAAGTGTCCGATGCGTCCGCCATAATGTTGCAGTCACAAAAAAAAATCGCAGATCGCTGCCATTACTAATAAAAATAAAACAAATTAATAATAAAAATGCCATTAAAATTATCCCCTCTTTTGTAGACGCTATACTTTTGCGCAAACAAATCAATATGCGCTTTTTGCAATTTTGGTAAAAAAAAAAAAAAATTATGTAGAATACATATCGGCCTAAACTGAAAAAAAATTAGTTTTTATATATTTTTGGGGGATATTTATTATAGTAAAAAGTAACAAATATTGCTTGTTTTGAGAACTGACAATTTTTATTGGAAAAAATGAATTTCCAACATAAAATACAGGAAAACACGCTTTGTTGTAGTGAAATATTTTGGCCAGTGGTAAAGTTCTAGGCAGTCGTGCATAGCTTACAACCATTGGCAGTATGTAGAATTGTCAGGTTAATTAGGTAGCATACCAAAGTCTAGCCTGCATAAATGCACGTAAACAAGTGGATGAGGAGAAAAATATAATGAAAAGGTTAAGGGGTTAAGATAGAAGAAAGAAACCGGATAGAAAGTAGTGAAGGAGAGAGAATAAGAAAGGACAACCACCTACCCCAAAAGCTCCACACCACCTGAGAGGCACTAACCATAAGTGCAGACAATCTCTGCAAGATCGAGGGTTACAGAGTATTGGGTTGTAGGAGTCTCCAACAGGACCAATGGCTCCCATACTCAATTATGTATATCAAGGGTGTTATTTAGAGAGGCCGTCAGGTACTCCATTCTTTTAACATCTCTGATACTGGAGTGCAGCTTTAACAGTGAGGGGGGTTCCCTCTTTTTCCACTTCAGGGCCACCAAACACCGCGCTGCAGTTAGCACGTGGGCTAAGAGCTTTTTTGACAGTTTAGAGAAGGAGGTGGGTGGGAGGTCTAGAAGAAAAGTTTTCGGGTTGAAGGGCATCCCAGTGCCAAAGATGGATTGAAGCAGGGAGTGTACCGTCTGCCAATAGGGGGTGAGTAGAGGTCAGGTCCAATAGACATGATATAGCGTCCCCCTATCTTTACAACACCACCAACATCGTGGGTCGGCAGAGGGGTATATGGAGTGGAGCAGGTCAGGGGTCCGGTACCAATGAAATAGAATCTTATATTGATTCTCTGTATAGAGAGTACAGATGGAGCTCTTAGAGGCCTGCGACCATATGAGCTGCCACGCATTCAGGGGTATATCCACACCCAGGGCCTGCTCCCACTTACCCATATAGGCATGCTGTGGTCCGGCTGGCGATAAATCCATGGTCAGGAGCTAAGTGCGCGGGATCATACCTTTTTAGGGGACAAGCCCTCTAGACATAGTTTTTCGAATTGGGTTAGGGGGGAGAATTGAAGATTCGTTACCAAAGATTGCGCATAATGCCGTATTTATAACTAAAAGCCTGTCTGGGTATGTTAAAGGCGTCTTGCAGATCTTGAAAAGATCTCAGGGTTCTAGTTCTGGTGTCTACCAATTGACCGTAGCGAAATAAGGCCTTATCCATCCAGAAGGGAGACATCTGCGAGGTCAAGCTATCTAGAATATTGGGTGTGAATAGGAATGAAGTGGCTAGGGAGGAGGTGGTGGTAAGCGGGTATGTCGATTTTGCACGCCGCCATAGCGTGAGCAGAAGCGCCATTGGCCCTAGCTGTATACCGCCGGACACTACATCATAACTCCATAACATGGAATTCGGGTGGATGAGGCTAACCATAATTTCTCAAATTGTGTCCATCGGTTATAGGCATGGAGGGTGCACCAAGAGGCTACAGGGTGTAACTGGGCAGCTAAATAATACTTGGCTATGTTAAGGAACGCAAGGCCGCCTTGATTGCGGGGAGCGTACAGGACCAATCTAGCGATCCGGTGCCTCTTATAGTTCCAGAGAAAATTAATCAAGTTGCCCTGGAGTCTCTTAAACTGTGAAGTTGGAATCGGGATGGGTAGTGTCTCAAAAAGGTATAAAAGTTTAGGTAGAATTGTCATCTTTAAGGTTTCAAGGTGGCCAAAAAGAGATAGTTTTAGAGATTTCCACTTGGCCACGGAAGCCCTGATGGATGAGTATAGTTGGGGGAAGTTGGCTTTATAGAGTGTGTTGTATGTGGGTGTGAGGTGGATCCCGAGGTATTTTAAGGAAGAGGTCTTCCACGTATAATTAAATGTTTTTGAGAGGGCCGATAGCGTCTGGTGGGGTATATTGAGGGGGAGAGCTTCCGTCTTTGAGTTATTGATTTTGTATTCTGAGCGGGCACTATACCGTCTATCTCTACGTGTAGATTCGGGAGAGAAACATGGGGTTGCGTGAGGGTGAGGAGGACATCGTCCGCAAGTAAGGATATCATAAAGTCTCTAATACGGACTGGGATACCCTGGATGTTTGAGTTCTTTCTGATATGGGCTGCTAAAGGCGCAATACATAGGGCATATAAAAGAGGGGAGAGTGGACAGCCTTGTCGAGTCCCATTGGAAACTTGGAAAGTAGAGGAAGAGGCGAACTGGGTACGGACCAGGGCCGAGGGGGATGAGTATAGGTGAGTAATGGCTCGGAGGAAAGAGCCTTCAATACCAACCCGATGGAGAGTTGCAAACAGGAAGGGCCAGCTTAGCCTATTGAAGGCTTTTTTCGCATCTAAACTGAGAAGTATTGGCTCTGATCTGGTCCTGTTTGCAACCTCCACGAGGTCAATGACCCTCCGAGTGTTATCTCTAGTCTGGCAAAAGGGGAATAAATCCCACTTGATCCTTGTGGATTAGCGACGGCATGAAGTAGAGCTGCACGATTCTGGCCAAAATGAGAATCACAATTTTTTTGCTTAGAATAAAAAGATCACGATTCTCGCGACGTAAAATCTTTCACATTATACAAAAAGAAAAAAAAATGGGCCAACTTTCCTGGTTAGCTGTTTAATGAATAAAAAAAAAAAAAAAAAAAAAGTAATTTTTTCCAAAACAATTTGCATTTGAAAGACCGCTGCGCAAATACAGTGTGACATAAAATATTGCAACAACCACCATTTTGTTCTTTTTGGTGTCTACTAAAAAATATATATATAATGTTTGGGGGTTGTAAGTAATTTTCTAGCAAAAAAAAATGATTTTAACTTGAAATCAACAAATGTCAGAAAAAAGTTTAGTGTTTAAGTGGTTAAACTTTTTTCACTTACACACAAAGTCTATTCTATTGACAAATTGTTACAATGTTTATACTTATGTTCAACTGATAAAGAATGTTTTGATTTTTGGCAGACTGCACAGTTTTTCCTCTTCCTTTCTTTTGACTTCAGAAGAGCAGAGAGAATTCTTTGCATAGAAAGAATTGTGAAACACTTTAGTCAAGATCGCGATAACGATCCTTGAGGATTAATCGTGCAGCTCTAGCATGAAGTTGTTTAACATATTTGCTAAAAGTTTCGTGAAAATTTTTAAGTCTGTATTGAGGAGTGCGATCGGGCTATAGTTGGAGGATAGGGTATGATCCTTTCCCGGTTTGGGGATCAGCGTAAGGATGGAGGTTTGCATATCCTTCGGGATAGGTGTGTTGGATAGAAATGAGTTAAGCAAAGTTATTATGTGGGGAATCAGATGTGGTAGGAAGGTTTTGTAGTAGAGGTATGGTAGGCCATCAGGCCCGGGAGCCTTGTTATTTGGTGAAGATTTAATCGTGTCAGTTACTTCCTCTTCTGTAATAGAGGAGTTGAGGCTAGTTAAGGCGGAGGAGGAGAACAAAGGAAGATCAGTCCGCCAGGTAAGAGTGGATGGCCTGAGATAGGTCGGGGGTTGTGTGGAACACTCAGGTCGTTATATAAAGTTGAATAGTAGTCATGAAAAAGTTGGGCAATTTTAGGGGTTGTGATTGAGGGATGCAATTTGCATCTTTAAGGTGGGGTGGGTGACTAAGTCACCTCTCGCTCGTGAAGTTGTCTTGCTAGAAGCGTATCTGGTTTATTGGCCTTGTCGTAGGTCTGTCATAGCCTGAGCAGTGCTTTCTCTATCTCACCCAGGTCTATGTCCCTCAGCCCTGATGCTTATAAGTTCCCTAAGAATGGTTAGGGATGGGGAGGAGAGCAGTCGTGCTTCCAAGAGTTTGAGTTTGTCTAATAGCAGTCGGCGGGCTACATTGGCATTTCGTTTTAGGGCAGTGGAGAGTGATATGCACTGATCTCTAAAGACCGCCTTATGACCCTCCCACAGGGAGTAGGTGGAGACCTCAGGGGAGCTGTTTTCTGCAAAGTACAGCTTCAGGGTTTGTTCCAGTTCCACTCTGGAAGGGTCATGTTTGAGTAAAAAGTCATTCAAGCGCCAGTGACGTGTACGAAAGGATCCCGGGGAGAGTGCGAGGGAGAGTTTAATCGGAGCGTGTTCCGACCACGAGATTGCTTGAATATCTGAGCCTGTACAGGCTCTCAGGGATGAGGCATTGACAAAAAAGTAGTCCAGTCGCGAGTGGGACTTGTGGGTGTGGGAGTTAAAAGTGAATTGTTTAGCTGATGGGTAGGCTGTGCTCCAAGTATCGAATAGGGCATACTTCCTGGTTAATTGGCGAAAGAGGGTGGCTTTCCTATCGATGGCCATGGAGGTTTTCCCATGCCCTATGGCGTGTTTATCAAGGCATTGGGAATAGGCCAGGTTAAAGTCCCCTCCGATGACCAAATATTGGTGGGTAGCCGCAAACAGTCGTTTATACACTTTGGACAGAAAGGAATTTTGGTTGATGTTCGGGGCATAAATGTCACATTAAGTGAGGTTGGCTCCCTTCCAGGAACCTCTAAGAATGAGATATTGCCCTAGTGGATCTGAGTACAGGGATTGTAACTGGAAGGGTGAACCCTGCCTAAAAAGGATTGCTACCCCTGCTCGTTTGCGTGGGTTGGAGGCCAGGTATATTTTGAGGGAAGCGTTAAAGGGCGAATGCCATGGTGCCGGTTTTAGCAAGATGTGTCTCTTTGATAAAAATGTCTGCTGTGAACCGCTTGAACTCTTGTAGAGCTAGGCTCCGCTTGATAATGGAGTTGAGTCCCTTCACGTTTAGTGATAGTATGTCAATCATGGTGGGTAGGGTGGGAGGGGAGGTAGTAGATTACCTAGCAGGCTTGGTGGTGTCCAGGGGGTTTACGGGTCGGTTACCCGGGATGGTTTTGAATCGAAGATTCATGACCCTGTAGATGGAATCCGAGCTCCAGAGGCGGAAGGTGTCCAGGAGGTTGGAGAATAGAAGAGGAAGAGGAGGAAAGGATCCAGTAGAAGAGGAGGAGGCATTAAAAAAACATAACATTCAGTACAAAATCAGATCTGGTTAACAATTCACAGTATTACCCACATAACAAAGGTGGCGGGTTGGGAGTCTCCGGTGTGCATGTTGCGCGCTTTTCGCATAATGTCCTACTTGGGGGTGTAGTTGTGTACCCTACAGATCATATCTTGTGGTCTGGACCTCGGTCCGCAGGGGTGGAGGGCGTGATTGGCCAGGTCTAATTTAACTCTTTGGTGTTCCGGGCGGCCCAGTACATTGTTGAAAATAGCTTGCAGAGTTGTAGGTAAATCTTCGTCCTGGGTCACCTCTGGGAGAACGCGGACCCTGATGTTACGCCTGCCCCTATTATCGAGGTCCTTGAGATGACATTAAAAGTCCCTGAGAGTGGAGGCTTGTGAGGCCAGGCAATCATGTATTTGTGAGAGTTCATGCTTGGTGTCGCAGGCTTCTTCCTCAGAGATGTGACTTTTGGGACATGAGCAGCCAGGAGATCCCCCTCAGAGCCATACCTGTTAGTCCCGTGTCCCAGAGAGGCTCGTGGTGGAGGAGAGAGCTGCTATGCATGGAGCTGGCTCCATCTTGGCCGCGTGTGGTCCCGCCGGAGCTCTGTGGCCGAAATACTCTGTGATGAGCAGCGGGGGAGCAGAAGAGGACCTGGTGGAATGTCCCCGGGGGGTCAGCTTCTTTATTTTTTAACAGTTTGCCCATTGTTAGCGGTGCCGTTATGCAGGGATTATCAGCGTGCAGGCAGGCAGGCCAGGCTGAGGGCTTCAGAGAGACGCGTCCGTTCCGGAAGCCATCCAAGCCACGCCCCCAAAATATTGCTTTTTTGTAAAAAATGTCGCTCTATTTTTGTTTATAGCGCAAAAAATAAAAACCGCAGAGGTGATCAAATACCACCAAAAGAAACCTCTATTTGTGGGGAAAAATGGATGTCAATTTTGTTTGGGTACAACGTTGCACGACCGCGCAATTGTCAGTTAAAGCAACGCAGTGCCGTATCGCAAAAAGTGCTCTGGTCAGGAAGGGGGTAAATCCTTCCGGGGCTGAAGTGGTTAAGGTGAGATAAATACCCTGTTAAACAGTTGTTAACATTGAAATTTTTCCCCTGTTTCAGTGACAAGGCATGGGTGTGGTTTCTTGAGAACTTTATTTGTTCATACACATGGTCAGTAGATGACTGCTAAGCTGTCTACAAACATCAGGCAGGGGGCAGGGTCTAACACATCCCAGCTGTCCTAATAATCTTTGCATGTTTGTGCAAGGAGGGGTGGTGGGGGGTGGAGGCTGTTGAGGACATTCATCTGTCCTGGAGAGAAAGCAATTGTAATCAATAGTGAAAATTCAAGCCAGCCACATAGGAACTTTCCCGGTCAGACTGTGTAGAACTGTATTGGGTATATGTTCTCTAATGTTTGTTGGTGCATATTTTAAAAAAGAGAAGGGGAAAGGGGGGAATACCCTTTCTCTAAATAGATGGGATTTTTGGAGGAAAATACTGAGTTCAGTAGGTGAAGATCAAGCAAGTTTGATAAAAAATTGACAATCTTTATTGAGACATAATTTAAAAATAGAAATGTCAACACATATACAGACATATGACCATCCAGTAGTAGATTTCAAAATTCATACGTGACTAACAGCCAACATGTTTCGCAAAAGGATTTTCGCTTCATCAGGGCTAGACACGGTATCATTGATTCATTTAAACTGTATAGACAATAAACAGTCTCAAATTAAATAATGGTCATATATGAAATCGAATCATAACAATAGAAAAACATTAATTGCATAGAATTTTGCTCACCTACTATTCAAATTTAAAACAATAAGGCAATCGCCACCATTCACCGGACATCAACCGCAAAATCAACTGGTGCGGATTGTCCCTGGGTGCCAGATCCCAGACGGACAATACCAGTAGGAGGACTGGACCACACAATTAGGGCAATATAGACTGGTAACCCGTACTGAAACAAAAACGGGAAACCCATAAGTTCCTCTAATTAAGAATTAATCATAAACAGTACTACTGACGACCATAGACAGTCAATCATATCTTAAGTATTGTATATTAAACATTAGGGACTTTGTTGACCAGACGCCTAAGTGATACATTACATATAAGGTATATTTATAGTGTATATAGTGTTACTAAGACATCTATATTAGAATATCTATAAAAATGGGGGGCAGTCTTGTTCATCATTCATAGGGGGGAGGGGGGGGCCCAGGACAGGACAGGACAGGACAGGACCCACCAGTGAATTGCTCAGGACATCTAATATATGTTATGATTCGATTTCATATATGACCATTATTTAATTTGAGACTGTTTATTGTCTATACAGTTTAAATGAATCAATGATACCGTGTCTAGCCCTGACGAAGCGAAAATCCTTTTGCGAAACATGTTGGCTGTTAGTCACGTATGAATTTTGAAATCTACTACTGGATGGTCATATGTCTGTATATGTGTTGACATTTCTATTTTTAATTATGTCTCAATAAAGATTGTCAATTTTTTATCAAACTTGCTTGATCTTCACCTACTGAACTCAGTATTTTCCTCCAAAAATCCCATCTATTTGGAGAAAGGGTATTCCCCCCTTTCCCCTTCTCTTTTTTTAATATATGTTGATTAGGGACACTGCACACTGCTTGCTTTGTTCATCCAGATCTCATGGAATATGGACAAATTTTCAAGGGCTCTGAGGAAATTGGTGTAGAATGAAATGATTGCAGTGCTTGTATACAGGGGGGAGTATGGCTGCCTCCAAATTTAGCTTATGTGTAACACAGCAGCCCTGATCCTTCTCTTCTCAGGTCCCCCACTAGCACTCCTGGCTCCTCCTCCACACCAAGCTGCTTGCTATGGGGGGACTCTTGCGTGCTCGCTCCTGAGCCCCACTCTGTGACCATTGACATTGATGTAGCACAGCTCAGCCCACTAACCCCTCGCTTCCTCTTCACTGGCTGTGATTGACAGCAACAGGAACCAATGAGGAAGGAGAGCAGAGAGCTGCTGCTTCTCTGCACATCAATAGACTGAGTTCTAGTAAGTGTGGGTGGGGAAACGTGAGCTGCTTGCAGAAAGTTTTTTACCTTAACCCCTTCGCGCCTTAAACAAATCTTAAAGCAGAAGCACAATTTTGCAACTTTGACATGTGTTAGTAAAACCGTACATATCATCACTACTAATTTGTGCATCCAAGTGGATTATACCTTTTTGTTTTTTTTTCAGGACAAATTGGGCTTTCTTTTGATGGTAAATGGTAATGGAAATCCTCCTGATTTTATTATTATTTGTTTTAATCATCAAAGGAAAAGTTCCCAAAATAGTAAAATAATAAATACATTTTAGTATATTTCTTGCTACTTCCATAACCTTCCACCAAAGGTGTGTGTGTGTGTGTATTTAATTGTGTGTGTGTGTGTGTGTGTGTGTATATGTATTATAATTTTTTTATTTCTCTCTCTGCAAAGGAAGAGAGAAATAGATATGATGCGCGTCTCTCCTCCATTTTACAGAAAGTAGAAAACATGGGAACGGGCTTCACAGTGACTGATCCCTGTGGTAGCCAATCGGCGGCTATCACAGCGATCAGGTGACCCAGAACCGGGTCTTCTGATTGTTAGTATGGGGCCCAGGGCTCTCGATGCACTCCCAGCACAAAGGGAGATATGCAAGTATGCGGCCCCATGGAAAAAAGCCCAGTCTAGTGAGGCCGCATATTTGTGTGTTAATGCAGAGAATCAAACCTGCCTTTAGAACCACTTTAAGTTAAAGAGGAGTTCCACCCGAGGTCCAGTAAAAAAATTAAAAAAAAATTAAAAGTCAGCAGCTACAAATACTGCAGCTGCTGACTTTTAATTGGACACTTACCTGTCCCAGGGTCTAGCGATGTTGGGGATCGAAGCTCCGCTCGTCTCCCCCTCCGTTCAGCGGCGCCGGCATTGCAACTGTGGGCGCCGGGCTGTGGCTTCACAGCCTGGCACCCACTGCGCATGTGCGAGCGGCGCCGCGTGCCGTGATTGGTCGATCAGTCACCTGGGACCTGTAATGGGTCCCAGATGATTGACAGGAGGGAGGGAGCAGAGCTGAGCCCTTCCTGTGCCGAGGGGGAAGTGATGTCACCAGCTCAGGCACTGGAAGAGGCAGACCACGAGGGACCACCTAGCAACAGGCATTTAGAGGGAAGTAAAAAAATATATATATATATCCAAATGTTTTTTTGTATTTTTTTTTTTTTTTTTAATTTTTCATGTAGTTTTTTTTTTTTTTTTTTTGGGTGGAACCCCACTTTAAGCCGCATGCAGCTTGAATTTCGGATGATTCCTGCTGAATCAGTGTAAGTTCAACCCTTGGTGGCCTTGTCGGTACAAACCAGCTAAACAGGAGAAAATTTTTAAAAGTCTACTGAGCAAGGAAAATGATCAGTGGAATCTTGTCTACATCCTATCAGGTGCAGTCACTGTTCAAGGGTATTCAGGCAGCTGCAAGTGCTGTGGCTGTCTGAATACAATAACCGGCAGTGGAGATTTCTCCATTCACGGTGTTTTGGCACGGATGGGGGAATCAATTGATTTATTTTGTTAATCCTCTCCATTCATGACTATATGTCTATGGCTAGCTTTAGGCAGGCCGTAGATGGTGCTTTTTTTCTTTTCCTGCAAGTCGCTCAATTCCCCCATCAACACAGTCGGGGGATGCGGGGAGCCGTCCCTGCCGGGAAAATAGTGATTATTGCTAGCAGCTATTGCCCCAGGCAATAATCACTTTCTGGGAAAAAATATTTCCGGGTTTGGCAGGTCACATGGCTCACGCCCGTTAAAATGAGTATTTCTTCTTTTGTATGTAGCTGTTTTACCTAGAGTTCAGCTTTAAATAAAAACAACATCATGAAAGCCATACCAACGACCTACAGGTAGGGTTTGTAAACCAGGATGAGTTATGACTTTAATTTCATTTTCTTTATGCAGGGTGACTCGGAGAGGGAGATTGCCCAGGCGTGCTTCTCAGCTACATTATGCGGTTAGCAGGTAACATTTCCAGCTTTGTCTGCAGTGCAATTGTGAGATTTGTATTGTAATTTGTTTTAAAAACGGCAGTTGGAGCATGAAATTTTTTTTTATCTGTTATAGAGCTGCACGATTAATCTTTAAAGAATCCAGATTACTATTGAACTCCCCTCACTATTCAAAACAGCATTTCTACAATTCAGTGCAGAGCCGTCCTCTGCTCACAGCTGTCAAAAAAAGAGCCCCGATCCTCCTTTTCTGGGGTCCCTCAGCAGCGCTCCTGGCCCCTCTTCTCGAGTGCCCCATCGGAGAGACGCGCTCTCCCTTGGGGCACCTGTGCGGGCACGCTCCCATGTGCTGCTGCTGCGTCTGTTGACACAGACAATAAGGAGAGCGCTCAGACAAAAGAATGTATTGAGGTGAAAAACTGCAAGGGTTTGCAACCCCTTTAAAGACCAGGCCTTTTTTTCTGACATTTGTTGCTTACAAAATCATCATTTTTTTAATAGAAAATTACTTAGAACCCCCAAATAAATAAATATATTCGTATAAGTCGACCCGAATATAAGCCGAGGCACCTAATTTTACTGCAAAAAAAACAGGAAAACTTATTGACTCGAGTATAAGCCTAGGGTGAGAATGCAGCAACTACTGTAAGTGGAAAAGAGGGTCAACAATGCCCATTTTCAGCCTCACTGTGCCCATGTACCTTTTCCGCCGTGTCAGTATTGATGCGGAGGGAAGGAAAGCCATATTACGCCGTACATTGTCCCCTTCGATTCACAGCAGGGCTGTGTGTATAGGAAGTCTGCGCCGTCTTGCCTCCTCCTCGTCCATCCGTGACGAGGAGGAGACGGAGCTTTGTTACAGTGGCTGTGTTTATAGGAAGTCTGCGCCATCCCTCCTCCGAGGAGGTGGAGCTTTGTTACAGTGGGCAGCGCGACTTCCTATACACAGTCACTGTAACAAAGCGCCACCTCCTCCTCGTCACGAACGGAGGAGGAGGCGGGCGGCGCATCATACATATACATATACATATACATATACATACATATACATATATACACATTCTACGCAAAACTCCAAAAATGGACAGGACAAAATTATTGGCACCTCAATTTAATATTTGGTAGCACAGGCCCTGGAAAAAAACTGAAATCAATCACTTCCTGTAAACATCAATGAGTTTCTTACACCTCTTTTACTTGAATTTTCGACCACTCATCTTTAACCAACTGCTCCAGGTCTCTCAGATTGGAAGGGTTCCTTCTCCCAACTGCTGTTTTGAGATCTCTCCACAGGTGCTCTATGAGATTTAGATCTGGACTCATTGCTGGCCAGTTCAGTACTCTCCAGCACTTTGTCTTAAACCATTTCTGGGTGCTTTTTGACGTGTGCTTTGGGTCTTTGTCCTGCTGTAAGACTCATGACCTCTGACAGAGACCCAACTTTCTGACACTGGGCCCTACACTGCACCCCAGAATTCTTTGGTAGTCTTTAGATTTCATAATGCCATGAACACGGTCAAGACATTCAGTGCCTGCAGCAGCAAAGCAACCCCAAAACATCAGTGAACCTCTACCATGTTTTACTGTAGGGACTGTATTCTTTTCTTTGAAGGCCTAATTTTTTTTCTGAAAACACTAGACTGACAGCTTTACCAAAAAACTGTAAATTTTGTTTCGTCTGTCCACAGCACATACTCCCAAAAGGATTTTTATCTTCCTCAGTTAAGTTTTGACAAACTCTAAATCTGGCTTTTTTATGTTTCTGTGTAGCAGTGGGGTCTTCCTGGGTCTCCTACCATAAAGTCCCTTTTCATTCAGATGGAGACATATAGTGCGAGCTAACACAGTTGTACCCTGTGACTAAAGGTCAGCTTGAATTTGTCTGGAAAGTGGTCAAGGTTTTTTATCCACCATTCGAACAATCCTTTGTTGCAATCTTTGATCAATTTTTCTCTTTCGTCCACGTCCAGGGAGATTAGCTACAGTGCCATGGGCTATAAACTTTTTCACAATGGTGCGCCCAGTGGACACAGGAACATTAGGATCTCTGGAGATGGACTTTTTACCTTGAGATTGTCCATGCTTTTCCACTTTTTTTTTTTTTTTTTACCTCAAATCCTCAAAACAATTCTTTTCTGCTCTTTCTTTTCTCCATTGTTCGTTTGGCACATAGAGACACACACAACAGAAAGGTTGAGTGAATTTTTCACCATTTTAACTGGTTGCCGGTGTGATTTCTATATTGTCAGCACATGTTACCAGATACAGGTGACTTTGATTACAAATTACAGGAGCATCACAAACTTGGAATGCAATTATTTCTTACAACTTTAAGGGTCGGTTCACACTAGGACGACTTGTCAGTCAACCTAGCCGCCTGACAAGTAGCGTCCCGTTCTGTACAATGGAACCGTTCTGCGTCGCTCCGACTTAGAAAAAGGTTCCTGTACTACTTTGGGGGCGACTTGAGGCGACTTGCATAGACTTCTATATAGAAGTCGTTTTGCAAGTCGCCACCCCTGTCGTGTCCAGGTCGCTCTGCCTCAGTGTGAACCGGGGCTAAGAAGGTGCCAATAATCTTGTCCAGTGCATTTTGGAGTTTTGCCTGGAATGTGTCAGATTTGGCTTTTTGCTTTTCCACTTTTTTTGTCTAATGTGAAAGATGTTACGCTGCGAGAATTGTGATCTTTATTCTAATTAGAATCGTGCAGCTCTACTCTGTTAGCAGAGTTCCATTGGCAGGGCACTGTGTACCTACCCTTGACATGTGACAGTAACCAACGTAGCTTTTATTATAGAGGAGACAGGATACAAATATGCATTAGATAAGGTTATGTGCCATATAATGATCTAGAAGTAAACACAAATCAGCAATAAAATAATAGTTCGGGGGGTTGGGGAGCGAGGACCTAATTAGAGCTGATTAGGGTAAACGAAGGGTTGGCCTCCACTGGATAGAACACATTTGGGATGAGTTAGAGCGGAGACTGCGAGCCAGGCCTTCTTGTCCAACATCAGTGCCTGACCTCACAAATCGGCTTCTGGAAGAATGGTCAAACATTCTCATAGACACACTCCTAAACCTTGTGGACAGCCTTCCCAGAAGAGTTGAAGCTGTTATAGCTCCAAAGGGTAGGCCAACTCAATATTGAACCCTACGGACTAAGATTTGGATGCCATTAAAGTGTTACTAAACCCACAACCGTAAAATCAGTCTGTATATGCAGAATAGCATGTTTGTTATACTCTCTGTGGGACTTAAGGGGTTAATCCTCTGCATTGTGTAAAAAGAATGTTTGATTCTGTATGCATAGATCCTTCCTCTCCTACACTGTCTATCTGGGGAAGGCCAGCTAAAGCTGGATACACACTATACAATTTTCTGTAGATTTTTTTCCCTCAGATTTACCAAAACCATATAATATGGAATCAAACCTTCAGAGTTTCAATTTGTATGCAATCAGGCAGGCCCTTGCACTACATGGTTTTGGTAAATCTAAAGAAAATCCGACAACAAAAGTTGTATAGTGTGTATGGGGGTCTAACACACAAGCAGGTTAGCCAACCTGCACATGCTCAGTTGTGTCTTTTATGCTGGAGAGAACATTTCATTGTTCTCAGAGCTAGCCAGGTCACATGATATTGACCTCATACATGTGGGTGTGTATACAGGCTATAGTGGAAATCTCCTCCTACCTGAACACACAGGTCTGAACAAACTCTGCAGTTTATCATGTGACCGTTATATACAGATCAGTCAAACATTTATATAGATGAACTATTTTCACATTACTGGGTTTAGTAACACTTTAAAGTTCATGTGCGTGTAAAGGCAGGCATCCCAATACTTTTGGTAATATAGTCTATGTAACTGTATAATGTGGTGTGCTTCTTTGGGGCTCTACTGTACAATGTGTTGGGGGGGGCATTCACAATGATTTGCACCACGACACCCCACACAGAGCAGGTAAATTGCCATGTGTTGCAGCAACACGAGTTAATGCTTGCATTTTAGCACACGTTGCCACAACATACAAGTGTAAATGGGCCCCTCAAGTGGAACTGAAGCTTTCCAAAAAACATCTGAAACCTGATAGGAGCTTGCTTAAAGGGATGGTCATCATTCTTAAAGGGTAACTCCACTTTCGTGGGGGAAAAAAAATAGCAGATAAAGAAAAAATAGTGCGTACAATTGTGATACAAGATATTGTAATTGAATGTTATTAAAAATTACCTTTCCTTTTCAGTCTGCAGCCGCTGCAATTTTCTATAAATGCAATATGGCTACGTGGAGTTGTTCTGTACACAGAATGTGTCGTGACCAATCCCCAGATGCATAATTTCTTGCTTGTGTGATTGGCTCACCAATTTTCCCTTAAGTCTGCCTAAGATACAAGTAAGTTTTTAGGCATCCCCTGCAGCAAAAATTTCATTTTTTGTGAGATATTTCCAAAAGGAACCTCTCTAAAGGGATGCAGGCCCAGCAGATTTCCTCATTGGTGCTTTGCAGCTGCCAGAGCTGAATGATAATTATGAAACCACTCCCATTAGACCCACTGTGCACAGACAAACACACAGGGATTTCTTCAGAATAACAAAAGAGAGGAATCTGCAACAAAGGTTGTTATAATCCTTGTAATGTACATAGATCACCCAGAAAGGAATGTTTTTTTTCTCAACAAAAGTGGAGTTATGCTTTAATTGAATCTGAGTTTTAATATTCCCTAACGCCTTGAAGTTTGTGGAAAGCTTTGGAAATGCTTTGTAAAAGTTTGTCGTATACCCTTCTTGTATACGAGCTGAAGAAATAGTTTGAGGTTGTTGATCTAGACTAACTTGTTGTTGGCAGGTCCTGTTCGTATTATCGTGGTTCTCCTCACAGTGGGCTTGACATGGATTTTGGCAGGAATTATGTTGGGAGGGCAGGGTGGCTTTCCGAGATTACAGCAAATCCTAGGTGGTAAGTAATCAATTGTTTCTTACACTCATGACCACTGAAAGCATGTGAAATAACAGGGTTGTGCCCTAGCAGGAAATTATTCATCCATCTTCAAATTTCTCTGGTAGATCACAAAACTAGAAAAGCTGGTGGGTAAGTGCAAAGCAGGCAGTTTTTTTATTGCACATTGCCAACCATAAGGTTATTTAGGCTGCATTCACACCTAAACAATTTCAGCTTGTAAAACGCCCAACAAACAAAATCCTATTCATTTAAATGGCCCCTGTTCACGTCTGAGCGTTTTGTAGCCTGAAGCAAAATGCCTGAAGTTTAAAAAAAAGTACATGAGCTTCTTTTTGGGCAGATAACAGGCGTTTTTCTGCTTTTTACATTGGTGACCTTTTGACCTGTGCAATATCGCGGTAAAAACGTACGACTTTCTGCCTGAAAACGAAACGCTCAGGTGTGAATGCAGCCTTAGGCCCCTTTCACACTTGTGCAACTTGTCATGCGACTTGGGACAGCAAATTCGCATGACAGGTCGTACCCCATGATTTCCAATAAGTACCATTCATATCTGTGCGGCTTCAAAGTAGTCCCTGTACTACTTTGGTCCGACTTTGATGCGAATTGGGGTCAAAAGACCAAGTTTACGCAGGCATTCCCTGAAATTGTGGCCCTCGACATTGCGGTAAAATCGTGCGACTTTGAAGTCGTATAAGTGTGAAAGGGGCCTTACTGTTCCATCTCAGGGGAGCATATGTTGACTTGTAACCTGCTGTGGGGCTCAACACTAGAGTAAAGAGAAAGCTACAGCAACCTTAGTAACACCTTGTTTTACTTTCCAACAGAAAGGAAGATGAGACCTTGGTTTCTCTGGTAAACTGCACCATCTTTGCACCAGATTTTACTAAAGCGACACCCATGCAGTTAAACCCCCAGGGGCATTACAGATTTGTGTTACTGTAGTACACAGGGCTTTAGCTATTATAGGTACAGATGACAGGTTCATTATAGGTCAGCTTTAGCAGAACGTCTGAACACACAACACATTAAGGCCCATAGTTTCGGAATGGGATATCCAACAAGCTCATATAGGTGTAATGACCAGGTGTTCCCAAATTTTTTTTCCCATATAGTCTGTTTTATATCCAGTATTTGAGCACAATGTTTGCTTAAAAGAGCAGATTGGATTAAAAGCGACTTTCACACTGCAGTGCCCGGCTGTTAGCGCTAAAGCACCCACCGTTTTTTCGGTCGCTAGTAGGGGCGCTTTTAACCCCAAAGAAGGGGTTAAAAGCGCCCATGTTGTGGTGCTTGAAGCGCTGCCAATTCATTTCAATGGGCAGGGCGTTTTGGGAGCTCTGTATACAGCGCTCCCACACCGCCCCAAAGATGCTGCTTGCAGGATTTTTCCCAATGTCCCGCAAGCACACCGCCCCAGTGTGAAAAGTCACACTAAAATGAATGGGAGGCAGTTTTCAGGCGTTGGAGGCTATTTCTTGCGCTAAAACGCCTGAAAACCTCCTCAATGTGAAAGGGCTGGTCCAGGCTTCTGACTGGATACCGACCATATGGTTGGGATCTTTCCCAAGCCTGGACCAGGTGAGTGACGTTGGCCGACAGGGAGCCCCTGATGTTGGCTAGAAAATGGGTCACAGGAGTGAAGAACTTCTGTGATCCATAGGAGAGGTATGGCCAAAAAAGCTTTAGCCATACTTCTCCTTTTAACCAAAAAAAAATTACATTTACATCTTAAAATGTGGCCATAACAAAGAAAATCTATAGAAAAATGCGTTTCATTCTGGTGAGTGGCTTTCATTTTATTTAGAAGTCCTTATACCAATGAGTGAAATGGGACTAAGCAGGCAACATGAGGACCAGGTTCCCCCCCCGTGTTTAATTTAGCATTTATCTCACTTTATTTCCTAAAATAAAGATTACAGTAAAATAGCTACCATGTCGACACCACTGGTTTTCCGTTTTCTGGTTCTTCTCCTAAATGTATCCTATTATGTTGTGATGCTGTGATTTTGGTTGGCTGTTAGTTTTTTTTTTTTTTTTTTTTCCCTGATTCCTCAATTGTGCTCGTTGTCCGCAGGTCCTGAAGTGAGCACTACAGCTGGTGAGTATTCGCACCAGTGCCTGAATAAACCTTGGCTACTTCATTTCTAACCTCGATTTTACCCTTCGCAAAAATTTTCCCTTCAAAGCAAAATCTCTTACTAACCTTCTAACCCCTCATGAAATCATCATTAATTGTGGCAAATGAGCTTTTAGTGTAGCTTGATCGCTCTGCGTCCATATCCTGAAAATGCATGCTCACACTGCAGCATGATCTTAGTAACATTTCAGTCTGCATGGTAACCTATGAAATAAACACCTTTCATAACCATCATGCATGGAAATAAACAACAAAGGTTGCTGAAATTGCAATATACTTTGTGTCCTGTTCTATTCCCATGATCATTAAATGCTTTCCATCATAGGATGTCATACTTGATGCTCAATTCACAAAGCTAAGGATACTGTATTTTAACGTGACCGTGAAATCCGTTTGTGATTTCAGAATTAGTTATGGGGCAGAAAAAGGGAAGCCCCATGTATTCCTTGTATAATGCTATGTGAATTGAGACAGTTTCCGAATAAATTCAAGGATTGGTTGATCGCAGCAGGGCTGAGATAATACCAATTATGCTTTGAAAGTGTTTTTGCATGCCAAGGTTTTCCTCAGTATTGGCAGCTTCTGTGTAACTGATGGCAGTAGGGAAGGGCAACAAAACTTTTGAAGTCAGGTCTTGTTATTAGGCACAGGTACTACTTGATGCAGGACTGTTAGGGTTGTGTGACATTAGTAGTCCTGATGCTGGTGGCTCCTCACCAGCAACCAGATCACTATAGAGGTAGTTCACCTGCTTCCACGTTACCACCAGCAAGGGGTACTGTCTCAGGTAAACATTGTGGCTTGGCCTTTAGATTCGAATGCCAATACTTTCGGGGCAAGGCAATTATTGCCAGGATACTTCAAGTGATCTCTAAAACCAAGGCTGTTTTCCTGCTTATGAATGAATGTTTTCTACCCCATCTCAGATTTATTGCCATCCTTTTTGAAAATTTTCCCTTCACTTCCTGTCCACTAGATACAACAGCGAGAGAGAGAGGAAATCTCTTGTGAAGTAAATCCCCTTTTATTTTACAGAAGTGACCTGAACAACATTATTAACCTCCGCCTTCTGTTTTGGTGATTTCCCATCCCTTTCTCGGTGATAATACTGGCAGTCCCTAAGTTAAACATCCGACTTACGTACGACTCATACTTAAGAACCGAGGCAGAACCCAGAAACTGCCGGGCGGCCATCCTGCTGTTTGCCGCATGCTGCCACCTACTGTTCGCCACATGCTGCCACCTACTGTTCGGCAGACTTCTCAGCAATCCCATATCACTGCATGGCCAGTTTACCCTTCCCTGTGCTATCCAAAACTTAAAAAAAAGATGTTCGCCTGGAGTTATACTTAAAAAGAATAAAAAGTACCTGTTCCAACTTGCATACAAATTCACTTAAAGGGGTTGTAAAGGCAGAAGGTTTTTTATCTTAATGCATTCTATGCATTAAGATAAAAAAGCCTCCTGTGTGCAGCAGCCCCCTAACGCTTACTTGAGATCCCTCTGTCCAGCAATGTCCATGAGTCTCTCGGTCATCCCAGATTCTCCTTCCTGATTGACTGAAACACAGCAGCGGCGCCATTGGCTCCCGCTGCTGTCAAAGTCAGCTAGCCTATCAGGGAAGAGAGGGGGCTGGGTCAGGGCTCCATGTCTGAATGGACACAGGGAGCGGTGACTCAGCTCGGGTGCCCCCTTAGCAAGCTGCTTGCTGTAGGGGCACTGAACTGGAGGGAGGGGACAGGATCACAGAAGAGGGACCCGAGAAGAGCAGGATTTGGGCTGCTCTGTGCAAATCCACTGCAACAGGGTAGGCAAGTATAACATGTTTATTATATTTATAGGAAAAAAAAAACGAGCCTTTACAATCACTTAAAGAACAAATCTACAGAGCCTATCTTGGTCGTAACCCGGGGACTGCCTGTAGACATAAAGACAAATAGAAATAAATCTCTCCAGTGTAAACCGAAAAAGAACCTATAAAAAAAATGTGGCTGATAATGGTGCCTGAAGTGATATTAAATCATGTAGCTGCCCCTTTAAGAAAGTATAAACTTGGTGAATAAACAAAGGCAAAGGTGTTGGCGCTACAAATCATCATACATGAAAAAATTCAACATAAGTAATAGTGCAAGTGAATCATGTGCTAATAGCAAACTAATAAAATCCAATGTGACAATCCCAACACCATAAATCATATATAATCTTCTGGTTTGATGTGTCTTCAAGTAAATGCTTCAGCACGTGTGCTCGTGAGGTAGATGGCAACTCGCCAAAGGTTTGACCACTTTTTACGGTAGGTCAAAATATGCTTTGATTTGCATGAACCAGATAGATAGATCCTGGGTAAAAATCTCTCCACTGTGGGACTCCCTCCGACAAATGCTAAGGATGTGGGAACAGACTCCACCAGGGACACAAAGAGGCGCTCTTATGGTGTAGTACGTTTTAATAAAATGGTTAAAAATTATAACAAAAGTTGCACTCACATGTGACTGTGCCAATCCCGGCACTAAGGTTTCTACAGCATGTGCGGATGGGTATATCAGGCTCACGAAGGGGCATGCGATCCACGCCTCATTCTGGATATACTAGTTAGTTGGATGTCACATATGGGACCCGGAAATGCCGAATACCTGCTCCGACGTACGTTTCACTGTACTGGTGTCATCAGGACTGATCTTTCTGGTTCATTCAAATAAGTCTATTTTGGTCAAACACCTTTTGGCGAGTTGCCATCTACTTAATGAGCACTTGTGGTGAAGCATTTACTTGAAGACACATTAAACCAGAATATTATATATGATTTATGGTGTTGGGAATGTCACATTGGATTTTATTTGCTATTTGCACATGATTCACTTGGACTATTATTTATGTAGAATTTTTTCATGTATGCTGATTTGTAGCGCCAACAACTTTACCTTTGTTCATTCACGAAATAAAAACCTGACAGGCTTTGACCCCTCCACAATCTACCCTGAACATAAACGAGAACGTTTTGGGTTTAGGTACACTTTGTTAGCCATAGTAAGGTGGTATGGGATTAGGTTAGTTAGGTGAGTTAGATTTTCAGGAAGGGGTTTTGCAAGGGTTATATGGTAAGGGGGAAAGGTTGGTGTATACCTGTGAGGGTAAGAATCAGACCACCTATTACAAATTTTGATTTTTAAAGGTGCAGTCTGCAGTTTTCAGATCTTAACTCTTCTAACTGGTGCATAATGACCTGAATCAAATATGCAGTCATTGAAATCTGAAGCTCATTTGAAGCTTGTTCTAGATCAGTAGCTGGTAGTGGGTGAAGCAAGATCAGGATGACAGCCCTGGAACCAGCATCTTTGAAAAATAGTCAGTAATGGCATCCCCTATATTCCTATTTTCATAGGTATCCTAACCCTAACTCTTAGGTAATCTGTTAAAGAAAAAATGATGTAAAAAAAAGACGAAAGATTGAATAATTTCAGAACTTTTTCCGCCTTTAACGTGGACCTATAAACTGTACAACTCAATTGAAAAACAAACTGAAATACTGAAATATTTTAGGGGGAGGAAGTAAAAATAAAATAATTATAAATTGCACACCCTCTTATAACTGGGGATGTAGCTGTGTTCAGGATTAAGCAGTCACATTCAAACCCATGTTAAATAGGAGTCCGTAGACAACTGCCATCATTTAAAGTGCCTCTGATTAACCCCAAATAAAGTTCAGGTGTTCTAGTAGGTCTTTCCTGACATTTTCTTAGTCACATCCTACAGCAAAAGCCATGGTCGGCATCAGAGGGATCTCATTGTTGAAAGGTATCAGTCAGGAGAAGGGTACAAAAGAATTTCCAAGACATTTAGCTATACCATGGAACACAGTGAAAACAGTCGTCATCAAGTGGTGAAAATATGACACAACAGTGACGTTACGAATAAATGGACGTCCTTCCAAAATTGATGAAAAAGATGAGAAGAATACTGGTCAGGGAGGCTGCCAAGAGGCCTACAGCAACATTAAAGGAGCTGCAGGAATATCTGGCAGGTACTGGCTGTGTGGTGGCAACAATCTCACGTATTCTTCATATGTCTGGGCTATGGAGTAGTGTAGCTAAAGTAGCTAAATTTTGAAAAAAACGCATCTGAAGTCTCCCAAAAGCATGTGGGAAAATTTGTTATGGTCCGATGAAACCAAGGTTGAACTTTTTGGCCATAATTCCAAAAGATATATGTTTGACGCAAAAACAACACTACACATCACCAAAAGAACACCATATCCTTGGTGAAGCATGGTGGTGGCAGATTTATGCTTTGGGGCTGTTTTTCTTCAGCTACAACAGGGGCCTTAGTCAAGGTAGAGGGAATTATGAACCGTTTCAAATACCAGTCAATATTGACACAACCTCCAGGCTTCTGCTGGAAAGCTGAACCTGAAGAGGAACTTCATCTTTCAGCATGACAACGACACAAAGCATTAACCCCTTCCCGCCGACCGTACGCACATATGCGTACTCGGCTTTCCGGGGTTATACCGGGATGATGCCCGCAGCTGCAGCCATCATCCCGGTACCGTTGTTTTCAGCAGGCGATCGGCTACCCGAGTATAACAACCGATGCGGCTAAAAGCCGCTCGGTTGTTATACCGGAGGAGCGGGAGGGGACATCCCCCCCCTCCCGCCGCCTCCCGCCGCTGTTACCGGGCCTCCCGTGCAATCGGGAGTCCCGGTGTCCGTTCGGCTGCCTTCGGCGGCTGGGGGCGGACTGGAACGAAGCTGTGGGGGGCTTCGTTCCAGCCTTCTTGTTGAAAACGCGGAAGCGACGTCATGACGTCACTTCCCGTTTACTCAGCTGCCAATGGCGCCGAATTTAAAAAAGTACATAGTATTCAGAATCGCCGTTTTCGGCGATCTGAATACTTTGAAGTGTAAAGGAGGGATGGGGGGTCTTTTAGACCCCCGATCCCTCCATAAAGAGTACCTGTCACCACCTATTACTGTCACAAGGGATGTTTACATTGCTTGTGACAGCAATAAAAGTAAAAAAAAAAAAAAATTTTAAAACACAATTTATAAAAGTACAAAAATAAATAAAATAAATAAAAAAAAAATTAAAAATTTTTTAAAGTGCCCTTGTCCCCACGAGCTCGCGCAGCGAAGAAAACGCATACGGAAGTCGCGCCCGCATATGTAAACGATGTTCAAATCACACATGTGAGGTATCGCCGCGATCGTCAGAGCGAGAGCAATAATTCTAGCCCTAGACCTCCTCTGTAGCTCAAACCTGGTAACCGTAAAAAAATTTTAAAGCGTCGCCTATGGAAATTCATAGGTACCGTAGTTCGTCGCCATTCCACGAGTGCGTGCAATTATAAAGGGTGACATGTTTGGTATCTATTTACTCGGCGTAACATCATCTTTCACATTATACAAAAAAATTGGGGTAACTTTACTGTTTGGATTTTTTAAAATTCATGAAAGTGTCACTTTTCCAAAAATTTGCGTTTAAAACACCGCTGCACAAATACCGTGTGCTAAAAAATATTGCAACAATTGCCATTTTATTCTCTAGATTCTCTTCTAAAAAAATATATATAATGTTTGGGGGTTCTAAGTAATTTTCTAGCAAAAAATACGGATTTTAACTTGTAAACACCAAATTTCAAAAATAGGCTTAGCCATGAAAGGGTTAATCTTCTTATGGTGAAGCCATTCCTTTGTTTTGGATTTAAGTTTTGGAATGGCCCAGCTAGAGCACAGACCTGAATCCAATTGAAAATCTGTGTGGTGATTTGAAGAGGGCTGTGCACATCTAATGTCTAATCTCACAGATTTGGATGTTTTTGCAAAGAGTGGGCAAATATTGCCAAGTCAAGATGTGCCATGCTGATAGACTCATACCCAAAAAGACCAAGTGCTGTAATAAAATCAAACAGTGCTTTAACAAAGTGTTAGTTTAGGGGGTGCACAGTTATGCAACCATATTTTATTTTTTTATTTTTACTTCCCGCAACCTAAAAGATTTTAGTCTGTTTTTCAACTGAGTTTTACAGTTTATAGGTCAAATTAAAGGTGGAAAAAGTTATGAAATGATTTATCTTTTGTCTCATATTTTTTTTTTTTTTTAAATCACAGAAACCTTTTTACATTTTAACAGGGGTGTGTAGACTTTATATCCACTGTATGTAAAAACTGTGAATTGGCTTTTAGTGGCTGGAAGTCAGTGCTAATATATACTTGACACAGAGACCTAAACCTTCCATGCATTAACCCAGTCTGTTACCCTAACCTTTAAAGTGAATCTATGACCAGGCTATGGATATAAGGTAATTGCATACGCTAATCTAAGTGTATGTAAACCCTAACAATGAATTTTCTATTATGTGCTCCCTTTTGGTCTGTTCATATGCAATAGAAAGCCTTTTTTTATATATGTTTAATAAATGAAAAACATATCCATTGATCATATCAGAAATTCAGAGCTGTTCTGTGTCCTCTTTACACTTTCTGTGTTGTCCTAAGAAGAGTAATTATCCATCCCAGTCCTCGTCTTGGGACTACAGAATGATTAGCCCTTATGTTGTAGAGGTTGGAGAGTAATTCCAGTAAAATAATTCTCCCACTCTACTCTGGTCCGGCCACACCTGGAGTATGCCGTCCAGTTCTGGGCACCAGTCCTCAGGAAGGATGTGCTGGAACTGGAGAGGGTCCAGAGAAGGGCAACACAGCTAATAAAGGGACTGGAGGATCTCGGCTATGGGGTAAGACTGCGAGCACTGAACTTATTTTTTTCTCTAGAGAAGAGATGCTTGAGAGGGGATATGATTTCAATGTACAAATACTGAACTGGTGACGACACAATAGGGGTGAAACTTTTCTGCGCAAGGGAATTAAAAAAGACACGCGGCCATTCACTAAAATTTGAAGAGAAGCGGTTTAACCTTAAACTGCGTAGAGAGTTCTTTACTGTTAGAAGTTAGGATGTGGAATTCTCTTCCACAAGCAGTGGTTTCAGCAGAGAGCATAGATAATTTTAAAAAATGACTAGTTAATTAGTTAATGACCACAACATTACAGGGATATACAATGTAATATTGACATAAAAACACACACACACACACACACACACACACACACACACACACACACACACACACACACACACACACACACACACACACACACACACACACACACACACACACACAGTGTGGACTTTTTTTCAACCTCACCACCAACTATGTAACTATGCGTAGGTCGATCTGGATAGTTTGGCAAGGAAAAAATTGGGCAGCGCTGATAATGCTTGCTCTACAAAAATGCTATGTTGTGAGCCCACAACATGACATTGGAGCTGAGTGCATTTTTTGGCAAAGCAGCAGGTAGTTTTCTTTTCTTTACTATGGTTTTTTAACTAGATCAAACCTGAGGAAATCTGCATATGTTGCAGAGATATACTGCGTATATATGTTGGGTTTTTTTTTTTTTTTCTTCCTGGTTTGGCATACAACAAGCAGCAAGTGAGCTATAAAAGAAGCCCCAACTTTAGAGCAGGGGTAGGCAACCTGTGGCCCGCCAGCTGTTGTGGAACTACATTTCCCATGAGGCATTGCAAGGCTGGCAGGCAGTTACAATTACTCTGAGGCATGATGGGACTTGTAGTTTTACAACAGCTGAAAGGCCCCAGGTTGCCTACCCCTGCTTTAGAAGATGAATTGTTTCATGGTGCAGAAGTCCTTCTCTTAGCAGGTCAGCCTCTCCTGACCCCCTTTACTGGCATTGAATAGGTAACTTTCCAATCTTTAATGCAGAGCATAAGCTCTGGGGGGGACAGTGGGCCCATTTTCAGCGGACAGTGGGCTTAAGCCTGCTGTCGACTGGTGTCATTCAGCTGGTCCAGGTGTGGTGTCATTCTGATGCCTGAACCAGCAGCTGGCTCAGCATCTCAGCAAGCCACTGGGAGACTGAGCCAGCCACTCTCGCCCCCTGCACAGCTCAGTGCTCCAGTGAGTGCTGGAAGGGCAGAGCAGAGAGCCGATAACTGATAGTCACCGGCTGTCTGCTCGCTGAAGACTGAGAACTGAGCAATCGGCTGTGTTTGATCTCTGTTCTCAGTCTTAGAAGCGGTGGGGGACAGATGCTGCTGGGATTGATGCTGCATTCACCTAGGTGAGTATAATTTTTATTTTTTTTTGTTAAACCTATACTTCTTTTAAATCTCAGTGCATACTTTTTTTTTTTTTTTAAATGTTATTGCTTGTTAAGAATATATAAATTCTTGAATGTCTACAGCCTGGCCACAGATTCACACTAACGCTAACCCTCCGTAATGGAACCCTAACCCCTTTTTTGCATACTCTCCTTTCATGGAATGTTCTTTTGGCAAAAGCAAACTCTACGTATGTTGAAAAATACCAGCATCTACTGTTTCATGGGAAGTTTTTTTTTTTTTCTCTTCAATGCCTCTGAAATCTGTCAAGTCAGTCTTGTGATCCAGTCTCTCTTGTGCACAGTGATATCCTTGAAGTCTACTGCAGCAGCTCTGCTTGATTAATAAACTGTACAAAAACAAAGCCCAGCTTACTGATAGGACAGCTAAGCAGCAGCAGCCACATGCTTATGTTCCTCTGTCTGCTTACTCTGCTCTGTGGTTCTGTCGCCATGTTCCCTGACATGCACTGCAACAGGGCTTGATTTGCTTGTAGTGATGCTACACACGGGATTACGGAATAATGATATCAAGACACATTTAGGTTCTTTCACTTTAAGGGTCCATTTTCTAGGTTAGGCCGTTTAATACATTTTTTTTTTTTTTACCTGGGGATTAAGTTTAAGTGTGAAGGGGTAGGGGGTTGTAAAGGATAACATTTTTTATTTTTTAAAAGTAACAAACATGTTATTTACCCACTTTCTGTCCAGGGGTTTTGCTCAGAGCAGCCCTGATCGTCCACTTCTTGTGTCCCCGACTGGCGTTCCTGGCCACTCCCTCCCACGAGTGCCCCCATAGCAAGCTGCTCACTGGTGCATGCTCACTACCGAGCTGGCTCTGTGTGTCCATAAGAGTCTAAGTGTGACTCGGCCCTGCTCCCTTCCTATTGGCTGTGATTGGCAGCAATCAGGAACCAATGGCTCCCTCTGCTGTGTCTGAGCTAATCGGGAGAAAGAGCCTCTGCTCTTAGGCACATCGCTGGAACAAGACCGGGCTCAGGTAAGGTGTTTAGGGGGGACTGGGCTGCAGCTGTTTGCAGAAGGTTTTTTACCTTCATGCAGAGAATGCATTAAGGTAAAAAAACCTAAAAAACCTTCACCCTTTAGAACTACTTCAGGTGTAAGTGACTAGATTTGTTAGATTAGGTGATGCGTGTGTATTTTTCTTTAAATTTGTTTATTTTTTAACTAGTTAAAGCGTAAGTAAATGGCCTTAAAATAAGCCTCCTGAAGCCTTTTGCCATAATGTATATGCCCAGCATATACATTATGGCATACTTGGCTACTAAGTGATCTCCTCTAGCGCTGCAATGTCCGCATTACCTCCGTCACCGTTTTTTCCATCTTCACCTGGACTTTTTGCAGGTACGCTGTCTTCGGTCGTCTTGATTGGTCAGGATTGCTTAACCCTGTCCCAGCACATAATCGTGCCAAGACTGTGCATTGCAAGTGCTGCTTAGTGTACATTTGAGGGGGAAAAGAGCAGCATTTGACAGAAGAGACCTACAAATAAAATCAATGAAAAAAGGGGGGAGGGGGGGTTCACCCACTTTTTATATACAGTTTCATTTGGTGCTGAATACCTTGTGCTTTGACCTGGCTAAAAAAAAAAAAAATGCACCATTATACAGTGCGTGTGCTTCATACATTCACTCGATGCGCCAGGGTAAAAAATGGTATTGCCTCTTTGGAAAGTACAGTTCAAATGGGAATGGGGAGGATCTCTTATGACTTGCCGTCCTAATGAGAGATCTGTCCATATGGGTCATCCTCAGTCCATGTTCCGCCTGATTGTCATTGCTCTGCGACATCTCACTGTCTTTTCTTAGACCCACGTCCTAGGAGGTTCAAGTGTGGCTTACCGCAGCCGTGTCCCGAGAAACATTTCGCCTTCCGAATGGTGAGCGGAGCAGCAAATGTCATTGGGCCCAAGATCTGCTTTGAAGATAAAATGTGAGTGCTGGGATATGTATTTAACTCTGTTGAAGAACAGTCCTTGCCTGTCACTGTCACGATTTCCATCTAGTACGGAGGTTGTCAATAACTGCTTAGGCAGTGGTAGTTTTACAGCAGAGTATGTCACACCAACGCACCATTTTAAGCTGTGACCCTTAACAGCAATTCTGGTGTTCCTTTTACAATGCAGTTCATTGAGAAATGCAAGCCGTCTGCCACAACGGCACGTAGTAGTTGTAGTTCATTCATTCACAAAACTCTGTGAAAGAATGATGCGGCCATGTGGGCGGAGCATTCTTTTTTTAAATTGTGACAGCTGGTGCGGGGAGAAGATCCTCCACCTGCTGTCACAATGGGGGATCGAGGGAATGCAGGCAGGCGCTCTTTGGTACCATGTTATATGTTACACCCTAAATACGGGTATAACCTGTTACCAAAGGTTACATAGTTAGTTAGTTTGGTTGAAAAAAGACATAAGTTCATCCAGTTTACCAAGAAAGGTGAACTTATCCTTTAAGATAGAAATGGATCTAAATCAGTCGGTAAGTTTGTGTATGTATTGGTGAGATATATGGCACACTACAAAAAGGGATGGCCTAGGTGCAGTCCATAAAATGTATGCACAAACATAATCTTGTTAAGTGTATATATGTAGTATCTCACAAAAGTGAGTACACCCCTCACATTTTTTGTAAATATTTTATTCTATCTTTTCATGTGACAACACTGAAGAAATGACACTTTGCTACAATGTAAAGTAGTGAGTGTACAGCTTGTATAACAGTGTAAATTTGCTGTCCCCTCAAAATAACTCGACACACAGCCATTACTGTCTAAACTGCTGGCAACAAAACTTAGTACACCCCTAAGTGAAAATGTCCAAATTGGGCCCAATTAATCATTTTCCCTCCCCGGTGAGGCAGACTAAGGACATGGATTACTGGAACCATGTCCTGTGGTCTGATGAGACCAAGATAAACTTATTTGGTTCAGATGGTGTCAAACGTGTGTGTGGTGAGGAATACAAATACAAGTGTGTCTTGCCTACTGTCAAGCATGATGGTGGGAGTGTCATGGTCTGGGGCTGCATAATTGCTGCCGGCACTGGGGAGCTACAGTTCATTGAGGGAACCATGAATGCCAACATGTACTGTGACATACTGAAGCAGAGCATTGAACCCCTCCCCTCGGAGACTGGGCCGCAGGGCAGTATTCCAACATAACGACCCCAAATACACCTCCAAGATGACCACTGCCTTGCTAAAGAAGCTGAGGGTAAAGGTGGACTGGCCAATCATGTCTCCAGACCTAAACCCTGTGGGGCATCTCGTTGGATTACTGGAACCGCTGTAGGGTCTTGGCTACTGTGCTGCAGCTCAGTTTCAGGGTCTTGGCAATCTTCTTATAGCCTAGGCCATCTTTATGTAGAGCAACAATTCTTTTTTTCAGATCCTCAGAGTTTTTTGCCATGTTGAACTTCCAGTGACCAGTATGAGAGAGTGAGAGTGATAACACCAAATTTAACAAACCTGCTCCCAATTCACACCTGAGACCTTGTAACACTAACGAGTCACATGACACCGGGGAGGGAAGATGGCTAATTGGGCCCAATTTGGACATTTTTACTTAGGGGCAGGGCTTTTTTTTCTTCTGAAACTTGCCAGAATGGAGTTCCGCCACCTCTTGCAGCCCTGTCCTCTCTCTTGTCAGTAACACAGAAATATAAAGGCATCACTTCCTCCACCAGCTTCTGTGTAGTAGTGTCGACACTGCATCCAGGGCACATGATGCTGGATGTTTACAGATAGATGTCCTGGTGTCTTGTTGAATACAGTCCCCTATCATATATTGTCCGCCCTGTACTGCGCAGTACGGAGGACAAACGAGACACCGAAAGTCTCCAAAGTTTAACAGCTGATCATCAGCTGCATACGGTGCCTGCGCTTTTATTCTCACCCTATGTCCAGGTTCATTCCCTACTATCCAAGTGGACATAGAATTAGAATAAATAGATGCCAAGCACAGCGAGGCCGTGCCCGAAGCGTGGCGAGCGAAGCGAGCCCGCGAGGGGCCCTCTTACAAAGCCATCGCTAAGAAGTGCCCAAGCACCGTGTACAGCTGATAGTCAGCTGATCAACTTCGGACACTTGCGGCATCTCCTTCTGCTCCGTACTGCGCAAGCGCTGCGCCTGCGCAGTAAGGGGCGAACACTATGCGATAGGAGGGCAGTTCTAGTCAGAACACCGGGTCTCGACGCTCCAATCGCCCACATTATTTGTAAATATGGGGCTTGGGGAGGCGGCTTCTTTCTCCACCTGCAGCCTGTTACAACTGTGTGTAGCACAGAGAGGAGCGAAGTGCTGTGAAACATATTCCTGACCACTGCACTCTGTACACAGGGTTATATGTTGAATACAGAGTTCAACAGTCAGGAGTATGTAAGGTACAACACAACTGACAGAGTGCAGTGGTCAGAAGTATGTAACAGCCTAGTATAAAGAGAACAGGGGTCATGATTACATAATGTATAGCACAGTATACAGGGGTAGGGGTTAGGAGAGTGTATCATTTGCCTCAGATTATGTATGTACAGTGTACATTATACTCCTGATCATAGTCTCTATGCTGTGCTGTATAGTACATACTGTACCTTTTCATGTTGTGTACTGTACATGTTTATGGCTACTGCACCCTGTAGGATATGCACTCCTCTGCACTGCACAATACAATACATACTCCTGAGTCCTGTACTCTGTGTATTTCACTTTTCTGAACCTTGCGCCTTCTGCGATACACAGTTCTGAGCCTCGATCACACCCACTATTCGGCAATCGCGTAATTTTCACCTCCTAAAGGAAAGTGTGGCTGGGGAGTGTGGTTGTGGTGGGGGTGAGGTTGTGGGTGTGGTTGGGGTCCGGCGTTGGCTGGGGAGGGTGAGTTCCAGCACCTATTTTCTGAGAAAAAAAAGCCCTGCTTAGGGGTGTACTCACTTTTGTTGCCAGCGGTTTAGACGTTAATGGCTGTGTGTTGAGTTATTTTGAGGGGACAGTAAATTTACACTGTTATACAAGCTGTACACTCACAACTTTACATTGTAGCAAAGTGTCATTTCTTCAGCGTTGTCACTTGAAAAGATATATTTACAAAAATGTGAGGGGTGTGCTCACTTTTGTGAGATACTGTATGTGTGTGTGTGTGTGTATATGTATGTGTATGTATGTATGTGTGTATATATATATATATATATATATATATATATATATATATATATATATATATATATATATATATATATATATATATATATATATATATATATATATATATATATATATATACACATACATACATACATACATACATACATACATACATACATACATACATACATACACATATATATATATATATATATATATATATATATATATATATATATATATACATACGTACACACACTGCTGTGCAAGAGTTTTAGGCAGCTGTGAATGAAGAATGCTTCCGCTTTCAGAAATAGAAGTGTTAATGGTTTATTCTTATCTATTAGCAAAGTGAGCGAACAGAAGAAGGGTTTACCACCCTTTGCCTTCAAAACAGCATCAGTTCTAGGTAAACTTGCACACTTTTTTGAAAGAATTAGGCAGGTAGGTTGTTCCAAACATCTTAGAGAACTAACCACAGATCTTCTGTGGATGTTAGCTGCCTCAATTCTTTCTCTCTTCATGTAATACCACACAGACTCCATGATGTTGAGATTAGGGCTCTGTGGGAGCCAAACCATCACTTCCAGGACTCCTTGTTCTTCTTTACACTAAAGATTGTTATTAATGACATTGGCTGTATGTTTGGGGTCATTGCTCTGCTGCAGAATAAATCCAATTGCAACCCTGATAGTATGGCACGATAGATCAGTATCTGTCTGTATTTTTCAGCATTGAGGACACCATTGATTATGACAATCTCTAACTCTTTTTGCAAAAATGCAGCCCCAAACTTGCAAGGAACCTCCACCATGCTTCCCTGTTACCTGCAGACACTCATTATTGTACCATTCTCCAGCCCTTCAGCAACAAACTGCCTCCTGCTACAGCCAAATATTTCATATTTTGATTCAGTCTCGAGTAGAGGTCGACCGATATGGGTTTTTCTCTGGCCAATGCCGATACCGATATTTAGAAATTGGGGCGGCCGATGGCCGATATATGATGCCGATTTTTGTGGCCAATATTTTAGGCCGATTTAAAAAAAAAAAAGACTTCACCCACTTCACTCCTCCCTGCTTGCTCCTGTCACTCTACCACACACTTGATGTCCTCAGTACAGATGGCACTGGCTGTGGCAGGTGGCACTGATTAGCACTGGCAGGTGGCACTGGTTGGCACTGGAAGTTGGCACTGGTTTGGAACTGACTTGGCACTGGCAGGTGGCGCTGGCACGTGGCACTGATTGGCAGTGGCACTGGTTGGCACTGATTGGCAGTGGCACTGGCAGGCATTGGCAGGTGGCACTGGCAGGCATTGGCAGGTGGCACTGGCAGGCATTGGCAGGTGGCACTGGTTTGGAATTGGCAGGTGGCACTGATTGGTGTGGCACTGGCAGGTGGCACTGATTGGCGTGGCACTGATTGGCGTGGCACTGGTTGGCACTGGCAGGTGGCACTGATTGGGGGTGGCACTGGCATCCACTGGTTGGAGGTGGTACTGGCAGGTGGTACTGGCAGGTGGCACTGGCAGGTGGCACTGGCAGGTGACACTGGAAGGCACTGGAAGGTGGCACTGGTTGGCACTGGAAGGTGGCACTGGTTTGGAACTGACATGGCACTGGCAGGTGGCGCTGGCACGTGACACTGATTGGCAGGTGGCACTGGTTGGCGGCACTGGTTGGCACTGGAAGGTGGCACTGGTTGGGAACTGGCAGGTGACACTATTGGCACTGGCAGGTGGCACTGCTTGGCGTGGCACTGATTGGCGTGGCACTGGTTGGAGGCGGCAGGTGGCACTGGCAGGCACTGGTTGGCACTGGCAAGTGGCACTGATTGGCAGTGGCACTGGCAGGTGGCACTGATTGGCGGTGGCACTGGTTGGCACTGGCAGGTGGCACTGATTGGCACTGGCAGGTTTCACACTGAGCTGAGTAACTTGTGTGAAGCGGACAACAGAGAGGAGATGTCAGAACTGAGATTAATGTCGGGGTGGGTGGGATCCGGGACCCGGCCAGGGTGGGCGGGACCTAGCAGCTATCAAACAGCAGCCAATGATTGGGCTGCTTAAGAAAAGGGGCAGGGCCACATACACGTATCGGCCCACACAGATCCCATTGGCTAGTGTTTGATAGCGGCCGGGTCCCGCCCACCCCCGACATCAGCCTCAATTCTGACAGATCCCTCTATCTCTCCTCTGTTATGTGTCAGCTTCACACACTCAGCGGCTCTGGCAAGCATCAAGTGCCGCGCTGAGTGTGGAGAAGGGAGGAGGAACGGCGGTTAATGTTAAATATCGGCCTAATGTTGATAATAATCGGCCGATGGCGATTTATCAAAAGTGGCCAAATATCGGCCAATATATCGGTCGACCTCTAGTCTCGAGCACCTGCTGCAATTTTTCTGCACCCCAGTTCTTATATATTCATACATAGTTAAGTTGCTTAGCCTTGTTTCCACGTCTTATGCATGAAAACATGTCGGCTCAAGTCTTGGCCATTGGAGGGCAGGCAGGCTGTTCTCCCAGCACGACCAGAAAACTGACCATCCTGGGATGAATGTTCTCTCATGCCTATGGTGGTCAGTTTGCTCTAAAAACAGGGGCACTGGCAGGATTACCGGGTATATCAAACAAAGGAATAAATACCAGGAAAACAGGATACGAAGTACATGGTATAACAGACACATATCAGAAATATGAAATGTTGGGTTAACCCATTCTTTAAGATTAAAATCTGTGCTAATGGTTGTAAATGGATGATGTGCTTCTTTATGCTCAGTCCAGATCTTTGTTGTTTCATTACAGGTTGATGAGCAGTGTCCAAAACAACGTTGGCCGAGGCCTGAACATTGCACTTGTTAATGGTCAGTCACCTACCTAAAAATGAATATTGTACAATGTTATTACCATTGTAAATAAAGAGAAAACCTGTGGCAAGAAAATGTTATTTATGGCATGTGAGGCCTTGGGATGGGGGGGGGGGGGGCAGAGGAGCATTCCTGTATAGTTATTGGCGCACATTTTTTTTACAGCTATAAGAAATGTATAGTCCTCTGGTATAATGAGCTTATTGTCCTATACAGTAGTCACAATATTCAAAGATGGGCAAGCAGTAGTAAAGCAAGAAAGGGTGGTGAGTGGTGATACTAACAGAGAGCCTTTCCTTTAGGCCCCTTTCACACTGGGGCGGTAGGGGGCGTCGGCGGTAAAACAGCGCTATATTTAGCGCTGTTTTACCGCGGCATTCGGCCGCTAGCAGTGCGGTTTTAACCCTCCGCTGGCGGCCGAAAAAGGGTTAAAACCCCTCGTATAGCGCGGCTATAGCCGCGGTATCACCGCGGTATAGCCGCGCTGTCCCATTGATTTCAATGGGCAGGAGCGGTGAATACACCGCTCCAAAGAAGCGGCTGACAGGAGATTTTTTCTTCTCCTGCCAGCGCACCGCTTCAGTGTGAAAGCCCTCGGGCTTTCACACTGAACAAACAGCGGAGGCTGTTTAGGGGTGGTTTGCAGGCGCTATTTTTAGCGCAATAACGCCTGCAAAAACCGCCCCAGTGTGAAAGGGGTCTTACATCTGAGTGACAGGTTGTGTTTCTATAGTCCTCTCCAGTAAACACTACCCCATCTAGAGCCAGAGATTTACACTGTGCTGCAGCTTGCCGTGCCTCTTCACTGATTCTGTTGCCCGGAAAAGTATAAGGGGTACCCTTAAAAAAAAAAAAAAAAAAAAGCTGCTAAGCTCTCTGTGATTCCTTCCACCATCCTCCTATGTCCATACTCTGTCCTGTAGTAATGTAGCACACAGCATGAGAAGCCACAGCACACATCAAGGGACCCGAGTACCTTCTACCCACAGGATTTTTGGATGATTTCTGTAGGTATATCTCTGTACGACAAGCAACTTGAGTCTATGCACATTTACTGGTATTTATCATGAAACTCTGCTAAAAGGCCAGTTTTAAACCCTAACAATGAGCTTCTTTAATTTTCTTCTTTCTGTTCTGTTAACTAGTTCCTAACCATACCAATTCTGACATTTCTCTCCTTCATGTAAAAATCTGTATTTTTTTTTTTTTGCTAGAAAATTACTCAGAACCCCCCAAACATTATATATATTTTTATATGTTTTTTAGCAGAGACCGAGAGATCAAACGCAATTTTTTTTTTTTTAAATACACTTTAATTAATTTTAATGCAAAAAGCATACAATACGTAGCCCATTTTTTGTACGATTATAAAGGATGATGTTATGTCGAGTAAATGGATACCTAACATGTCACACTTTAAAATTGCGCACGCTCGTGGAATGGCGCCAAACTACAGTACTTTAAAAATCTCCATAGGCGACGATTTAAAAATGTTTACAGGTTACCAGTTTAGCATTACCAAGGAGATCTAGCACTAGAAATATTGCTCTCACTCTGACGTTCGCATATGTGGTGCGAACACCGTTTAAAATGTGGCAGCAACCTATGTGTGTGTTTTTCTTCTGGGGGAGAGGATGGGGACGCTTTAAAAAAAAAAAAATTATAAAATGGTTTTATTTTTACACTGTCCGTTTTTTCTTTTTTTTTTTTCTTTTTTTTTTTTTTTTATTCTTTTTTTGTTTTTTTTTTTATTTTTGATCGCTAGAAGCGTAAACATTAAATATAAATAAACGTGCCTGCGCTGAAAAAACAGATATATCCCAATAGTTGGGAGGTGCATATATAGTGTAAAACTATACTACAAAATTTCAATATAAAAAAAAAAAATGCTAGTAATATATAAATTATAGAATGAATACAATCCTTATATAAAAGTATCCCATAAAGTGCAACATGCAAAAAAAAAAACAATATATATATGTGGTTATAAATATAAGATCAAAGTGCAAAATCCAGTGTCCACATTTAAAAAGTTCAATTCATTGATATCAACACATAAAGTGCAAGTAAGTGGTGTCCACAAAAAACAGTGTTCCTCATGCTCCTCCTTAATGGTGTTCACAATCCAGCATGCTTCAGTGCTCTCCTGTGACCCCCCACTTGTGCTTGCGCTCACCTCTGAGCGTGTGACACGGTAATTAAATGGTGTCTAAACACACATTGGAGCCACCCCTTGGGCTCATACAGGGTATGCTGGTATAAACTCGACCACTCTCAGATGTCATCAGATAGTCTCACATACAAGAAAGAAAAAAGCTCCATAGTGTGATACAGTAGGGATTTATTTAAAATATATTAAAACTTCCCTCCAGGAGGGTACTCACAATATGTAGGTGCGTGAGTGCACCAATCTTTCCAGAGAGTGTTTGTATAAAACAAACATTTGTATGGCATGCGGTGTGTCGTTCCTCATCCACCTCTGTTGCTGACAGCTCCGTCCTACCCCTCCCCGACTCGTATTCGGCACAGGGATCACGTGCCTTCCTCTGGGGGATCCATTGACAACGTCAGATGATGACGAAACGCGTCTGGGAAGGTACGCACTGACGTCACCACGCTTTCGGAGTGAGAGAACGGGCTCCGTATGTTTGTATGCCGGCCGGCTTTTTTCGTATACACTACTTTGCTAACCTGAATGTAAGTGACTACTTGTTTTTATAATAAATATCTGGAGGATTTTATACTATGGCGAGTTCTTTTTTCCTTCTGGGTCATCCGGGTTTTTCGTGTTGAATGGTGACATGTGGACAACCTAAGGGAGCCTGGAGATTTACCCCCCATAGGAACACGGGGAGCATCAGCAAGCTAAAAGGCCTTGGCTAGGCAAAAGCCACTTGCCCTTTTATGCTTGCCATCTGGTAAGCAGGCTCTACTATTAGGGTGGATTGTCACTACTGCTTAGAAGTGCACGGTGGTGGTGTTTTCACTCTGAATAAGGACTTGGAGAAATCCCCTTGATGTCATTTATATGGACTTTTAATAATTATAGCGCAGCTTTTTACAGGACTCTAGATTTTGGTGTGATCGCACTATATGCTGCTGCTTATATGCTTTTGTGTTAAGCGCGGTTCTTCCTATTTACATACGTTTATTTATATTTTTTGGTTTATGCACGCAATGAAATGTGGTTAGTGTTTGCAGCTTATCTATATTTGTTTCACCTCACAGAGGCATCAGTCCATCTTTGGCTCACAAGACCCCCACATAATTAGAAGCGTAAACATTCCTTGTAATATAAATAAGGCATGACAGGTCCTCATTATGGAGATATATGGGGTCTCTAAGAACTATCCTGGAAAGCATGAGATAAAAAAAAAAATACATTGATCTCGGCTTTCTAGGGGGAAAAATGGCAGTGTTTACATCTGCCAGAGCCGGAAGTCATGACATCGCTTTCGGTTTCCCAGGGCTATAGAGATGGCTGGGGACCATCTGGTCCTCGGCCAACTCTGTGGTGACCTGGCGCCACCACTGGATCAGGTCTCCGGCTCCTCAATCGCACGGGAGAGCCCGGAGAGGCTCAAGAGGAGGGGTACGTCCCGCTGACTGTAAAAGCCATTCAGTGGCTAGTAAGCCACTAGGATGGCTTTTACATTGTAGAGAATCGCTGTCTGAAAAAAAAAAATATCTGGATGATGCCTGTGATTTATATTTTTTTGATTAGCACAATTTTATATATTATGTTTGTTGCTACTTTGGATTATATCTATTAGTTCAGGGGTAGGCAACCTTTTGAGCACAGTGTGCCGAAAAATGTTTTTAAAGAAATTGAGCGCGCCGATTTTATTACAAAAAAAGTCAACTTCACAGTCTCAATCACGAAAAGGATTTTTTATAAAGTAAATGCTTTAAACTACTAGAATAGTACTGAGAAATTGCCATCCTGCACTCTCACGCCTCAGATCAGCCCCAATTCATGCACCTTCACACCCCTGATCAGCCCCATTTACTGCACCTTCACACCTCAGATCAGCCCCAATTCACCTCATCTGTCCCACCACTGTACTACCCTGCACATCTACTCCACCTCTTTACTCCCCTTGCTCTTCTGTCCCGCCACTGTAACCCCCTTTCTCATCTGCCCCACCACTGTACTACCCTGCACATCTGCCCCACCACTGTACTACCCTGCACATCTGCCCCACCACTGTACTACCCTGCTCATCTGCCCCAGCACTGTACTACCCTGCACATCTGCCCCACCACTGTACTACCCTGCACATCTGCCCCACCACTGTACTACCCTGCACATCTGCCCCACCACTGTACTACCCTGCACATCTGCCCCAGCACTGTACTACCCTGCACATCTGCCCCAGCACTGTACTACCCTGCACATCTGCCCCAGCACTGTACTACCCTGCACATCTGCCCCACCACTGTACTACCCTGCACATCTGCCCCACCACTGTACTACCCTGCACATCTGCCCCAGCACTGTACTACCCTGCACATCTGCCCCAGCACTATACTACCCTGCACATCTGCCCCACCACTGTACTACCCTGCACATCTGCCCCACCACTGTACTACCCTGCACATCTGCCCCACCACTGTACTACCCTGCACATCTGCCCCACCACTGTACTACCCTGCACATCTGCCCCACCACTGTACTACCCTGCACATCTGCCCCACCACTGTACTACCCTGCACATCTGCCCCACCACTGTACTACCCTGCACATCTGCCCCAGCACTGTACTACCCTGCACATCTGCCCCAGCACTGTACTACCCTGCACATCTGCCCCAGCACTGTACTACCCTGCACATCTGCCCCAGCACTGTACTACCCTGCACATCTGCCCCAGCACTGTACTACCCTGCACATCTGCCCCAGCACTGTACTACCCTGCACATCTGCCCCAGCACTGTACTACCCTGCACATCTGCCCCAGCACTGTACTACCCTGCACATCTGCCCCAGCACTGTACTACCCTGCACATCTGCCCCAGCACTGTACTACCCTGCACATCTGCCCCACCACTGTACTACCCTGCACATCTGCCCCACCACTGTACTACCCTGCACATCTGCCCCACCACTGTACTACCCTGCACATCTGCCCCACCACTGTACTACCCTGCACATCTGCCCCACCACTGTACTACCCTGCACATCTGCCCCACCACTGTACTACCCTGCACATCTGCCCCACCACTGTACTACCCTGCACATCTGCCCCACCACTGTACTACCCTGCACATCTGCCCCACCACTGTACTACCCTGCACATCTGCCCCACCACTGTACTACCCTGCACATCTGCCCCACCACTGTACTACCCTGCACATCTGCCCCACCACTGTACTACCCTGCACATCTGCCCCACCACTGTACTACCCTGCACATCTGCCCCACCACTGTACTACCCTGCACATCTGCCCCACCACTGTACTACCCTGCACATCTGCCCCACCACTGTACTACCCTGCACATCTGCCCCACCACTGTACTACCCTGCACATCTGCCCCACCACTGTACTACCCTGCACATCTGCCCCACCACTGTACTACCCTGCACATCTGCCCCACCACTGTACTACCCTGCACATCTGCCCCACCACTGTACTACCCTGCACATCTGCCCCACCACTGTACTACCCTGCACATCTGCCCCACCACTGTACTACCCTGCACATCTGCCCCACCACTGTACTACCCTGCACATCTGCCCCACCACTGTACTACCCTGCACATCTGCCCCACCACTGTACTACCCTGCACATCTGCCCCACCACTGTACTACCCTGCACATCTGCCCCACCACTGTACTACCCTGCACATCTGCCCCACCACTGTACTACCCTGCACATCTGCCCCACCACTGTACTACCCTGCACATCTGCCCCACCACTGTACTACCCTGCACATCTGCCCCACCACTGTACTACCCTGCACATCTGCCCCACCACTGTACTACCCTGCACATCTGCCCCACCACTGTACTACCCTGCACATCTGCCCCACCACTGTACTACCCTGCACATCTGCCCCACCACTGTACTACCCTGCACATCTGCCCCACCACTGTACTACCCTGCACATCTGCCCCACCACTGTACTACCCTGCACATCTGCCCCACCACTGTACTACCCTGCACATCTGCCCCACCACTATATCTCCCTGCACATCTGCTCCACTGCCATACCCCCATGCTCTTCTGTCTCACCGCTGAACCATCTTCTCAACTGTCCTAACACTGAACTTATCTGCTCATCTGCCCCACCACTGTACCATCTGCACATCTATCCCACCTCTGTTCCCCCTGCTCTTCTGCTCCACCACTGTAACTCCCTGCTCATGCGTTCCACCAATGTACTTTCTTTCTCCTCTGCACATCTGCCCCACTTCTGTATCCCCTACTCCTCTGCCCCACCGCTGTAACCCCCTAATCATCTGTCCCACCAATGTACCTCCTTTCTCATCTGCCCCACCAATGTACCCCCTGTACATCTGCCCCACCAATGTACCCCCTGCTCTTCTGCCTGGTCACAGTGAAATCCCTTCTTTCTGAGATTGGTAGTAGCAACCAAGCGAGTCATCTTCCTCCAGGTGGTGGACGGGGCTGGCAGGACTGTGATTGGTTTATCAGTGACCAATGACAGTCCTCCTCCTCCTGGAAACAGGGACCACCCCCCACCAGAACTGCACCCAATCTCTTCCCCATCACAAAAGCTGATGATCGCAGCTACAGCAAAGTTAGAGAGCCAAACAATGTTTCCCATCTTTTACAATGTGTGGGGGCGCAGTGCCTCCCCCTCATTGGAGGTGTGGGGAATTCTGAAATTGTAATGCATTAGTGTTTCACTGACACATCCCTGCGCTGCTCTGCTGATGGGGAGGGAGTCGAGTGCCGGCAAAAGAGGCTTGCCTATGCCTGTACTAGTTCATCGCTGCAGTCCCCCTGTTTTTTAACTTTTTTCATTCTCGCATATTTAGCGCGGTATAACCCCCCCCTTTTTTATGGGCACCATTAGACTACAGAACAGATCACTTTTCTATGTTGTAGATATATTGGCCATGAAATGTTTGTGGGACCATCTAGTTTAAAAAAAGACAGGGCAGGGCTGACACCATTTCCTATAGATTTAGTCCAGAAATGTTACTGTGTTGTGAACCCATGAAAGGAAATTAGGAGATGAGCACTGCATTTCTGGCAGATCTTCAGGTACTTGAAGGGGTCTTTTTTAATCTTAAAATTAGTTTTTATTTTTTGCCTGTCTTGTAATCATCCACTGCAAAGTCAGGAGCTAAGTGACAATCTTATTCTCTGGTCCAGCTTTATAGCTTTTAGTGTCATCTCTCTACCTCTAGACTGCACATTAACCACTTCAGCCCCAGAAGGATTTACCCACTTCCTGACCAGGCCATTTTTTGCGATATGGCACTGTGTCGCTTTAACTGACAATTGTGCGGTCATGCAACGTTGTACCCAAACAAAATCGACGTCCTTTTTTTGCCACAAATAGAGCTTTCTTTTGGTGGTATTTGATCACCTCTGTGGTTTTTATTTTTTGCGCTAGAAAACTTTTTGCTATATATCCCAAAAAAAAAATGTCTTTAGGTTTAGGCCAATATGTAGTCTTCTACATTCTTTTGGTAAAAAAATCGCTATAAGTGTATATTTATAGGTTTGCGCAAAAGTTATAGCGTCTACAAAATAGGGGATATATTGCATTTTTATTTATTTATATTTTTATTTATAGAGCTGCACAATTCTGGCTAAAATGAGAATTGCGATTTTTTTTTTTTTTTTTTTTTTTTTTTTTTTTCTTTTTTTCTTAGAAGATAGATCACGATTCTCTCATGATTCTTGTGGCGTAACATCATCTTTCACATGGGCTAACTTTACTGTTCCTTCTTCCTTTTTTTTTTTTTTTTTTTTTTAATTCATTGAAGTCTCTTTTTTCCCAAAAAATTGCATTTGAAAGAACCCTGGGCAAATACAGTGTGAAATAAAATATTGCAGCAATTGCCATTTTATTCCCTAGGGTCTCTGCTAAAATATATATAATGTTTGGGGGTTTCAAGTAATTTTCTAGCAAAAAATATAGATTTTTAACTTAAAGAAGTGTCAGAAAAAGATTTAGACTTTAAGTGGTTAAACTTCCTGCGTTTACACGTTGTTAAAAACTTGGCAAACTGCCAGGATTATGTATTTATACAGAAGTGCTATCCCTTTGATCTAAGAAGGAAGCTTAGTTACAATGTTTCAAGTTAAAAGACTTGGCAGAATGCCCGGATGCTTTCTTTTGACAGCTGAGTGAGCAGATAATGTCTCTCCACTTGTTTATATGAAAGAATCGGCAACCTCTGCAGGAGAGGTCATCAGGGGAGGTGAATCGAGATCACGATTTTTTAACGATTAATTGTGCAGCTCTAATCTGCGACAGATCGGACACTTTTGACACTTTTTTGGGACCGTTGACATTTTAATATACAGCGATCAAAGCTAAAAATAGCCACTGATTACTATATAAATGTCACTGGCAGGGAAGGGGTTAACACTAGGGGGTGATCAAGGGGTTAAGTGTGTCCTAGGGAGGTGTTTCTAACTGGTGGGGGGTGGGACTGACAGGGAGTAGAGAGAGAGAGATCGCTGTTCCTGATCACTAGGAACAGCAGATCTCTTTACTTCCCTGATAGAACAGGCATCTGTCTGTTTAAATAGCCCTTAGAGCGGCCGCCGTACATCTATGGCGATTCGCACAAGGGAGCCAACCTGCCGCCGTATAATGACAGCGGCTGGTCGGCAAGTAGTTAAATCATCCTCATGTCCAATGTGCCGGCAGGTGACGCAGGATACTCTTAAAGTGATTGTAAAGGTTGTTTTTTTTTTTTTTTTTTGTTTTTTTTTAAACAACAAACATGTTATACTTGCCTCCTTTTTCTAGTGTGTGACGGTAGCGTTCCTGCCTCCTCCTCCGCATCGAGTGCCCCCACAGAGAGCCGCATTCCATGGGGGAACTCGTGCGAAAAAGTCCTGCAAGCAGCATGTTTGGGAGTGCTGTATACAGCACTCCCAAAACGCCCTTGCCTATTGAAATGAATGCTTCTGAAGCACCGCAACACAGGCGTTTTTAACCCCTTCTTCGGCCCGAAAAAGCGCTGCTAAAATGAGCGCCACTTTAGCGCTAAGGCACAGGCGGCCCCAGTGCGAAAGGGGTCTAATGCATAGAATGCATTAAGGTGAAAAACCTCAAGACTTTACAACTCCTTTAAGTTAAACCAGGAAATCAGTTATTTTTCTGTGAAGGTTGCCTGAACTGATTCACAAATGCTTTAGCGATTAAAACTTTGTTTTAAAGTGTATCTCTAGGAGAAAACTTTTATTTTGTAAATAGGGGGGAAGGGCTAGACCCTCTGTCATGTTTTTTTTATTGCTGTCTGTTTACCTATTGGGGAGGTTTACCCCTCTCTTTATTTGAAACAAAGGGGGAATCCAACATTTAGTTGTCCCCAGAACAAGAGGAGAATTAATGGGAAATCTTTTCTTCCAATGGGCAGATCTGTCTCGGGGACAACTGTATAAGAGGGGAATTCCTCTTACTTTGGGAGATTTCCTCTAACACTCCGTTACCTTTCTGGGATAGGAAGTAGAGGGAAATTTCCTCATTGTACAGCAAAAAAAAAATAAAAAATAAAATCTGGCCAGGGGGTTTAACGCTCTCTTTAACTCTATTCAAAACTACAAAATTATAGTTTTGATTATACATATTTGTTTAGGTTGTTTACTTGGATTTGAGCACTGTATACGTTGTAAGAGGGATATATGTATCTGCCTTACTGTTTATATAAATCGCTAAAAAACTAAATTTGTTCTTACTTTCCCAGGAGTGAGTGGGGAGCTTATTGAAGCCAAATCATTTGACATGTGGGATGGAGGTAAGATGCTACATGAATCATGCACATGTTCTGAAAAATATTGAAATTTCATAATTGGAAATAGCAGATCTCAGTGCTACTGGTGACAGTCACCCAAGCGAGTAAATTAGTTTCCCTGTTGGAGTTGCTCCTTTGATGTCAAGGGTAAGTGGTCTCATAGTAATGTCACTGGTGAGTAGTCCCCATCAACAGGTGCAACACTCCAGCAGTGTCCAGTCTTAACAAAGCACTTACTATTCCTGTAGAAATTGTACCTGTCCTTAAGGACCCAACTGATAAGCAGTTGAAGCCCTTTCTAGAACTTTGTGCTCACTGTCTTTTTATTTTTTACAGTAAAACCTTGGTTTGAGAGTAACTTGGTTTGAGAGCATTTTGCAAGACAAGCAAAATGTTTTAATAAATTTTGCCTTGATAAATAAGCGATGTTTTGATATAAGAGTAGCATCATGTCATAACTGAGTATAAAAAAGAAGAGAGGAGCCTCTATTTGTAGCAATATGGTTACATTTAATGAAGGTACAACATTTAGCTACTTATTGCTACACTTAGAGGGGAGCCTCTCTTCTCTTTTATACCCTGTAAAAAAAATGCTTTGATATACAAGTGCTTTGGATTACAAGCATGTTTCTGGAACAAATTATGCTCGCAAACCAAGGTTTCACTGTACTTTTTTATTTTAATTGTCAAGGAATTTGACACAACATTGCAAACCAATACCCTATTACATCAAATTGCTTGTAGTGTACAGCAGACACTATGCAGCTAACAAAAATATACTAATAAGTATATCAAATGTTATCAGCGGCACAAAAGACAGGATGATCAAGTTTCGATTGTCAAATTCTGAGAGGTTTTTACACATTTATATGTAAGGCCAAATAGTCCAGATTGTAGACCAAGCAGAGGTGCCAGGATGTTCATTGCCTTTAACTCCAGCTTGGCTTTAACTTTTTCTTTATCGTACATCATGGGACACAGAGCCTTAAGTAATTACTTAATGGGTTATAGGCCACCTTCACGTGTTGACACTGGTATACCCAATCAAGGAAGTTCACTCTCTATATAACTCCTCCTCCTCCTAGGAGCACATCTGTTTTTTCGCCAGTGTCTAAGGTGTTGATCACGAGTGAAGATGTGCTCTGAGTAGGCCTAAAAGGTTGGTACCTGGGGCCTCGTATCTGAAGCACAAGGTTTTGCCTGTAACACCTCTTTGAAGGCCTGAACTCCAGGAACCCAGGGCTTTGGTCTTGTTACATTACCTAGCTTTCCTGGTGGGGTGCTTTTACAAGTCCAAGGGAGTTGGTACCCCGTTTTAGGGACCCGGTCCTTGAAGGTTTGCTAAACGCAGCCCGCTGTGATGGGTGAAGGTTGGATTTCTGTTAATTCAGCAAATCCTGTGGCGGGGATAAGGTAAGGGAAGAAAAAAAGGTAATAAAAACACCTAGGTATTCTTCCATTAGGGAAAAAAATTTTGTCATGCCTTAATTCTCCAGTAGAGGGAGTCTATGCACACACCTTACTCTGTTGTCTTCACTGTAAAGCTCAGTCTGTGTGTGGTTGCAGCAGCGTGTGCAAGGGGATTTTTCAAGGTAAAAGAAATCTGCAAAAATGTTTTCTTCCCCCCCCCCCGATGGGACCAGAGGGTTATAAGGGGACATCAGTGCTGTAATTCTCCAACCCCCCCCCCCCCCCCCCCCGCGCGCACGCCGTGAACGGCCACGAGGACGCACGGCATAAAAAAGGTAAAGCTATAGCTGTGACAGTCTCTCCTTGGCTGATGAGGGAGAGACAAGCAGCCTGCAACACAGGGACACAAGAGCTGTGGGACACGTATAGGTTGCAAAACTGGCATTCCTGATGCAGGAAGGACCCTTTTTTTTGCCAGCACTAGTGGCTTTAAATGTCATGACTATTTTCAGCGATTTAAGTGCAATTTGTATAGTGCCTCTGTTTGTTTGTAATTAGGACTATACCTACCAAAAAAGACACTGCAAAAACCAAAAAAGTAAAGGTTTCACCCCCAGGCGTTAGGATCTCGAGTCGCATTTCCACGCTGTCATCCCCGCCTGAATTAGCAGTTATGGCAAGCCAGGGTGAGCCATTGAAACAAATTGATGGTGCAGCTGCTTCTCACATCTCAGCCCCTGTATACGTGACTGAAGATGTCCTTTCCTCCTCCCTGCAGGGTCTGGAAGGAAGATTAGTGGCTTTAATCGCATCCTCTATTCAAATGGATAGGAAGCGCGCTAGATCCCCCCTCCCCCAGTTCAGAACCTTTGCAGGGGAAACAGTGGGCTCAGGATGAGGTGTTACCCTTAGTGGATCAGAAGGAAAAACAAACCGATGATTCCTCTGCGGAGGGAACAACGGTAGATGAACCTTTTTCAGCTTCACAATCTGAGAAATTGCTGATACAAACTCTTACGAAGATGTTTCGTTCCACTTTCATGCTGCCCCTAATGCAATCTCCTTAAAGCTCGGTTTCTTCCTTGGGTTCCTTAAAACCTTGTCAGCCTTTGCATGCGTTTCCTGCACATGCATTACTAGAACAGCTTATTTATGCTGAATGAGATCACCCGGATAAGCATTTTCTCCCTCCTAACAGATTTTCAATTCTCTATCCCCTGGAGGAGAAATTCTCCAAAAGATGGAAAATACCAGCAGTTGACGCTGTGATTTCCAATGTGAATAAAGGCCTAACTTGTCCTGTAGACACAGATGCTTAAGGACCCAACAGATAAAAACTTGGAATCCCTGTTAAAATCTTACTCGGCCTGCAGTTGCTGCAATAGGCATCTGTCAATCCTTAAAGGACCAATTTAAACAGGCCCTTAGAGCGCTTCCTACACAACAAGCTCAGGATTTGGCTGAACTACCAAAAGCATTATGCTTTGCCATAGATGCCATTAAAGATTCTATTCACCAGGCGTCCCGTCTTACGCTTATACTTGTGCATATGCATAGAATCCTGTGGTTAAATAATTTGGTCAGCTGAAGCACCATGTAAAAACCTCCTAACTGGGTTCCCTTTTCATGGGGAGCGACTATTTAGCTGTAGCAATGTGTTTCCAATGTTTTATTTTAGCTGCCCTGATTGCTTCGTGCATTCCTTGTGGCATTACTTGTAAGACTCCATGCACACTTGCATTTTTTTAAAAGCTCAAAAGAGTGCTAGAAAAAAAAAACTGGATGAAAAATGATAATAGCGTTTGTGCTGGCTTGTAGTAGCGTTTTAGTAGCTTTTAGGAGCATTAGCACTTTTTACAGTATATGAAGAAAAAGCTGTTAGGAGCATTTTAGTAGCGTTTAGGAACATTCAGCATTTTTTTTTCTGCTAGAAAAACGCTCCAAAAAAAAAAACTCTGCAAAAACAATTTATTTTTCTGCTCCTAGACGCTGAAGCTCAAAAAACAATAATAGCCTAATGTAGCGTGCGTGGACACATTGGAGAACACCATTTACCTTCAAGGAGCAGAAAAAAATTTATAATAACGGCTTCTAGGATCATGGAGCCTAAATCTGGAATGCCAAGGGTGTCCCTTTTTCTTTCTACTTATTCAAAGGCTGTGTGTGTGTGTTTTACAAGTTGCAAGTTAAAATCCATATTTTTTGCTATAAAATTATAAATTATATATTTTTTTTTTTTTTAGCAGAGACCCTAGAAAAAAAATTGCCAATGGTTGCAATATTTTATGTTGCACAGTATTTGCGCAGCGGCCTTTCAAATGCAATTTTTTTTTGGTGAGGGGGAACGCTTTCATGAATTAAAAAAAAAAAAAATAGCCCAATTTTTTGTATAGTCTGAAAGATGATGTTACGCCGAGTTAATAGATACCTAACATGTCATGCTTTAAAATTGTGTACACTCGTGTTATGGCAACAAACAGTACTTTAAAAATCTCCATAGGCGACGCTTTTTTTTTTTTTTCCTACATTTTACTTGTTTAGAGTCAGAGGAGGTCTTGTACTAGAATTATTGCTCTCGCTCTAACGATCGTGGCGATACCTCACATGTGTGGTTTGAACACTGTTTACATTTGCGGTCGTGACTTGCGTATGCGTTTGCTTCTACGCATGAGCACCGAGGGATGGTGCGCTTTAATTATTTTGTTTTTTTACTTGCATCCCTTGTGATAGTAATAGGCAGTGACAGGTACTCTTTATGGAGGGATCTGGAGTCTATAAGACCCCAAATCCCTCTTTTGCACTTAAAAGCATTCAAAACGCCAAGTTTAGCTGCTTTGAATACTGTCATTCTTTTAAATTTGCCACCTTTAAGTCTCCTGTAAATCGAAAGCGATGTCATGACATCACTTCCGGGTTGCTAGATCCGAGACCTAATTGAAGCCGATACCGGCTTCGTTCGGGTCTCTGGCCAGCCGACCCGGGGGGACGGGAGAGCCTGGGCGAGCCATGGGAAGGGCTCCCTCCCGCTGCTTGGGATAACAGCCGAGGGGTTTTGAGCCGCATCGGTTGTTATCCCAAGAAAGCCAACCGCCGGCTCTAAAGTACGGTACCGAGGTGAGGCGTGCAGCTGCATGCATTACTCTGGTATAACCCCTTCAAGCTGAGGCTGCATATTTGCATACGGTGTGCGTGAAGGGGTTAATATTGTTCTTGTGTTTGCTGCTCAGTGGAATACAATGACTTGTTTCATTCGTCTTTTCAAACACTGCCACTTGCCTTGTGTGCTCTTTGTTGCAAATACTTGTTCCCATTGTGTTCTGTAATAAGCAATGTACCTTTTTTATTGAGGTTAGATTTTTTAAAATTTAGTTCTGGTCATACCAACATGCATATCTTTCCTGTAACCTATGGCAATTATGATTAATTCCCCATCCACACATTTAAAATGGTGGGGATCCTCCTCTCTATACTATTGTATTCTGACAGCGAGGGGATTCCTCCGCTGTCAGGATACACAGATTAGCGCTGCAGCCACTGATTGAGTGGCTTATTTCCAGCAGGTCTGTTCAGCAGAAGTCAGTTGATTTATATATGGATCGAAGTTCATCTGATCCCTGCTGAACTGGCCGTATTTCGATCCCTTTATAGGCAACTAAACTAGGTTTTGTAATTACAAAACTGAGACATGCTGGTAGTAGGAATAGTTGTACTGAACTGGTATACGTAGGCGGCAGTATCTCCCTGAATGTTAAAGCTGAGGTTTAGTTATGGATTTTTTACATAGTAAAGCTGGCTATAGACTGGTGGTGGGTGGTCGTGTTTTTTTTTTTTTTTGTTTGTTTTTTTGTTTTTTTTTTGTTTGTTTTTTTTGTTTTTTTTCTCCTTTATTCCGCCAGAAGGTATAATCCTGCTGCAGCCACTGACAAAGAAGAAAAGTTTTCCAACATTCTCCGTTGACAGATGTCAATCAAACAGTCGAGTTCTGTTGAGCATGGACAGTCACAAACTGATCAAAATATGGCTGTTCATCCAGACCAATGTTGATCTGCTTTACTTTTAGTCCAGCTCAGACCAGTGTAGCTATGCATGTGCCATACCTGCCCATTCCCTATGGAAGGTGTTTTTTTTTTGTTTTTTTTTTATCCAGAAAAAATTCTTTATTGAAAATTGACAGCATACAGTCCAGAGATTCATAATCCTTACAATTACAACAAGGTATAACACCCCCAGTTCCCTGAGAGCCAAGCCACAAATATGCAAAATAATATAACATAACATGCCATTCTCCCCTACACACCCCACAATCAAGATACCCTACATAACTTACAATACATCTGTATTTAAATGTATGTTCTGTCAGATTCTTAGGGCGTGGGGTCTCTCAGCCCACATTAAGTCTCAGGAGTCTATCCATGACCAGGTCCTCCGGGGCCAATCCCGGAGTTCCCAGCCACGGCTCCCACAATTTTTCAAATTTGGCTGCACATCCCCTATGCTGGTATATGATTTTCTCCATCCTTAGCATATTGCCCATTGCTGTAATCCACACCTTAACTGTAGGGGGCGACTCAGACTTCCAATGTATCATAATCAGTTTGCGGGCCATGAAAAGGGTCCGTGTAAGGGCTTCTCTAATATGTGTCTCCCATTCTAATTCGTCCAGTAAGTTCAGAATACACTGTCTAGGGTCCAGAGGAATCTGTACCCCAAACACTGCAGACAGAACCTCTATCACCCCTTTCCAATACACATGGAGTTTGGGACAACGCCAAAGCATATGTATCAACTCACCATGATCCCTTTTGCACCTAGTACACAGCGGGGAGGGCGTCAGTCCCATAGCATGGAGTCTATGGGGTGTGTAATATACTCTCAGAAGTGTGTATAATTGGGTCAACCTTTGCGTCACATTTAGGGAACAAATAGCCACTGATTGCAGGGCTTCCTCCCACTGATCGTCATCCAGGGGCCCTATGTCCTATGGAAGGTGTTAATTAGTTGTAGTAGGCATCACTACTATAGTGATCACCTCTAACTTCTGGTTCCTGTGCTGGCCTGCTGCTTAATGAACAATGGAATGCTCATTTGGTACAGACGCCAGTCACAGAATACTTTACTTTACATTTTCTCAATGAATTAAAAAAAAAAAAATTCTGTGATTGAATGAGGTGGATAGGCAAGGAGGTAACCTCATGCAGGACCTGGAAGCTGGCGGTGATCTCTGTAGTAGCAGTGCCTACTACAGTGATTGCCACCTTCCACAGGGATCAGCCAGATATGGCACATACATTATTATGTTGGTCCAAGTTGAAGTAGTGTGACTATGCAAAAAAAAAAACAATACCAGCCTTTAAAATCTTTCCGTGTCCCTCAATGTACTCCATCCCATTTTTGGTGAGTACTAAAGTGTAATTTTTTAAACCAGCACGAAAAGGTTTGAGCTTCTTTCCTTTGTTTTCCAAGAACATTTTATCTCCTTTTTGATGCATAATTTTTCTGTTACATTGTCCAGTATCGTTTTACTAGTTGAAAATACTACTTTATTTAACTGCCTTATTAGCTGTTTTAATAGCTTTTATTTATTTATTTTTTACCTAGATGTGTCTGAGCTGTTGAATTTCCTGCGGCCAATCCACGAAGGCACACTAGTACTATTGGCATCTTATGATGATCCAGCTACCAAGTAAGCAGAAGACACGTTTCCTAATATAACAGGGTGCCTGTTTACAGGAAATATTATGCAGGGGGGGAGGCACTGCCGTGAGTGTGTATATTGTCAGAGAATACAATAATCTCAGGCATCCCTGCTTTTAATTGCTAACCTGCACTATGCATGGGAAATAAAGATTCTCTGCAGAGGAGTCAGAGAAAACCCACCCTCCTATTATGTATACAGTAGGTACCAACCCTTCATACCCTGTCACTCCAATTCAGCCAAAAACCAGAGGTCAATCAGCCTCTCTGACAAACCTTCTGCATGAAGATGTGCCCCCACTTCTATAACTGGGGGAGCTGATGTGCATCTGGACAGTTCCAGGGTAGATTGCCTTTCTGGCATTTGGTTGCAGAAGACACCCTTGTTGGCCCACAGGCTAACACTTTGGTCCTGGCACCTCTCTATTGCTCTGTTAAACTTTTCTTGTGCTACTGCACAAAACATCTTTTATCTTGCTGGGTTATCAGCATCCTTGGACCCATTACTCCAGTCTATTTAGGGAGACAGGTTTTGGGGCCCTTTCCTGGCATCCTCATTGTGGGATGATTGGACGAATTTCTCCTAAGAAGGTCAGCTTTGTGGACCCTTGGACCTGGCACTTTTTGGAGGGCCTAATATGTACAAGCTTTGTCTGGGTAAGGCTTTGCAGATGCCTACTGCTGATTACTCAATGCCTTCAGCAGGCAAGGCTGGTAAAAGAACTCAACTGTATCTGAGCACCTCAAACTGAAAATGCTATTAAATTAATTTTTAATATTCAAAGCAAACTCACCCATGAATCATTTGCCCTTACTCAAATGGCCATGGCTAGAAATGCTAGAGGGGTGTTTTCAAAGTGATTTTTGACAAAATAAAGCATAAAGACATTTATGGATGTCTTCGTGCTTTATTTTGTTGAGGAATTACTTGAACACACCCTTATTTCTAGCCATAGCCATCTTGGGTAAGGATAGATTATTCATATAGCATTTACTTCCTGGAATCCATCTGCCCTTGGCTCAACCACACAGGTAGGAGAGTGAGCTTAGTAGAGAAAGCACCTTCTCTCCTTCAGATGAAAGGAAAAATAAATGCCCATGAAGACTGCTGGGATGTATGACTTCATTTTGGCCCAGGACAGAAACCAGGACGCAACTAAAGAAATGCAAAAAAAAAAAGGTTTACAACAAATAAACTTCCTATCTTCCAACCTTCTTACTTAAGCCTTTAAAATAATGTTGTTTGAGAGAGTTTAGTTCCACTTTAACTCAAGCCTGCATATAAATGGTCCACACTCTGTGTGCCGTTTGACCCCTTTCATCAGCGGTCAAGGCGTCTCCCCCTTCCAACTAGACGACCCCCATCTTAGGATGGTCTCACGTTATTTTGCTGTGTCTTGGTTCTTCAGCCCCCTAATCGTTATATGCAAACATATGAATGCAAATGCCACTTGCATTGTCTCTATGAATTAGGTAGTCCTTGGTGGGGACCCATCAGTATATCCAGTTGGCAAGGTTAGCGTCACTTTCTATTATCCCTTGGGCTTCAGTCTGCACAAATGAGTTCCTAGAACAAATGGTTGCCTCTTCTAGGGACCTCACCTTGAGTCAGATTTTATTGGACATCACAAAAGTGCTACAGTCTAAGGTAGGGAAGTGCCCCTTGCACAGGACTGGTAGCCTGGTCCTTACATTGGATGAAAGTAGGAAATAACTCGTGGGGTGCCCCTTTTGCACTCTAACAATGTCAGGCATTGTGCCCTTGAGTTCTATTCCTGTTTCAGGATTTGTGTTCTTGAGGTATTCATTCCCTTCTGAAGTTGATCTATTTTATCCAGGTCTTGAGCATCAAGTTGATCCTTGATGACCTTGATGATCCTTGATGACCTTCCCTTGGTCATTGAAACGTTTCCTTGTTTTGCAGGGGGCTACACCTCTTCTAGATCAGGTTCGGCCATTGGTCTTCAGTTGAACCGAAGTTGGGAAGGGTACCTAGTACTTTCTTGTGCCTTTCGGTGGCTGTTCTCACCTCTGTTAAATTGATTTTGGATATCCTGATTGTTTCTGAATTCCTGTGTCCCTCTATAAACAAGAAATGGAAAAGATTTTTTTTTTTGTGTACTGTAAAATGTATTTCTTGGTGTCTATTGAGGGACAAAGGTCCCACCTCTGTTTTTTGCTCTTGGCCCAGAACTGCTTTTTAACAAAACTGAGGCATGTAGTATGCAGGAGGGGTTATATGGGGGCTGGCTTACAATTTTTTTTTTTTTTGCCGGTGTCCACACCTCTTGTAGGTGGCAGTATAACCCAATTGTGTCTGAATTCTAATATCCCACTGGGCTCCCAGAAGTAAATTTTAAGTATAAAAATCATAATTTTTTTTTAAAATAAGCATAACTGGTAAGGGAGTACCTGGTGCCTTTCTTAGGTAGTCCATCTATGTCATTTTAAATTCAGGTGCTTTGCAGCTCCTAGCTATAAGGAGGGACCCTTCCTGAAGCTGCAGTTTTGTAAGTCATCTGGTTTGTCTTCAAAATGAACCTGTGCCTTTCCAATAGGTTCACTTTAATGCCTGATGCACAAGCAATTTATACTTGTGTTCTCTTTGTTCCTTTTCTGTTTCTCCTCCAGGCAGTAAAAGCATCCTCCCCTCCCATGTGATAATTCTGGGTGACCAGTCACCAAGCACCACACTCCCATCATGGGAGGGAGTCCCCTACTATTTGGGTTCTTTTCTTAATACCAAACCACTGACCAGTGCATTAAGGGAGTGAAGGGCTAATAAGAAACTGCTTGGTGACCACCATTTAAATAAACTTTTTACTTAGGCTGTTGCTGGGAAAAGTCCTTTTTTCAGGTTTGAAGCTAGAATGACCAGTTGCACAGACAGATGCACAGGAAGGGTCTGTTCCCTCATCTTTCTTTATTTCTTTCCTTCGATCCTTATTTCCATCCTTACCCCCATACAGTGTTTCCACTCAAACAACGTAACGTGTATTAAGTTTTCAGAACTTTTTTTGCTACTTTCAGGCCTACAATGTTACATTTCAGAAAATTGTTGTCATGTTCCTACTGAAAACCTTTTTCCTCACTTTCTGTCCAATGCTTATTGCTAAGTAGTGCTGCCAATTATAAAAATCTTTCTCCGCAGTTTTAATATAGTGTTAAAAATTGATGATTGTTTTTTGTGCCTGACCTTTCCTGTTTTGTTTGTGTTTGCTATAGAATAACAGAGGAAGCTCGGAAGATGTTTGCTGAGCTCGGAAGCTCTGTGTCCAAAGAGGTGGCATTCAGGGATAGCTGGGTTCTTCTCGGAGCTAAGGGAGTCCTAGATAAAACTCCATTTGAGCAGGTGCACTTATGGATGTTTGATGTGTTATTTTTCCCTGTATGTATGGTGTACACAGCATGGAAGGAGGTGTTGAATCCTGTCATGTATGATGGATAAGATTGGTATAGACTGCATTTGCAAAGTAAAATGATGTGAAAGTGCAGTTGGTTTAATGCCCTGTATTTAAAGAAATTATTTAACAAATTTTGACAATTCAAGCAGAGCATATGAAAAGATAATGCATAAGCAGAAGTTTCTTTCTGAATGAGAATAAACGCGTCAGCATTTATATGGAAATCACACACTCGCACGCTCTGAACCCGGCATGTTGGCTCTGACAGCTCAGCACTAGTAGTTTTCATCATGGAGCTCTTCTGTCTGACAATGAGAAAATTGACAGCTCTCGTGTCTTTTTTTTTCCCTATGTATCAGTGTGTTCCTGCCACTAAATCACCCTTATTACTTAACTCTACTTTGCCTGAAGGTGTAGCACTGTATCAGTAGACTTACTGGGGGCAGTGCTTGGCACTAAGAGGGATTGGACTTAATCTTTGGCTGAAGTCAAGGCATCTTGTACAGCCATGGAGCTCCGCAGCGATAACATTACAAATACTGATGTGTTTCTGTTATCTACAAGGCTTTAGTGCTAAATTAAAGCGGAGTTCAAAGGTGGAACTTCAGCTTATCCGTATCCTCCCCTGGTGCCACATTTGGCGCGTTTCAAGAGGGGAGAGGCTGTTTTTGACGGGTACCGTTCCCCACTTCTGGGAGACGGGCCCGAACGCCCGGTCTCGAAAATCTCCCCCCTCCTCCGTTGCCGGACCAATTAGAACGCGCTTCGCACATGCGCAGTACGGAACCGGCTGTGAAGCTAAAAGGCATCACAGCCGGGTTTCCTTACCAGGAATGGCGGCTGCACCCGACAGCCAATCTGAAGATCGGTTGGGGTGCCGACATTGCAGCCTCCCTGGAAAGGTAAGTGTCCGTATATTAAAAGTCAGCAGCTGCAGTATTTTTAGTTGCTGACTTTTAATTTTTTGTGGGGGGGTGGCTGGACCTTTTTAAGGCTTGGATTTGTGGGCCTTGGCCTAGTCGAGCTGTACTGTACAAACCGCTTCAGCCTGCAGCCCTGTCTTCAAGTCCAGGCCTGCTGAGTTAACAGTGTTCATAATAAATTGAAAGCTGACCCCTTCACTATATTCCTTCAAGGCTCGTCAACCAGTTAAAGCGGGGGTCCACCTATCTATCGTTTTTTTTTTTTTTTTGGAGTTCATTCACAAACTTTTCTTATGATTATCTACTCACATGTTCTGTGTAATAAGTCTGCCTGTGTCCGATTTCGTTGTAAAGAATAACTTATAAAATTCACTGAAGGTGGTTTCCATCTTCATTGTGGGCATTTGAAGCCCACAAGCATGTATTTCCTGGATGCGGTGAATGCTGTGCTCCCAGCATTCACCGAGATGTTGTGATGACGCTGTTGCACAATGCATGCTGGGAAGCCTGAGACTAGCTCCCAGGGGACTGTGGAAGGTCTGAGAGAGGCTAGAAACACACCTACTCCCATGGGAGGAAAACCAGGAAGTGCTAAGAAGATTAGAAAATAAAAGGTAATTACGGCGATTTAAATTTTTTTACACAGCATGTCAGCATCTAGGCAAGGAAGAGAATGCATAGAGATAATGTTCAAAATTTGGGCGGAACCCCGCTTTAAGTGGTAAAAATAGTGGAACATAATATCAAGTCAGCTAATTCACTACGGCATTATGTATGCAAAGTAAGCTAGCAAGAAAATGTCTTGTCGCCAATAACAGCCAATCATTTGTTTCATCGGACTCATTTGTTTCATCGGACTCATTTGTTTCATTTTCAAACCATGCATTATAGAAATTAGATGAAAGCATGAGAGCAGATAGTTTGCTATGTGACAAGAAATGTTCCTGTTTGCATATTTCCTAGAAATGTTTTCATCCTGGTGTCATCGAAATATAACTCCATTAAGAACTTTTTTAAATTAGTTTTGGATACTTTTGGGAAAGATTAAAACACCTTAGAGGAGTTCTATTTCTGTGGCATCTGTTATGGGAAGGAAATGAGAGTAGCTTGGGCAGCAATGAAAACCCAGTGTAACTCCATAACACTCATGCTTGAACATTAATGAACTGTACATTTTTAGGATGCATACGGCCTAAAGCTGACCATACACGTAAAGCTTTCTGGGCTAAGTTAAAGAAATCCATAGATTCCCCATCTACACTAAACCGCAGAGATAGACAGATCGCCTACTGGCAGCTTCCACAGCTGTCAGATTACCTGAATAGTGACTGCAGCTGATTTCATTTTTCCTGAAAAGCTGTCCAAAGCCTGACAGCAGATTCACTTTAAGGCTTTATTCACCTGTGCAAGGAGTAAGCTCATCTTTTCAGGAAAAATGAAAAGGTGAACATAACTCTTTAAAATGCACAGGTGCTAATAAAGCCTAGTGTCAGCTCATGTATATATGGTGCAACACATCACGTGTGATTCGCATCACATTCCTGTGCAAATCACATGCGATGTCTGTGGTACGATTTGAGCCATTCATTTGTATGGCTCAAATCACACTGCATCTGCAGAAAAAAGGTGCAGGACCCTTTTTTTTATTTATTTATTTATTTTTCCCTGCATTGGAATAGGGTCACATAGGTATTCACACCTATGCGATCCGATTCTGTCAATTGCACTGCATTTTGTGAACATTTGGGATGTCGCTATCTTAAGATTGACACCGGCAGTAGGTTTTCAATGTGGTGCGGGAAGCACACAGGGTTTGCTGCGTTTCCCGCACCGCATACTATATTGTGAACCAAGGATTAAAGTAAATCTGCTTTCAGGCTATGGACATTCAAGTGTATACATGTTGTTATCCTTTAAAGTGCATTTGCTTATGGTTAAGTTCATCTTTTGTTACATGTTACAGATGCACTGGCCCCGCTCCACCAGTCTGACATCTATCAGGGGATCTTCTCCCCATCCCCTTACCCCCCGCCCGGTCACATCATCCAGGCAGTGTTTTGTGAATAGGAAAACGACAAGGTCTGACATCCTTTTGTGGACCGAAGATACGGCCAGACAGATACACAGTCAGTCTGCAGGACTGTGGCATTACACCTACGATCTGCTGATGTGGGTGCAATCATTTACAGGTCCCTTACAAAAAATAATGCTTATTTTTTACATGCAAAAAAAAATGTGCATTTATTTTATTTTTTTGTAAAGGTGAACTTATCCTTTAAAACAGTGGTTCTCAACCCCTGTCCTCGGGACCCACTAACAGGCCAGGATTGCAAGATAACTGAAATACATCACAGGTGATATCATTTGCTGCTCAGTGATTGCAGTATTCTAGTCTGCATCTCCCCAAGGTAATACTTAAAATCTGGCCTGTTGGTGGGTCCTGAGGACTGGAGTTGAGAACCACTGCTTTAAAACAAGCCCTCACTAATGTCCATTATAGAATAATTTAAAGGAAAAATTGTGTGCATTTTCACCCAGTAAATAAACTTAAAACAAGCCTTCATTTATTTATTTATCTGCGGGCACTGTAAAGCAATTTCTTCACAAAAGTCACAGCAGAAGCACTGAAGTCGTTGAAGTTGGGTGTCTCATCTGCTCGGCTTACTCTTATAATTTTTCCAGAGATCCTGCTCTGAGTTTATAATAGAGACTTGAAGGCTGGAAGGCTTGGAAGTCATTGTTGGAAGAGGGGACAGGTTGAGCTGTGCTTTCCCTTGCTGGGAAGGGAAAGGAAAGGGGGAGCAGAGCTGCTGAGTGGACCAACTTGAATGACTACAGTGCCTCTTATGAATTTTAGGGATGAATATTTTTCCATCCACTAGTTGTTAAAAATAACCGATAAGGTTTCTCTCACATTTATTCTTGTAAAGGACAACCAAACCTACACCTGATTCGATGTATATGTTGGCTGGGAATAAATGTCTTTAGGGCTTTATGCTTCAAATGTAACCAAGTCGCTGACAGTGATTTTCATGTTTTGCTTTCCTTTCCAACAGTTAATAAAGAACAGTAAAAGCAGCAACAAGTACGAGGGTTGGCCTGAGGCTGTGGAGCTGGAGGGCTGTGTGCCCCAGCGTACTCTAGAAGTTGAATAACATACAGACTAGATTGTGATGGAACAAGTGTAACCCAAGCGGGATCTTGTGTACACTGGTGGATTTTGCTAACCAGTTTTCTTCACATTTGTACATTGTTGGCCCATAGCTGCCTTTATAGTTTGCACATTGTCCAGATATCGATGCCACTTCTTTGATTTTGTCCCCTCCATACTGTTCAGAAGAGACGGTCTGCTTTCTGGGTGAGGAATACAAAATTAAACCTAACTTCTCTTCAGACTTTTAAAGAGGTTGCTCACCAATCAAGATCAGAGGTTGGAAGATTGTATTGCTGATAATCAAACATTTCTATATACATCTTAAATTCCATCAAAGATCTTAATCCACAAATTAGGAAAACGAAGATAGGACTCGGCTACGCAATCAAAATGTTGTTCAGCGAATCATACCTAAACAAAATGTTTAACGACTCCTCTGCAATCAGAATGTCGTTCAGTGACTTATACATGGATATGCTTTGTATTTGGAATTTACCCAGGGCATCAGAGCAGTGGCGCATTTAGTTTGAGGACACATTAAAGAGCTACGAGTCCTGAATTTCAAGACATCAATGTTTACAATATTAGCATGCAAAGGAAACCCTTCCCCTTTCAAATTGTCTTTTCAATTTTCTTAAACAATAGAAGTTATTTAAATATTGACTTAATTGCCACTGATTGCAAGAGCAGGAATTAAGTTGTTGCATGTCCTCCTTATGGCTCAGCAGCAACAATTTAGGTCATTTAAGTCCCTGTATGCCTTCAACTTACTTGAACAATTTAAGTATAAAGATTAAGGGATGTGGTGTGCTGGCCCATTAGGTCAGCTGAAGCCTTTGCTAAGAATGTTTTGGGTCTGTCAAGCTCTAGCAAACATCAAATGAGAAAAGTACTGCAGCTACTGGAATAATTTATTTTAATATTGGGACAAAGAAAAAGGAAAACTAAACTTATATTGAAGAGACTTCTTTAGGTGTATACACCTAATAAAATAAAGACCTATGTCTGTATCCATGTGGTAAGCCAAACTTAATTTATCACAGGATTCAGAAGGAGTGGTACTGCCTTGTCTTATGGGATGTTTTTAGAACAAGGTGTGTATGTTAATCTGCATGTGTCTCCCATTACCTCACAGATCTCGATCCACAAAAATGGAAAATGAAGATAGGAGATAAATTAGCTATTTTTGCAACCAGATCTAAAGCTCCCTATTTAAACACAGCTACTCAATCAAAATGTTTAGTGACACATACGTGGTCATTCTCTTTAGTTGGATTTTAGCCCACTGTATTAAGGCACCAAAGCAGTGGGACATTTAATGTGAGGACACATTATAAAGACGTGGAGGTCCTAAATTTCAAGACATGCACGCTTAGCAGATTTGCATGCAAATTAATCACTTTTCTTTATCCTGGTCATTCTAAATCATATCAGTTTTCTTAATTGAAAGTTGGCATTCAAATATTTTCCAAATTGTCACTGATTTGTTGCACTTTCTTTTTAGTGGATTGGCAGCAACATTTGTGTGACAATCAAACACTAGCAAACACTCCATGATAAAAGTACGGTTACTGGCTACTGTAATAATTTATTTTAATATGGTAAAAAAAAGTATGCACCTAATACTGTAAAATAGACATGGTCGTCTGTCCATGAGGTAAGCCAAGGTTGGCTTAATTTGTCTCATGATTCAGAGGGAGTGATGCTGGCCTCGTCTCATGTGATATGTTTTTAGAACAAGGTGTGTACAATAATCACAGGCCATAATGGAAAAAGATAGTGACGGAGAAGGCTAGGTGAAATGCCTTCATTATCATTAATTCTTTTCTTTTTTTTTTTTTTTAAAGTGGACTGAACAAGCACCGTCACATGTACTTTCCAATAAATTAAATATTTCTTATAAATCTGTGTGTGTGTTTTTCTTTTTCTTTTTTTGTTAAAGGCTTCAATGTCCAGGCCAGATTTAGCAAAGTCATGTGTTGGTTAAGTTGACTTGGACTCTGACGCTAAATAGTTTCAAAATTTTGAACTGCTTTTATTCCCTCTGCTCAGCTTGAATCTGTTCTAATGAGGCGAGGCTTTAGCACTACATGGAAGTGACAGAAAAGTGCAACATTATTACATAGCAGGGACACGAAGGCCCTTTTCACACTGGGGCGGTGGGGGCGTCGCCGGTAAAACGGCGCTATTTTTAGTGCCGCTTAACCGTCGTTTTAGCGGCGGCATTTGGCCGCTAGTGGTGCAGTTTTAACCCCCGCTGGCGGCCGAAAAAGGGTTAAAACCGCTCGCATAGCGCCGCTACAGCGGCGGTATAGCCGCGCTGCCCCATTGAATACACCGCTCATTCACCGCTCCAAAGATGCTGTTTGCAGGAGTTTTTTTTCTCTCCTGCCAGCGCACCACTTCAGTGTGAAAGCCCTCAGGCTTTCACACTGGAGAAACAGTAGCGGCAGTTTTAGGTCGGTTTGCAGGTGCCGTTTTTAGTGCAATAACTCCTGCAAACCGCCCCAGTGTGAAAGGGGCCTAAAGTTGTGGCAGGTGATGGAAGGTGGCTTCAAATGCCTGCGCTTTATATTCATCAGCAGCTTTTTGTATCTTAATCATTGACTTCACTGGTAAAAATAATAGAAATTTTTAATGCAGAAATCCATCAAATTTTTCATAAGGTTGACTATTATTTCAATAAAGCACTTGGCCAGTCACACAAGCAGAATATATAAAACCTAAGAAAATCTTTCATACTTATGACACAAGAACTCCTGAGAATTAGGATGATGGTGCATCTCCCCCAGGACAGATTAAACCAGAGGACCCCCTCTTTTCCAAATGATTGTACCTAATGAACCATTCCCAAATTGCTCATTATTGGACATAAGGGTTTTTTTTTTTTTTTTTTTTTTTTTAAATCTACTTTTATTGAATTTACAGGAATGGCAGTACAAAACATTGGACTGCAGTTTACCATGTCATATGACAATGTTGAAAGACCATTTTCAAAAACTGTAAAACAGCATTATCCTAATCATAGGGTACAGGACACTGCAGTCATAGGCAATCTGCTGCTACCTTGAGGTGATTGGACACTGGCAATACCTTTTGCTGGTAATTCCGCCAGTGCACCCCTATTTATTCCCACCAGTTTTTGCTAGTGTCTTTAAATGATGGACCTTTTCTCATCCTGAAAAGTTTCTACACTTATATTTTTTTTTCCCACTATCACAGACACTTCTATCAAGATCCAACTGCTTATTTCCTCAGGGCTCACTTGCAGTTTCTGGAAAGCATCTCCTGATGTACATTTTGGGAACTGTACCTCGACCTAGCATCTGGCCTGTAATATTTACTCTGGGCAGCAATCATCTTGGCACATGGTGCAAGGCATGTAGTTAGCCACAAGGTACTATAAGGGACAATGGTCCTCGGGCCCTCAAGTCCCCTGCAGGAATCTGCAGTATGGACAAGGCAGGACAGGGTTTCCCTACAATTGTGACTATTTCCTGTTTTACATGTGGGGTGTAATTTCGCTTAGTGTGTTACCCCCCCCCCCCCCAATGTCTCTACTATGTACATGACACATTGCGTAGAATGTGTCAGATTTGGCTTTTTGTTTCTCCACTTTTTTGTGTCATACCAATACAAACAAAAGAAATAAACGTGAATGCCTTAACATTTGTAATTGCAACAATTGTCTGGGCATTATCTGACAGAAATACAGGGGTAAAATCTGGGTCATCTATAAAGTCAAAATATAAAAAGATGAAGAGTGGCGCTGCCCCCCTACAGTGGGGCTTGAGGTAGGTGACCACACCCCCTCTAATAAAAAAATCCTAAATCACAGTAGTTGAAAGTGGATTACCAATGTTCAATAATAGTAGTCACACAAAAACATCAATTGCTTAATGTGATAGTCATTCTTAATGTGATAAAAATAACCTAAAAGTGTTTAACATAATATAGCAGTACCTTAACAAAAAGTGACATGTAAATTATTACAAGTGACACCCAGTGAACAGTGAGAAAAACCGATATTGTAATACCAGAAACATAGACCAATTAATCATAAGAATGGGAAAAAATCCAAAATACAGATCATGTACAAAATATACGATGGAAAAATATGAAATAAAGCATGTGAAAATGACAAATGAAAAAAATATAATAAAAAAATAAGTCTGATAGAGGGAGATTTGACAGGAGACGGAGCGGGGACCAGCTGAGAACGTGAACGGGTGAGACGGTCGCCGGTGTCCACACTCCCTGGGTCCGCTGTGGCCGTCCCTGATAGTGTTACTGCGTGCTCTGTTATACTTTGCTGTGATACAGTTCCATTTGCTGTGAAGTTTGCTGGCAGATAAGAGAGCCTCTCGCCAAAAAAAAAAATTGCATAGGGGACTTTTTGTCCCCATGTGAAGAAATAAAAAAGTTAAGTAACTTTTGCCAAAAATAAGTTACCCCCAAGCACTTAAAATCCCCTCCCAAAATTTATGAGGCCCCACCCCCACATATACACACGCACAAACATAAATGCATGCGTTGGGGCGCCTACGCATGAAAACGTTGATTTGCTATACACATGTTGCATATCGCTGCACACATCGGAGTGAGAGCAATAGTTCTAACATAAGACCTCCTTCATTACACTAAACTGATACCTATAGGGGGCTTTTGAAGCGTTGCCTATAGAAAATATAGGGTACTGAATTTGACACCATTTCACAGGCGCACAAAAATGTAAGGTTTGGCATGTTGGGTATCTATTTACTCAGTGCAACCTTGTCTTTTATATTTTACCAAAAAATTGGGTATTTCATTGCCTGCGTTAGCCCAAATATTCACGTTAGTGTGTTTTTTACTGAAATTTTGCGTTTCCTAGACTAGGCAGGGATATGCAATTAGTGGACCTCCAGCTGTTGCAAAGCTACAAGTCCCATCATGCCTCTGCCTCTGGGTGTCACACTTGTGGCTGTCAGTCTTGCTATGCCTCCATGGGACTTGTAGCTCTGCAACAGCTGGAGGTCCGCTAATTGCATATCCCTGCTTTAGGGTATCTACTTTCTGAAAACATATAATGTTTGGGAATTTATGTAATCTTCAGGCCTAAAATGATTTTTAAGCCACTGCCTACCAGGCCAATTCTGACATTTCTCTCCTACATGTAAAAATCATAATTTTTTTTTTGCTAGAAAATTAAACAGAACCCCCAAATAGTATATATGTTTTGTTTTTTTTTAGCAGAGACCCCAGAGAATAAAATGGCAGTCGTTGCAACTTTTGTATCTCGCATGGTATTTGCGCGGCAATTTTTCAAACGCTTTTTTTTTTTGTGAAAAAATAGTTTCATGCATTAAAAAATAATGAAACTGTAAAAAACACGTGGATATGGGAAGTGTCATCATAATGGAGGATTTTAATTATCCAGACATAGACTGGGCGGAAGGAACAGCGCATTCGTCTAAGGCTTGCCCGTTCCTAAATGTCTTGCAGGACAATTTCATGGGTCAGATGCTAGACGCGCCAACTAGAAACAAAGCGTTACCAGACCTACTGATTACCAACAATACAGACCTGATCAAGGATGTGGAAATACAGGGCAATTTAGAAAACGGCGATCATATTTCAATTTAGCTTCAGTATAAATCTCACAAATAGGAAACAAGGGGAACGCAAAGACTGGATTTCAAAAGAACCAACTTCCCTAAACTATGAACCTTGCTAGCAGATATTAATTGGAATAAAATCTTAGGAACAAAAAAACACGGAGGAGAGGTGTTTGCTTTAAGGGCATTAGCCAGTGATTCCCATTGGGAAATAAATTTAAAAGAGCGAACAAAAGTCCTGGGTGGCTTAACCCCAATGTAAAAATGCATATAAATGCAAAGTAGAAGGCCTTCAAAAAATACAAGGCCGAGGGATCATCATCAGCATTCAAACTTTACAAAGAATGCAACAAGAAATGTAAGGCTGCAATTAGGGCGGCTAAGATAAAACGCAAAAGACACATAGTGGAGGAGAGCAAAAAAAATCCCAAGAAATTCTTTAAGTATATAAACCAGTAAAAGAGGGAGGACAGACCATATTGGCCCTATAAAGAATGAGGAAGGAAATCTGGTTACAAAGGATGATGAGATGGTGAAAGTATTGAATTTATTCTTCTCTTCAGTCTTCACGATGGAATCGGGGAGCTTCAGTAACCAAAACTGCAGTGTTTATCCTCATACATCACAGGAAGCACCCTCATGGCTAACAGAGCACAGAATTAGGAATAGACTTAAAAAACATAACTTTAATAAGTCAACGAGACTAGATGGCTTGCTCCTGAGGGTCCTTGCGGAACTCAGTCAAGTAATTCGCAGACCATTGTTCCAAATTTTTCCTGGCAGTCTACTGACTGGAATGGTACCAGCTGCTTGGAGGAAAGCCAGTGTAGCACCAATATTTAAAAAAGGGCCAAAATACATCCATGGGAATTAGACAAGTTAACCTAACATCAATAGTATGCAAGCTCTTGGAGGGGGTGATAATGGACTATATACAAGATTTTAGTAATGAAACGATCTCATTAGTAGTAATCAGCATGGATTCATGAAGAATCGTTCTTGCCAAACCAATCTATTAACCTTCTATGAGGAGGTGTACTTCCATCTAGATAAAGGAAGGCCCGTAGACGTGGTCTATCTGGATTTAGCAAAAGCATTTCACACCGTTCCCCATAAACATCTACTGTACAAAGTAAGGTCTGTTGGCATGGACCCTACAGGTAGGGTAGTGATAAATGGGGAGTACTCGGAATGGTCAGAGGTGGAAAGTGGGGTCCCCCAGGGTTCTGTCCTGGGACCAATCATATTTAATTTGATCATAAATGACCTGGAGGATGGGGTAAAACAGTTCGATCTCTGTATTTGCGGACGATATTAAGCTAAGCAGGGCAATAACTTCTCTGCAGGATGTGGAAACCTTGCACGTAGATCTGAACAAATTAATGGGGTGGGAAACTTCATGGCAAATGAGGTTTAATGTGGAAAATGTAAAATAATGCATTTGGGTGGCAAAAATATGAATGCAATCTACTCACTGGGGGGGGGGGGCGTTAAAAAGGGGATTAACTCAAGAGATAATTCTCCCACGCTACAAGACTCTGGTCTGGCATCACCTAGAGTATGCTGTCCAGTTCTAGGCACCAGGCCTCAGGATGGATGTGCTGGAAATGGAGCGAGTACAGAGAAGGGCAACAAAACTAATAAAGGGTCTGGAGCACATTAGTTATGAGGAAAGGTTAGGAGCACTGAACCTATGCTCTCTGGAGAAGAGACTCTTGAGAGGGGATATGATTTTAAATTTACAAATACTGTACTGGTGACTCCACAATAGGGTTAAATCTTTTCAGCGTAAGGAAGTTTAATAAGACACATGGCCACTTAACCACTTCACATCCACGCTATAGCCGAATGATGGCTACAGCCCGGACCTACATTGCTGGAAGGCTGCCAATAGACTCCTCCCCTTTGCGCACACGACGCACTCTGATCACCAATGACAGCTGATCACGTGATGTAATCGTGTTTTTTTTCTCCTCACGCTGACAGCACGAGGAGAAAAAAAAAGCAGATCACCGGCTTCTGTGTAAGGGACGTCGGTCCCAAAGAGGAAGAGGCATAGCCACCTTATCTCTACCCACCAGTGCCGCCTGCCAGTGCCCACAGTGCATATCAGTGCCACCTATCAATGCCCACCAGTGGTGCCATTCAATGCCTCATCAGTGTCACCTATCAGTGCCCATCACTGCCACCCACCAGTGCTGTCTATCAGTACCGCCTTATCAGTGCCCATTAATGCAGCCTATCGGTGCCCATCAGTACAGCCTTATCAGCGTACATCAATGAAGGAAAAAAATTACCTGTTTGCAAAATTTTATAACAAAATATAAAACTGCTTTGTATTTTTTTTCAAAATTTTCTGTATTTTTTCATTTTTTTTTTAAAAAAAGTAAAAAAACCCAGTGGTGATCAAATACCACCAAAAGAAAGCTCTATTTGTGGGGAAAAAATTATAAAAATTTCATTTGGGTACAGTGTTGTATGACCACACAATTGTCGTTCAAAGAGTGACAGCGCTGAAAGCTGAAAATTGGTCTGGGCAGGAGGTAGGTTTAGGTGCCCAGTAAGCAAGTGGTTAAAATTGAAAGAAAAGAGGTTTAACCTTAAACTGCGTAGAGGGTTCTTTACTGTAAAAGCGGCAAGGATGTGGATTTCCCTTCCACAGGCGGTTGTTTCAGCGGGGAGCATTGATTGTTAAAAAAAACTATTCGATAAGCACCTGAGCGACCACAACATACAGGGATATACAACGTAATACTGACATATAATCACACACATAGGTTGGACTTGTGTATTTTTTCAACCTCACCTACTATGTAAAGTTAGCCCAATTTTTTTTTTTTATGATGTAAATGGATACCTAACATGTCACACTTCAAAATTGCACACGCTCGTGGAATGGCGCCAAACTTCGGTACTTAAAAATCCCCATAAGCGACACTTTAAAACATTTTACAGGTTACATGTTTTGAGTTACAGAGGAGGTCCAGTGCTAGAATTATTGCTCCCTCTCTAACATTCGCGGCAATACCTCATGTGTGGTTTGAACGTTGTTTACATATCTGGGCGTTCGCTTCTGTACACGGGGACTGGGGCGCTTTAAATTTGTTTTTTATTGTTAATTTTACTTTTATTATTCTAGTTTGATGCTTTCTTCTTCCTTTATTTTTTTGGATCACTTTTATTCCTATTACAAGGAATATAAACATCCCTTGTAACAGGAATAGTGCGTGAGAGGTCCTCTTTACAGTGAGATCTGGGATCAATAAGTTCTCTTGGCAGGAAAGCCTGAAATTAAAAAAAAAAAAAAAAAAAAAGAGATCCTGGCTTCCCAGCCGAGGCGGCGGCATTTTTTCAAATGCAGACGCCGGGAGTGACGTCATAACATCACGCCCAGCCTTCGAATGATCATAGAAACTGCGGGGACCATCTGGCCCGCCGGAAATCCCTATGGTCAACATCTGCCACCGGTTGGTTCCTTCTCCAGTTCGCCGATGGCAGGGGCGAGCCGGGAGAAGCACCGGAGGGCAGTGGGAGGGGATAGCTATAAGAACGATCAAGCACCTGAACAGCTGCTATGATTGTTCTGGTGCAGGGAATCGCCGGCTGAAAAAGAAGATATCTGAATAATGCCTGTAACTGCAGGCATCATTCAAACCCAACGACGTCATATTATGTTGGGCGGGGGGAGCGATAAAATGTGTGCAAAAATGGCTCTGGCAGCAACATGGTTAACGGGGTACAGGAAAGTGGTAGGGAACATTAGGTGAAGTGGATGCAGCTCCTTTCAGAATAGGTCTTGAGATCCTAATGCACCTATATAAAACAAACACAGAAGGGAGCTTCCATCTAGGTGTAGAGGTTTATAAAAAAAAAAAACTGAAATTGCACTAGTTAAAAGTCGATCGAGGCTTTGCATAAACCCATATAGACCTCCATAGGATAACCTTGAGGTTGCAGAGCTCAGCAAACAAGCTGCTGGCTGAAGTTTTCGGCTGGGAAGTTGTTGATGGAAGTACAGCCTTCAGGCATTGAGCTGTAACATATGAAATAACCTCAAAAGGTGGGATTTTATGGGCAATAAAAAATATACATATATAGGTAGCAGTGGCTTTCGAGAGTAGCAAAATGGCTGTGGCTCCAATTAGCACTGCTCTCACCTTGGTGACGATGATAGGAAGTGGAGCGGGCTTGGCTACACGTTTCAGGGCAACGAGACTGCCCCTTTTTTAACCATAGGAAGGTGAAACCTTATTAAAGGCTTTCTTTGCTCTTGCTGCTCCTGCCTTACAAACATACAATGCAGCTATCGCCATTTGTCAGGCTTTAGCCAGCTGGCCACGATCTTGTCTCCCAAGCATTTAAAGGACGATCAAGCTCCTTCAAACTTTTGGATGGGTAATCAACTTCAAGAAGTCTGTCCTCCAGTCTTCCCATAATCTAGAATATATGAGAAGATTTTAGATTTGGTGTAGGCAAACATTTTCCATCCCCTTCAAAAGGGGGGTTCAATGTCAGACTCTCAGATCAATCAGATATCCCTCGATTAACTTCTGCATGAGAGTTCTGGGCATAATGGTGTCCTCCTTTTTATTTGGTTCACTCGCTCACTTGCACTCCAGACCTTTACAGGTCAACATTCTTGCAAAGTGGGACAAACTGATCCCTTCCCTGGATCACCCACTCACTTCTCTCTAGCCAGGGAAATATCTCCCATCCATGGTGGATGAACAACTCAACCCTAGATTCTCCCTAGGAGATGGTAAAGATAGACACCAGTCTGTCATGCTAGGGTGGGAGCTAGAATGCCCTAACTGTCCAGGGTACTTGGTCCTCACCGGAATCAATGCTCCTCATAAATGTTCTGGAACTAAAAGTCAAAAGATTGCTTTTCCTACATTGGACTCCTCTCCTACACCTTCACCCAGTAGGGGTACAGCCAGACAGTGCATAAACCTCCAAGCGAGGACCAGAGGTCAGGTAGCTCTAAAGGAGGCAAGCCTGATTTCTCTATTGGCAGGAGTATTACATTTCAATACTCTCTGCTGTCTATAAATGGGGGGGTGAAAAATTGGCAGGTGGACTTTGTGAGTCTCTAACATCTGCATTCGGGAACGGTCCCTTCACCCCAAGATCTTCCTGATGCTTTGTCTTAAATGGGGAACACCAGATGTGTTCATCATGGCCTCTAGATTCAACAAGAAACTGGACCAGTTTGTTACTAGAGATCGAGAGATTGCCTGCCCTTTTCAAGTGGATGCCCTGGTGATCTCTTGGACCCCGTTCAGTCTGGTGTATGCATTCCCTCTGGTGAAGCTTCACCCTCAGTTGTAAAAAAGTGAAACTAATTTCAGCAATCCTTATCACAGACATTCTCAGACTCCTAGTAGATGAACCTTGGTCTCTTCCAAACAGGCCGGACCTTCTGTCAAAAAGCCCTCTATTCCACCCTGCTTCTCAGTTGCTGGCTTTAACAGCATGGCTATTGTAACCCAGGTCTTAAACAATAGGAACATTTCTGATTCTGTCATAGCCACCTTGCTCAAAGTGATAATGTTTGAAAGAGAAGATAGCTAGGGCCCCTCCAATTGGGTCCTATCTCTTTCAAGGGAAGGAAAGAGTGAGAAAATCAACTTCTTGTAAGGCAGTGGTTCTCAACTCCAGTCCTCAGGACCCACCAACAGGCCAGGTTTGCAAGATAGCTGAAATACATCACAGGTGATAGAATTTGCTGCTCAGTGATTGCAGTATTCTAGTCTGCAACTCCCCAAGGTAATACTTAAAATCTGGCCTGTTGGTGGGTCCCGAGGACTGGAGTTGAGAACCACTGTTGTAAGGTTTATTATTACACTTGGAAAGCCTATTTTGACTGATGTAAAACACACCTCAACACTATTGCCAGCATTCTGGATTTCTCCAGTCTGGTCTAAACCAGTATCTGGCTCTTGACACTCTAAATGGACAGCTTTTTGCCTATCCATTTTGTTCTAAACACCTTTTGACATCACACACTCTTGTAAAGACCCTCACACAATGTGTGGCTTATGTTATTCCTCCACTTTGACCACCTATGATTCAAATCTACTTTCAGTTCTTTAAAAAACTGACTTTAAACCGATGCCATTAGGAGAATCTCACCAGCAAAGTGGCCTTTTTGGTGACCATTACCTCCATCAGCCATGTCTCTCAGTTACCGACTCTTTCTTGTAAAAAAAACTTATCTTGTCTTAAACCAAAACCCTCTTTCCTTGCGATTATGGGCTTTTCCTTTCACCTCAATGAGGATGTCCTCCTTTTTGCCCCGAATCAGGCCTCACTCCACCTGATCTGTTGGTGTTTCTTGGGCCTTTTAGCATCAAGCATCTGTTTTGCATGTCTGCAAAGTTGCCACCTTGTCTTCTGTTCACACGTTCTCAAAAGGCCTCTGCTGCTTTGGCCATAAGGGGCTGCAAGCTGTCATCTGACTGTTTCAGGTCCTTTTTTTTTTTACCCTCATTTTCCTTGTGGGCCTGTTTCCCCTTGTTTGCTGTTGTTGCTCACCCCTCAGTTTGTTTCTTGGGTATGTCCCATGGTCTAGGATTACATATCCAGTGTCCTTTTTACTATACATTTAACATATTGGGAACTGTGAATTATCTATAAATTTCAGATAATTTTATACAGTATTGTATGCGGGTCCATCCACACTGCTCTGTTTCTCCTTACTGCTTGCTACAAAACTGGAGTCCCATGGAGTAGGTGGGGTTACATGAGGGTGCACTGGGGGGGTGTTCCCAGCAAAGCTTTTGTCAGTGTCCAATCACCTGTAGGTAGTGGCAAATACCATTGGTCTATGACTACAGATCCTGTGTCCTGTACTGTAATCCAAGATATGGAATTAATATTGAGTTGGTCCACCCTTTGCAGCTATAACAGCTTCAACCCTTCTGGGAAGGCTTTCCACGAGGTTTAGTAGTGTGTCTATGGGAATGCTTGACCATTCTTCCAGAAGCGCATTTGTGAGGTCAGGCACTGATGTTGGAGAGAAGGTCTGGCTCACAGTCTCTGCTCTAATGCATCCTAAAGGTGTTCTATTGGGTTGAGGTCAGGACTCTGTGCAGGCCAGTCAAGTTCCTCCATCCCAAACTTGCTCATCCATGTCTTTATGGACCTTGCTTTGTGCACTGGTCCAAATCATTTGGTGGAGGGGGGATTATGGTGTGGGATTGTTTTTCAGGGGACAGGCTTGGCCCCCTAGTTTCAGTTAAGAGAACGCTTAAGGCGTCCGTATAACCAGACATTTTAGACAATTTCATGCTCCCAACTTTGTGGGAACAGTTTGGGGGTGGCCCCTTCCTGTTCCAACATGACTGTGCAGCAGTGCACAAACAAGGTCCATAAAGACATGGATGCGCGAGTTTGGAGTGTAGGAACTTGACTGGCCTGCACAGAGTCCTGACGTCAACCTGATAGAACACCTGATTGAGCCTTCTCGTCCACATCAGTGCCTGACTTCACAAATGCGCTTCTGGAAGAATGGTCAAACATTCCCATAGACACACTCCTAAACCTTGTGGACAGCCTTCCCAGAAGAGTTGAAGCTGTTACAGCTGCAAAGGGTGGGCCAACTCAATATTGAACCCTATGGACTAAGACGCCATTAAAGTTTATTTGTGTGTAAAGGCTGGTGTCCCAATACTTTTGGTCATATAGTGTATGTTAGGATATAGAGAGAGAAAAGAGCAAGAAACAGAAAAAAAAAGGGCAGCTGGACCGAAGGAGCTCAAGGTGAGGGGTGCATAATTTTGTATCCGATACACTAAACATTTTAATTATTGTCCAGTTTTTTTTTCCACAGTCATACTAACAAAATATTTTCTGGTTTCACTTCTTTCTTTCACTTCGTTAGAAAAATTACTAAAATAGAAAAAACAAACATTGGCTGAATTCTTGTTTTACATCCTCAATTACAACTGTGTAAAATGCTGTTAAAGTTTGACAAATAACTGTCCTATGTGTGTTTATCCTTTCTCTTAACTGCCAGGTTCTTGTCTGAACTACACGTAAAGTGGAAACTATGAGGATATATGAGGGACCTATGCCAAAAAAACATAAAGCAAATTTATGTGAAAAAATCTGTAAGCTACTGTTGCTGAGCTCTCTATGAAAATTCTAGTTAGCTGGTTGTTGTGCTTTTTCAAGGTAACTGACCCAGATAGCCAGATAACTATATACTAGCCTAGTATATATATATATATATATATATATATATATATATATATATATATATATATATATATATATATATATATATATATATATATATATATATAGTGCAGCGCTACTATAATGGTAACTCTAATACCACAACTTGTGCAAATAATAAAAATAATCAGTCATTGCAATATCACATAACAAAAAAGTCCTTATAAACACAATTCTTGATTGCTGTGATTTTCTGTGATATTTTATCACCACCGTGCTTTTCTTTAAACACTGTATACTTGTGTACACCTCCACCGGCTATTTTACCTGCTCACCTCAAGAATGAGTCAGGCAGATTCAAACATAACTCCTTGTCTTTGACTCTTCAATGATCTTTCCCTTCTACTATGGATCAGCTGGTCACCTTCCACCTTCGGATGATGGATTGAACAGTGCTCCGTTAGATATTCAAAGCTTGGGATATTTTTTTTTTTTATAGCCTAACCCTGCTTTAATCTTCTCCACAACTTTATACTTGACCTGTCTCTTGTGTTCCTTGGCCTTCATGATGCTGTTTGTTCACTAAGGTTCTCTAACAAAGCTCTGAGGGTTTCACATGACAGGTGCATTGATACTAAGATTAAATTACACACAGTAAAGGGGGCTGAATACAAATGCACGCCACACTTTTGAGAAATTTATATGTAAAAAAAAATTGAAAACCATTTATAATTAGCCTTCCGCTTCACAATTATTTGCCACTTTGTGTTGGTCTATCACATAAAATCCCAGTAAAATACATTTAAGTTTTTGGTTGTAATATGGTTCAGCCACATTTTGAGTACCCTGTCTATTTTTGGTTAACGATCCTAAGGAGGGATGTGCTTGACCTAGAGAGAGTCTAGAGAAGGGCAACCAAGCTAATAAGGGGGCTGGAGGACCTCCGTTCTGAGGAACGACTACAAACATTATACTTATTCTCCCTGGAGAATATATTGGGAGTATCATTGCAATATACAAATCTTTAAATGGTGACTCTAGCATTGGGAGGAAACTATTTCACCTAAGGTTTCTAAAGAAGACACGTGGCCACACAATGAAGTTGGACGAGGTGTGGTTGTGTTATCTGTCTATCTAAGGGGTTCTTTACTGTTATGCCCCGTACACACGGTCGGACTTTGTTCGGACATTCCGACAACAAAATCCTAGGATTTTTTCCGTCGGATGTTGGCTCAAACTTGTCTTGCATACACACGGTCACACAAAGTTGTCGGAAAATCCGATCGTTCTAAACGCGGTGACGTAAAACACATACGTAGGGACTATAAACGGGGCAGTGGCCAATAGCTTTCATCTCTTTATTTATTCTGAGCATGCGTGGCACTTTGTCCGTCGGATTTGTGTACACACGATCGGAATTTCCGACAACGGATTTTGTTGTCGGAAAATTTTATCTCCTGCTGTCCAACTTTGTGTGTCGGAAAATCCGATGGAAAATGTCCGATGGAGCCCACACACGGTCGGAATTTCCGACAACACGCTCCGATCGGACATTTTCCATTGGAAAATCCGACCATGTACGGGGCATTAGAGTGGTAAGGATATGGAACTCAAAATTAAAAAAACTTTTAGATGTGTTTCTTAGTGAACGCAATGTACACGGATGAGGATAATGGTAGTGACAATTTGCACACACACGTGCACCCAGGTTGAAATGGATGGGCTGTTGTTATTATTCAGTCTTGCCTGAACACTAATGCACGCGGGCTGTATTGAGTATTAGTGTCAGGTAGTACCTATGTATTGTGAGTACCTGAGTGTTGTCTGAATAGTGTGTGTGGATCGTTAGTACTTGTGTATTGTGTGTGCACGTGGGTCTGCGAGTACCTGTGTATTGTCTTGTTGAGCATTAGTGTTAGGAAGTTAGTTGTTAGGTAATTTGGACAGGGTATAATCCCCAATCCTCATTAAATTAGTAGGTACGATGCCTGGCGGGTGCGGAGATGCGACTCAGTGTACATCTTACTGCATGTATGCATACATTGATCATCCGATCGAGGGCGAATACTGCTGTGCAAAATGTAAGTACATTGTTTCCCTTGAAGCCCAGGTTCTGAAACCGGGGAAGCAACTGTGAGCACTAAAGGAGAGCCGGGAACGTACTTGGCAGGCACCAGCACAGAAATGGGTGGAGACAAAGAGGTGCAGGCACTAGAAAAGAATAGATGGGTGACAGTCAGGAAGGGTAGAGGAGGAAGTGCCAGGGAGGCTGATCCAGGACTGGAGCATCCCAATAAGTACGCTCCATTGAGTGACATTGGTGAAACTAGTCAGGGACCAGCACTGCTGGAGCTGAGGGACTCTCCTAGCTGCCAGGGGAAGAACTCCTCCAGTGAGAGTGGGGGGGAAGCGAAGGGAAAGGAAAGACAGAGTTTGGTGGTAGGGGACTCAATTCTTAGAAGGACAAAGGGCAATCTGTGACAAAGATCTGAAGCGCCGAACTGTATGTTGTCTACCGGGCGCTCGGGTTCGGCACATAACGGATCTGGTGGACAGATTACTGGGAGGGGCTGGGGAAGACCCGGCTGTCATGGTGCACGTTGGCACCAATGACGAAGTCAGAGGCAGATGGAGTGTCCTAAAGAACGATTTTAGGGACTGGGGAGCTAAATTGAGAAAAAGGACCTTCAAGGTAGTATTCTCAGGAATACTACCGGTACATCAAGCCACACCAGAAAGGCAGAGGGAGATTAGGGAAGTAAACAAGTGGCTGAAGAGCTGGTGTAGTAAGGATGGGTTTGGGTTCCTGGAGGACTGGGCCGACTTCACAGACGATCACCAGGACTATAGAAGGGGCGGACTCCACCTAAATGAGGAGAATGCAGATCAGCTGGGAGCAAAGATGGCCAAAAAGTTAGAGGGGTTTTTAAACTAGGTGACGGAGGGGAGGGCCCACAGCTAGAGATAGTCAGCGCGGAACATATTCCAGAGGGTAGTATTGGGGGCATTAGTGGTAGGTTGACTGAAGCACATAAACCCAAGGTAAGTATAGTAACAAATCCTAGTTGAAATCTCGGAACACCCAATAAGAGGATAGTATGCAACCGGTCTAAACTATGTGGCATGTTCACCAATGCCAGGAACCTGGTGGACAAGATGGGTGAACTAGAGAAACTGTTGTAAGAGGAGGATTTGGATTTTGTGGTAATTTCAGAGACCTAGTTCAACAGCTCTCATGATTGGCTGGCAACCATTCAAGGGTATACCCTTTATCGCAGGGATAGAGAGGGTAAAAAAAAAAGGGAAGGGTATGCCTATATATCAAGAATAATGTACAAGTGAATGTGAGAGATGATATCACTAAGGGAGCTAGGGAGGAGGTGGAATCCTTATTGGTAAAGCTCCAAAGGGGTAGAAGCTAAGGGAAAAATGCTATATGCTATAGCCCCCCTAATCTGAGGGAGGAGGGGGAGATGGATCTCCTATAGCAATTTGGATTAGCAGCAAGGATGGGAAGTGTTATAATGGGGGATTTTAATTATCCAGACATAGACTGGGCGGAGGGAACCGCGCATTCGTCTAAGGCTCGTCAGTTCTTAAATGTCTTGCAGGACAGTTTCATAGTTCAGATGGTAGACGCACCAGCTAAAAATAAAGCGTTACTGGATCTACTGATTACCAACAATACAGATCTGATCACAGATGTGGAAATATGGGGCAATTTAGGAAACAGCGATCACAGGTCAATTGGCTTCAGTATAAATCACACAAATAGGAAACATACAAAGACACTGAATTTCAAAAGAGCGAACTTCCCTAAACTATGAACCTTGCTAGAAGGCATAAATTGGGATAAAATCTTATGAACAAAGAACACAGAGGAGAGATGGGTTTGCTTTAAGAGCATGTTAAATAAGTGCATTAGCCAATACATCCCATTGAATAATACATTTAAAATAGCGAACATAAGTCCTGGATGGCTTAACTCCAATGTAAAAATGCATATAAAAGCAAAGGAGAAGGCCTTCAAAAAATACAAGGTTCAGGGAATCATCATCAGCATTCAGACTTTATAAGGAATGCAACAAGAAATGTAAGAGTGCAATTAGGGTGGCTAATATAGAACACAAACGACACATAGTGGAGGAAAGCAGAAAAAATCCCAAGAAATTCTCTACTGACTGGAATGGTACCAGCTGATTGGAGAAAAGCCAATGTAGCACCAATATTTAAAAAGGGCCCAAAATACATCCCTGGGAATTACAGACCAGTTAGCCTAACATCAGTAGTATGCAAGCTCTTGGAGGGGATGATAAGGGGCTATATACATGATTTTAGTAATGAGAACGGTATCATTAGCAGTAATCAGCATGGATTTATGAAGAATCGTTGTTGGCAATGCAATCTATTAACCTTCTAGGAGGAGGTGAGTTGCCATCTAGATAAAGGAAGGCCCATAGATGTGGTGTATCTTAATTTTGCAAAAGCATTTGACACAGTTCCCAATAAACGTTTACTGTACAAAATAAGGTTGGTTGGCATGGACTATAGGGTGAGTAAATGGATTTAAAACTGGCTACAGGGGTGAGTTCAGAGGGTGGTGATAAATGGGGAGTACTCAGAATGGGCAGGGGTGGGTAGTGGTGTACCCCCGGGTTCTGTACTGAGACCAATCCTATTTAATTTGTTCATAAACAACCTGGAGGATGGGGTAAACAGTTCAATCTCTGTATTTGCGGACGATACTAAGCTAAGCAGGGCAATAACTTCTCTGTATGATGTGGAAACCTTGCAAGAAGATCTGAACAAATTAATGGGATGGGCAACTACATGGCAAATGAGGTTTAATGTAGAAAAATATAACATAATGCATTTGGGTGGCAAAAATATGAATGCAATCTATACACTGGGGGGAAACATCTGGGGGAATCTAGGATGGAAAAGGACCTGGGGGTCCTAGTAGATGATAGGCTCAGCAATGGCATGCAATGCCAAGTTGCTGCTAACAAAGCAAACAGAATATTAGCATGCATTAAAAAGGGGATCAACTCCAGAGATAAAACCATAATTCTCACTCTGGTTCGGCCGCAGAAAGAGTATGCTTTCCAGTTCCGGGCACCAGTCCTCATGAAGGATATACTGGAAATGGAGTGAGTACAAAGAAGGGCAACAAAGCTAATAAAGGGTCTGGAGGATGTTAGTTATGAGGAAAGGTTGTGAGCACTGAACTTATTCGCTCTAGAGAAGAGACGCTTGAGAGGGAATATGATTTCAATTTACAAATACCGTACTAGTGACCCCACTATAGGGATAAAACTTTTTCGTGGAAGGGAGTTTAACAAGACACGTGGCCACTCATTAAAATTAGAAGAAAATAGGTTTAAGAGCAGCAAGGATGTGGAATTATCTTCCACAGGCGGTGGTATCAGTGGGGAGCATCAATAGTTTCAAAAAACTACTAGATAAGCACCCGAATGACCACAACATATAGGGATATACAATGTAATACTGACAAATAATCACACACATAGGTTGGACATGAACTATGCTAGTCACACAGTCAGATCTCCATGTTATGAGAAATACTGCAGCCATGGTATCAGAAAGGCCTATGACATCTCAATAATTATAATAGATATATATACAGTATCTCACAAAAGTGAGTACACCCCTCACATTTTTGTAAATATTTTATTCTATCTTTTCATGTGACAACACTGAAGAAATGACACTTTGCTACAATGTAAAGTAGTGAGTGTACAGTTTGTATAACAGTGTAAATTTGCTGTCCCCTCAAAATAACTCAACACACAGCCATTAATGTCTAAACCGCTGGCAACAAAAGTGAGTACACCTCTAAGTGAAAGAGTCAAAACTGGGCCCGATTAGCCACTTTCCCTCCAAGTGTCATGTGACTCATTAGTGTCACAAGGTCTCAGGTGTGAATAGTGAGCAGGTGTGTTAAATTTGGTGTTATCATTCTCTCACTCTCATACTGGTCACTGGAAGTTCACCTCATGGCAAAGAATTCTCTGAGGATCTAAAAAAAAGAATTGTTGCTCTACATAAAGATGGCCTAGGCTATAAGAAGATTGCCAAGACCCTGAAAAACTGAGCTGCAGCATGGAGGCCAAGACCATACAGCAGTTTAACAGGACAGGTTCCACTCAGAACAGGCCTTGCCATGGTCGACCAAAGAAGTTGAGTGCACATGCTCAGCGTCATATCCAGGGGTTGTCTTTGGGAAATGGACGTATGAGTGCTGCCAGCATTTATGCAGAGTTTGAAGGGATGGGGGGTCAGCCTATCAGTGCTCAGACCATAAACCGCACACTGCATCAAATTGATCTGTATGGCTGTCCTCCCAGAAGGAAGCCTCTTCTAAAGATGATGCACAATGAAGCCCCGCAAACAGTTTGCTGAAGACAAGCAGACTAAGGACATGGATTACTGGAACCATGTCCTGTGGTCTGATGAGACCAAGTTAAACGTATTTGGTTCAGATGGTGTCAAGCGTGTGTGAAGGCAACCAGGTGAGGAGTACAAAGACAAGTGTGTCTCACCTACAGTCAACCATGGGGGTGGGAGTGTCATGGTCTGGGGCTGCATGAGTGCTGCCGGCACTGGGGAGCTACAGTTCATTGAGGGAACCATGAATGCCAACATGTACCGTGACATACTGAAGTGGAGCATGATCCCCTCCCTTCGGAAACTGGTCTGCAGGCAGGGGAGGGCTGGCAGCCTTAGGCCTGGGGGTCAAGTCCAGTCAAGTGGCCCACTGAACCACCAAATCAGCTCACCATCAACGGTGCCCATCAGCGCAGCCTCATCAGTGCCCATCAATGTAGCCTCACCAGGACCCATCAGCTCAGTCTCATCAGTGCCCATCAATTCAGTATGTTCAGTGCATGGAGTTTAGAGAGGAGAGCCGCCGGATTAGAAACAGACTGTCCAATGGATACTGTTAGAGAAAGACCTCCGTAAAGGTCCCATTAGACTCTGTTGTTAAACAGTGTTTTTTTTTTTTTTTTTTAAGGCAGAAGTTGTACTTTGTGCAAAATTAAGGGGCAGGGCTAGGGGTGGGTCATGGGCAGGGCCTGACAGGGGGCCCTTGCTTTATTTGGTCCGGGGGCCCTGGGTGTTGTCAGTCCACCCCTGGACAGAAGGAGCGCGCCAGGGATTCGGGACCCACGTGACTGGCTCGGGCTACAAGTTTACTTGACCCTAAGACGAACATCACACCCCCAGGATCAGAGGAGGCCTTGCAAAGACCTGCTGAGCTGGCACGGGCAGCTGCCATCGCTGAGGTGAGAGACCCTGACACCCACAGCTGAACCCCACATCTCATCTACCCCCCCATACACCCTATTTACCCTGCCCCAGGCCAGTGCCCACTCAGTAGCCTAAAAATAGCCCTCAACACTGTGGGTCCTGCTGGGAGCTGGCCATGGCCTATTGATCCTGCTGGGAGCTGGCCATGGCCAGTAGGACCCACAGGCCTGCGGAACTCACAGGCCATGGCCAGCAGCCAGCAGGCTCCCTGCTGTGGGTCAGTGGGTGGGGGGCTGACTGGCACAGTGCACCCTGCTGCAGGTGGCTGGCCTGGGTACCTGCTGTTAGAAAGTGTCCCCTCCAGGTCCCATTGGAGACTACAACAGAATCTAATGGGACCTGGAGGGGGGGTCTCTCTCTAATTGTGTCTATTAGAAAGTCTCTGTTAGAGAGAGACCCCCCTCCAGGACCCAATGGAGACTTCAAAGGAGTCTAATGGGACCTGGAGGGGGGTCTCTCTAACAGAGGCACATTCAGTGTCCATTATAGAATCTGTTAAAAAGAGTCCCCTCCAGGTCTCATTAGAGACTGAAAAGGAGTATTATGGGACCTGGAAGGGGCCTCTTTCTAACAGAGTGTACAGTGAACACCTTCATTCACTCTGGTCCTCATGGGACCCCCTCCCTGTGCCATGACTCTCACCCCTGCCCCAACCTCTCACAAAGTAAAAATAAAATTGGCACTGTGTAGCACTCCTCTTACCTTAACTATGGGTACTACAGCTGTGGCTGACTCCTGCGTCCTCTGTGGCTGGCTGGCTCCCGCATCCTCTGTGGCTGGCTGGCTCCTGTTGGTGACTGGCTCCCGTGTCTTCTGTGGCTGGTTCCTGTGGGTGTCTGGCTGGCTCCTGTGGGTGGCTGGTGAGCACCCTGCTGTGGCTGGCTGGCTCCCTGGTGTAGGTGGGTCACCGTAGGTGGCTGGCTGGAATCCAGCTGTGGATGGTCACAGTGGCTGGTTGGCTCCTGTGGGTGGCTGGCTGGTATGGGTGGGTCACCATGGGTGACTGGCTGGCTCCTGGTGTGGCTGGCTGGTTTCCTGGTGTGGGTGGGTCACCATGGGTGACTGGCTAGCACCCTGGCCCTGCTGTGGGTTGGTCACTGTGGGTGGCTGCCTGGCACCTTGCTGTGGGTGGCTGGCCTGGCTCCCTGCTGTGGGTCAGTGGGTGGGTGGGTGGCTGGCACAGTGCTCACTGCTACGGGTAGCTGGCCTGGCTCCCTGCTGTGGGTGGCTGGCTGGCATGATGCACTCTGCTACGGATGGCTGGCCTGGGTCCTTGTTGTGGGTCAGTGGGTGGGTGCGTGGCTGGCTGGCACAGTGCACCCTGCTGTGGCTGACAGGGGGACTGAGAGAGGGGTGGGTGGACAGAGAGGAGGGGCTGACAGAGAGGGGCGGGCTGACAGAGAGGGGCCGGCTGACAGAGATGGGCAGGCTGACAGAGGGGTGGCACTGATAGAGAGGGGGAGGGCTGATAGAGAGGAGTGGGCTGAGAAAGAGGGGTGAGCTGACAGAGAGGGCGGGCTGATAGAGAGGGGTGGGCTGACAGAGTACGGTGGGCTGATAGAGAGGGGGTACACTGACAGAGAGGGCGGGTGTTAACGTGGTGGGCTGATAGAGAGGGGCAGGCTGATAAAGAGGGGGGGCTGACAGAGAGGGGTGGACTGACAGAGAGGGGCGGGCTGACAGAGAGGGGTGGGCTGATAGAGAAGGCGGGCTGATAGAGAGGGAGGGGCTGGTAGAGAGGGGTGGGCTGACAGAGAGGGACGGGCTGATAGAGAGGGGTGGGCTAACACAGAGGGACGGGCTGATAGAGAGGGGGACTGACAGATAGGGGTGGGCTGATAGAGAGGGGGTGCACTGACAGAGAGGGTGGGCGCTAACAGAGGGGGTACACTGACTGTGAGGGGGTAGATGAGAGAGAGAGAGACCTCAGAAGACACACAGCACGCCAGGCAGAAAGGCAGGGCTCCTGCAGCAAGTGGTCACCCACAGACCAGCCCCGCCTCCACATGTGACCAGCTCTGCCAGGCCAATCGCAGACGTCTAGATCAGCCGCCCACACATGACCCTGTTCGGCCCATCACAGGGCGCTCGCCTGGACTACAGCTCCCAGAATGCCACAGCGTAGCGGCTTTCTGATAGAACAACCCGCTGCGGCCTGGGGAGAAATTGCAGGGCAGTATTCAAGCATGATAACAACCCCAAACACACCTCCAAGACCACCACTGCCTTGCTAAAGAAGCTCAGGGTAAAGGTGAACTCCATGCCCAAGAGGGTTAAGGCAGTGCTGGAAAATAATGGCGGCCACACAAAATATTGACACTTTGGGCCCAATTTGACATTTTCACTTAGGGGTGTACTCACTTTTGTTGCCAGCGGTTTAGACATTAATGGCTGTGTGTTGAGTTATTTTGAGGGGACAGCAAATTAACACTGTTATACAAGTTGTACACTCACTACTTTACATTGTAGCAAAGTGTCATTTCTTCAGTGTTGTCACATGAAAAGATAGAATAAAATATTTACAAAAATGTGAGGGGTGTACTCACTTTTTTGAGATACTGTATATATATCTATTATAATTATTGAGATGTCATAGGCCTTTCTGATACCATGGCTGCAGTATTTCTCATAACATGGAGATCTAACTGTGTGACTAGCATAGTTCATGTCCAACCTATGTGTGTGATTATTTGTCAGTATTACATTGTATATCCCTATATGTTGTGGTCATTCAGGTGCTTATCTAGTAGTTTTTTGAAACTATTGATGCTCCAAAAATTACAAAAATGTGAGAGGTGTACTCACTTTTGTGAGATACTTTTGTGAGATACTGTGTGTATATATATATATATATATATATATATATATAGTTAGGGCCATATATATGTACATCCAATTCAGAGGAAGGGTTTAGGAATTACAGCTCTTAAGAATAGCCACCCCCCTTTTTCAAGGGCCCAAAAGTAATTTGACAATTGAATCAAAAGCTGCTTCATGGCCAGGTATGGGCTACTCCTTCATTATTTCTTCATCAATTAAGCAGGTAAAAGGTCTGGAGTTGATTCTAAGTGTGGTATTTGCATTTGGAACCTATTGCTTTGAACCTACTGTACATCATGCGTTCAAAGGAGCTGTCCATGCAAGTGAAACAGGCCATTGTAAGGCTTCAAAAACAAAACAAATCCATCCTAGAGATAGCAGCAACATCAGGAGTGGCCAAATCAAAAGTTTTGTACATTCTAAGGAAAGAAGAATGCACTGGGGAGCTCAGCAACATAAAAAGGCCTGGACATCCATGGAAGACAACGGTGGTGGATAATCACAGGATCCTCTCTATGGTAAAGAAAAACCCATTCACAACATCCAGACAAGTGAAGGACACTCTCCAGGAGGTGAGCGTATCATTGTCAAAGTCTACAATCAAGAGAAGACTTCATGAGAGCAAATACAGCGGGTTCACCACAAGGTACAAACCATTCATAAGCCTAAAGAATAGAAAAGCCAGATTAGACTTTGCCAAAAAAAATCTAAAAAAGCCAGACAAGTTCTGGAAAACAATTCTTTGTACAGATGAAACTAAGGTTATTCTGTACCAGAATGACGGTTAAAAAAAGTGTGGAGAAGACTTGGAACAGCTCATGAGCCAAAGCACACAACGTCATCTGTAAAACATTGTGGAGGCAGTGTGATGACATAGGCATGCATGGCTTCCAGTGGCACTGGGTCACTGGTGTTTATTGATGATGTCACAGAAGACAGAAGGAGCTGGATGAATTCTGCAGTGTTTAGAGATATACTGTCAGACCAGATTCAGCCAAATTCAGCAAAGTTCATTGGACGCGCTTCACATTATAGATGGACAATGATCCAAAACACACTGCAAAAGCAACCCATGAGCTTTTGAAGGAAAAGAAGTGCAATATTCTGCAATGGCCGAGTCAATCACTTGATCCCAACCCAATTGAGCATGCATTTAACTTGCTGAAGGCAGAAAGACCCACAAACAAAGAACAACTGAAGACAGCTGCAGTTAGAGTCTGGCAAAGAATCAGAAAGGAGAAATCCAGTCTTTAGTAATCTCCATGGGTTCCAGACTTCAGGCAGTCATTGCCAGTATAGGATTCTCAACAAAATATTAAAAATTAACATTTTATATATGATTATATGAATTTGTCCAATTACGAGTCCCTGAAATTGGGGGGACTGTGTATAAAAATGGTTGCAGTTCCTAACATTTGTACTTTTGTACTTGATATTTATGTTCAACCCCTTGAATTAAAGCTGAAAGTCTGCACTTCAAAATCATTTGGATTGTTTCATTTTAATTTTATTCTGGTGGCATACAGAGCCAAAAGTATGAAAATTGTGCCTGTGCCCAAATATATATGGACCTAACTGTATGTATATACAGTACTCAGCATAAATGAGTACACCCCAACAGATTTGTCAGAAAACCTTTACTTTCCTTCCAGAATCAACATTTTCTATGGGACACTATACTACAAAATTCTCCCACATATGCGGGCCATTGATTGGAACCAAGATTTGTTAATTTGCAGACACAAAAAATGTTTTCCAAGCAAATTCATTTAAGACCATGTTGCAAAAATTATTACATCCTAATGAAGGTCTTAAGAGCAAATGCAGATTTTAGACAACAAAATCCTAATTAACCGGTTCCCGACCGACTCCTGTAGATATACGTCGGCAGAATGGCACGGCTGCGCAAAGTAACGTACCTGTACGTTACTTTGAATTTGCCGCCGTGTGCGCGCACGCCTGCCGCGATCTCCGTGAGTCGGGTTGCGGGTCCCGCGGACTCGATCGCCGCATCGCCTCATGCCTAGTGACAGTGTCACTGGATCTCTGCTCCCTGTCATCGGAGCAGAGATCAGTGACGTCACATACACAGCCCATCCCCCCTAAAGTTAGAATCACTCCCCTAGGACATACTTAACCCCTCCCCGCCCCCTAGTGGTTAACCCCTTCATTGCCAGTGTCATTTACACAGAAATCAGTGCATTTTTATAGCACTGATTGCTGTATAAATGACAGTAGTCCCAAAAATGTGTCAAAAATGTCCGACATGTCCGCCATAACGTCACAGTCACAATAAAAATTGCTGATCGCCGCCATTTCTAGTAAAAAAAATTATTAATTAAAATGCCATAAAACTATCCCCTATTTTGTAAACGCTATAACTTTTGCGCAAACCAATCAATAAACGCTTATTGTGATTTTTTTTTTTACCAAAAATATGTAGAAGAATACGTATCGGCCTAAACTGAGGAAAAAAAATGTTTTTTATATATTTTTTGGGGATATTTATTATAGCAAAAAGTAAAAAATAATGCGTTTTTTTAAAAATTGCCGCTCTTATTTTGTTTATAGTGCAAAAAATAAAAATCGCAGAGGTGATCAAATACCACCAAAAGAAAGCTCTATTTATGGGATAAAAAAGGCGTCAATTTTGTTTCGGAGCCACGTCACACGACCACGCAATTGTCAGTTAAAGCGACGCAGTGCCGAATCGCAAAAAGTGCTCTGGTCAGGAAGGGGGTAAATCCTTCCGGGGCTGAAGTGGTTAACAATAATTCAACTACAGGCGAGTCTAATTATTCATTAAACATGTGTCCAGCAGACATTTGATTATAAAAAGCGTTACTTAACAAAGAAAACCCCTTTCCATTTCATGCTGTCAGCAATGGCACCACATGGAATAGAAATATGACAAGGCCTGAGAGAGAAAATAATTTCTTTACACAAGAAAGGTGAAGACTACAAGAAGATCAGCAAAACTTTACTTATCAGGCAGAATATTGTAGCAAAAGTGATACAAAAATTTAACAAAGATGGAAGAGTCTTCTGATGAGAAGGGTTGAAGAAAATCATCAAGTAAGTTCATTGCAATTCGCTAAAGAAGTAGAAAGCCAAACTGGGGTGATTGTTTCCCATGCCACAATACAGTGTATACTGCAGAGGAATGGTATGCATGGTGTCGTCCATGAAGGAAGCCTCTCCTAAAGCCCATGCACAAAAAAAGCCCGCCTAGAATTTGCCAGGGCCCATGCCGAAAAAAGAAGAAGACTACTGGGACTCTGTACTGTGGATCGATGAGGCCAAAATAAATGTTCTTGGAACTGATGGTTTCATAACTGTATGGAGTCGTAAAGGTGAGGATTACAAAGAAAAATGCATGGTGCCTACAGTGAAACTTGGTGGTGGCAGTGCCCTTCTGTGGGGCTGCATGAGTGCTGCTGGTGTCGGGGAGCTGCATATCATTGATGGTATCATGAATTCACAGATGTACTGCTCTATGTTAAAAAATAGTATGCTACCATGACTCCGTGCCCTTGGTCGCGGTGCCATTTTCCAACATGACAGTGATCCAAAACACACATCTAAGGCCACTGTTGCATCTTTGAAGAAGAACAGGGTGAAAGTGATTCAGTGGCCAAGTATTGTATGTCTCCTGCTCTGAACCCAATCAAGCACCTATGGGGGATTATGAAGAAACAAGTTGAGCAACACTCTCCATCCAACATCCAGGCTCTAAAAGAGGTCATTCTTGAAGAATGGAAAAAGATAGATGTTGCAATATGTCGCCAACTTCTTCATTCCATGCCTAAAAGACTTGGTGCTGTCCCTACAAATCATGGAGGTCATACAAAATACTAGATGTAGTCGTTTTTGTTGTGGGGTCTATTAATTTTTGCATCAACTAATTTGAGTAAAAGAAGATTTTGTAATCGAAGTTATATTATTAACTTTACTTTCATGTAATGAGCTAAACAAATGTTCTATAGAACTCAGTTTTGTCAAAATTTTGGAAATTGTTCTTGTGTTCTTTGAGATATTGATTAAAATCTTACTTTTCAAAAGGGCACTATACAAGCACACACTGCAAGGGATGGTTAATAATCTGACTTCAAGGTCTGTACAGTCGTCTGATAAAGCTAGTGACTAGTGACATGAGCAGGAGGATGGAATATATGGCAAGTTCAGAGAACTGCTGCAAGAAATGGAACATAGAATTTGTGGACTGTTTTATAATATCACAGCTGGCTACGGGTTTAAAGCTGATCTCTGGGAGATCTTAAAATTCTCCCTTGCAGTGGGGCCTTGCTCGTTTAGAATGAGGGGGCATAGAACAAAAATATATTTAGTTACCTGATCATCTACTCCTCTATGCTACAAGACTGCTCCCTGCAGTGTCTTCTTCCATATGCTCCAGTGGTCAAAGGCCCTGCTTTATCTAGAGCCCCTAGCCCTGCATTGGATGTGATGGTGCCAAGGAACAGTCCATCCTCAAAGCACGGGGAAGATCTGTCCACCAGCATCGCAGAGGACTTGGTTAATAAAAGTGCTTTCATTCTACCCTAGAGTAAACAAGCAGTTAAAGAGGAACTATGGTTCGTTTTTTTTAATTACTGTAGCCACTGACCTTTTAATTATCAGGTACTCCCCAGTCCCGGAGTCCAGCATTTTTCCCTGGGCCGGTTCTTAGTCATTCTTCGGAACCCTGGTGCTGCCGTCTTGACTGTGGGAGCTGGTTGTGATTTCCTGCTATTTCGCAACCAGCTCCCCACTTCATGTGTGCGAGATCGCGCTGCGCTTTCACACTGGTCCCGCAGCCTTCTGGGACATGACCCATGAGGTTGTGGGCAGGGAGGGGGGAGCTGGTATCTGTCACAAAAAGGTACCCATTCCCAGAAAATAAATAAAGCTGCCAGGGTAGAGGAGAGGAGGAAGAGGACGGCAGAACATTCACTTTTAAGTTAAGTTCAGCTTTAACCCTAATGCCCCGTACACACGGTCGGATTTTCCGACGGAAAATGTGTGATAGGACCTTGTTGTCTGAAATTCCGACCGTGTGTGGGCTCCATCACACATTTTCCATCTGATTTTCTGACACACAAAGTTTGAGAGCAGGATATAAAATTTTCCGACAACAAAATCCGTTGTCGGAAATTCCGATCGTGTGTACACAAATCCGACGGACAAAGTGCCACGCATGCTCAGAATAAATAAAGAGATGAAAGCTATTGGCCACTGCCCCGTTTATAGTCCCGACGAACGTGTTTTACGTCACCGCGTTCAGAATGAACGGATTTTCCGATAACTTTGTGTGACCGTGTGTATGCAAGACAAGTTTGAGCCAACATCCGTCGGAAAAAATCCTAGGATTTTGTTGTCGGAATGTCCGAACAAAGTCCGACCGTGTGTACGGGGCATTACAGTGCGGCTGGCACTGCAAATGAGAATTTTTATATTTCCTGGAGCTTTTTTTTTTTTTTTTTTTTTTTTTAAGGAAATGATAATAACAGCAAATGTAAATAAATGGCCTGTGTAGCAATTCAATGTTATATAATTTTGTTTGGAGGTAAGTCGAGTTTTCTTTCTAACCTTTGTGCAGACTTCTATGACAGGCAGTGAGATAATGCATAATTAAAGGATCAAGGTGAAGATCGAGAAATTTTTATTGCTTAGGACTTAGGCAATTGGTGCAAGTAAGATCATCCTTAACAAACATAGAGTTTACTGTCATTTATTTACATGAATGTTTAGTAGATACAAACATCAAGTGATCTTGAACCTTTTCAAGATTACCTTTAACGGGCATTCACCTCTGGGCTTGTCGGATGATGATGATATTCCAATTGTAATCCTATCACGTTTGCTCTCATTGCTCTGTTTTCCTGTAGCTAGGTTCCAAGTTTTATAGGTTCTATAACCTGCTTCAGAGATTACCAATTAGTGAAAAGTTTATGTACGGTGCCTTGAAAAAGTATTCATACCCCTTAAAATTTTCCACAATTTGTCATGTTATAACCAAAAACATAAATGCACTTTATTGGGATTTTATGTGATAGACCAACACAAAGTGGCACATAATTGTGAAGTGGAAGGAAAATGATAAATGGTTTTCAACATTTTTTACAAATAAATATGGGAAAAGTGTGGTGTGCCTTTGTATTCAGCCCCCTTTACTCTGATACCCCTAACTAACATCTAGTGAAACCAATTGCCTTCAGAACTCACCTAATTAGTAAATAGAATCCACCTGTGTGTAATTTAATCTCAGTATAAATACAGTTGTTTTTAGAAGCCCTCAGGGGTTTGTTAGAGAACCTTCATGAACCAACAGCATCATGAAGGCCAAGGAACACACCAGACAGGTCTGGGATAAAGTTGTGGAGGAGATTAAAGTGGGGTAGGTTATAGAAAAATACCCCAAGCTTTGAACATCTCACGGAGCATTGTTCAATCCATCATCCGAAAATGGAAAGCGTATGGTACAACTGCAAACACACCAAGACATGGCCGTCCACCTAAACTGACAGGCCGGACAAGGAGAAAATTAATCAGAGAAGCAGCCAAGAGGCCCATGGTAACTCTGGAGTAGCTGCAGGGTAGGGTGACCACATTTCCAAACTGCCATTCAGGGACACCCCCCCTTCCCAAAAAATATGATTTCAAAACCCTTGCAGACGATGGAATCTGTCACTCATTTCCCTCCTGCGTGGCTATCTCTATCATAGAACGCTAGGAGGAAGTGATGTCACTTTAGAACAGCGTTCCCCAACCTTTTTTGCATGGGGGACCGGTTTCGTGGAAGGGGGGGGGAATGTAGTCTCTGGGTTGATAGGGAATTCGGCGGCGGGTGATTTGTCGTGTGAATGGCTGATGTTAGCACTTAAATCATCCCAACGCCATGCTTGATATGGTGTCAGGATGATCAAATCACATTGTTTCTATTACTAAATTGTAATATATGATTAAATAGTTCAACTCACCATAATGCAGAATCAGTGGGAACCCTAAGCTTGTCACTTGCCACCAGATACAGCATGCCACCGTCGCCTGCCCTCAGGTGCAGCTTGTCACTTGCCACAGTCGTCTGCTGCCAGATGCAGTGTGTCACTTGCCATACGATGCAGTTTGTCGCTTGCCACCGGATGCAGTGATCCACTTGCCACCTATAGCCTGCCACCAGATGCAGTGTGCCACTTGCCACCCATAGCCTGTCGCCAGATGCAGTGTGCCCCATGCCACCGTCACCTGCCCCCTGGTGCAGCTTGTCACTTGCCACTGTCATCTCCTGCCAGATGCAGTGTGTCACTTGCCATACGATGCAGTTTGTCGATTGCCACCGGATGCAGTGAGCCACTTGACACCTATAGCCTGCCACCAGATGCAGTGTGCCACTTGCCACCTGTAGCCTGCCACCAGATGCAGTGTGCCACTTGCCACCCATAGCCTGCCGCCAGATGCAGTGTGCCCCTTGCCACCCATACCCTTCCACCAGATGCTGTGTGCCACTTGCCACCCACAGCCTGCCACCAGATGCAGTTTCACTTGCCAGCCAATAGTGAGGGTGTATAGTGAAGGGTGCAGGGTTCTGTAGAGGGGTGCAGGGTACTATGGGTTGGGAGAAGGGTTCTGTAAAGGGGTGCAGGGTACTATGGGTTGGGGCAGGGTTCTGTGGAGGGGTACTATGGTTTGGGGGCAGGGTTCTATGGAGGGGAGCAGGGTACTATGTGTTGGGTGCAGGGTTCTGTGGAGGGGTGCAGGGCACTTCAGGCTGGGGACAGGGTTCTGTGGAGGGGTGCAGAATACTATGGGTTGGGTGCGGGGTTCAGGGTACTATGGGCTGGGGGCAGGGTTCTGTGGAGGGGTACAGAGTACTATGGGTTGGGGGCAGGGTTCTGTGAGGGGTGCAGGGTACTATGGGTTGGGGGCAGGGTTCTGTGGAGGGGTGCAGGGTACTATGAATTGGGGGCAGGGTTATGTGGAGGGGTGCAGGGTACTATGGCCTGGGGGCAGGGTTCTGTGGAGGGGTGCAGGGTACCATGGGTTGGGGGCAGGGTTCTGTGGAGGGGTGCAGGGTATTATGGGTTGGGGGCAGGGTTCTGTAGAATAGAGGGGTAAGGGGTGCAGGGTACTATGGGTTGGGGCAGGGTTGTGTGGAGGGGTGCATGGTACTATGGGCTTGGAGCAGGGTTCTGTAGAGTAGAGGGGTGAGGGGTGCAGGGTAGAAGGGAGGTACAGGAAGAAGAGAGGGCTCCCACACAGGGTTCAATGGAGGAGTAGAGGGCAGAGGACAGTGTCAGAGGGGACCCTTGACATTGACAGCCTGGAATGGTTGGAGGGACTTGGATCAGAGCTGGAGGAGATAATCAGTGAGGGAGTGGCTGGGGGTAAGCGAGCACCGAGGAGGGACCCGAGGACTGGGAAGCATGGGAGGGACTCGGGGACACAGGCAGCGCCCCGCCCCCATTTCAGTCACGAGAGACGAGCAGTGCCAGAGCACCGTTCACCGGGATCAGTCGTACACTGCACATCTGACAGGGAGCCAGCACCGTTATCCCCAATCTACACTTCCATCCACCTTACTACTACCCCACTGCCAGCCCCGCTCCTCCAACCAATCACCCTCTACTACCTTGAGGGCAAAGACGACCCTGCCTATCAGCAGAGCAGAGCAGGGGGTGGGAGAAGCTGTTATGAAAAGCCTAACCCACTGTCTGTGCAGATCTTCAGCTTCTCCTGCCCCCTTGCTCTGTGCTGATAGGCTGAAATTGTTGGTGGGGTGGGAGAGCCGGAAGAGGAGACAGGCAGACATAGCCACAGAATCGTGAACGGCTGCATCGGCCATGTCAATTTCATTTTGGGACACTGTATTGTCCCGGAATGAAGGTGCCCGGGACTCGCCACAGACCTCCAAGATGCGGGACTTTCCCGGGCAATCCGGGACGCATGATCACGCTACTGCAGGGATCCACAGCTCAGGTGGGAGAATCTGTCCACAGGACAACTATTTTAGTTGTGCACTCCACAAAGCTGGCCTTTATGAAAGAGAGGGAAGAAGAAAGCCATTGTTGAAAGAAAGCCATAAGAAGTCCTATTTGCAGTTTGTGAGAAGCCATGTGGGGGGGGGGGGGGGGAGCAAGCTTATGGAAGAAGGTGCTCTGCCCAAATGAGACCAAAATTTAACTTTCTGGCCTAAAAGCAAAACGCTAAGTGTGGCGGGAACAGGGAAGCTGGTCAGAGTTGATGGGAAGATGGATGGAGCCAAATACAGGGCAATCTTAGAAGAAAACCTGTAAGGGTCTGCAAAAGACGTGAGACTGGGGTGGAGGTTCACCTTCAAGCAGGACAAAGACCCTAAACATACAGCCAGAGCTACAATGAAATGGTTTTGATCAAAGCATATTCATGTGTTAGAATGGCCCAGTCAAAGTCAAGACCTAAATCCAACTGAGAATCTGTGGCAAGACTTGAAAATTGCTGTTCACAGATGCTCTTTATCCAATCTGACAGAGCTTGAACTATTTTGCAAAGAAGAATGGGCAAACATGTCACAATTAAGTGCCATTTTGTGTTGGTCTATCACATAAAATCCCAATAAAATACATTTATGTTTTTTAGTTGTAACATGACAAAATGTGGAAGATTTCAATGGGTATAAATACTTTTTCAAGGCACTATATGTAAGCCCTAAAGCTAACATTCTGTCTTGCTTCATGTATCACTGTGCACATTTCTGCAAATCAAAACAATTATTGTGAAAGGTTTCTACATTTTCTAGTATCTGGAGATTCTGCCAGCATTGTTCCTCTACAATGCATTTTCTGTTTCAGGCTGTCAGTGCAAAGATTGTTCTCCGCAACTACCAGCAGCATTGTCCGCCTACCATGTGCACTCCTTTATTGGGACCACAGGATGCAATGCCCACTCCTTCTGCATTGCCCTCTCCTCTCTTGATACCAGCTCAAACCATTGTGTCACACTCATACATGGCTATGTCTTTGGCAGCATCATCCAAATGAGCTGTGCACCTATGTCCACGTCTCTAGTGGCCATAGGTGCAGTGGGAAATGTGCACAGTTCAAGTGTTAACCACTTCAACACTGGGCACTTTTACCCCCCTTCCTGCCCAGGTCAATTTTCAGCTTTTAGCGCTGTCGCACTTTGAATGACAATTGCGCGGTCGTGCAACACTGTACCCTAATTACATTTTTATCATTTTTTTTCACACATATAGAGCGTTTCTTTTGGTGGTATTTAATCACCACTGGGTTTTTATTTTTTGCTAAATAAACAAAAAAAGACAGAATTTTTTTGGGGGAAAAAAACGTGTTCTTCTTAGTTCCTGTTCAAAATGTATTCTGCTGCATTTCTTTGGTATAAATAACCCACAAACTATGGTGTGTGTGTGTATGTATGAGAAATTAAAAAATATAGATTTTTCAAAATTTTTAATTTTTGTTACATACTGTCACCAGTGCAGTACGATGTCATCATACAACTGGTGTGGTGGTGATCAGAGGCACTGACTGGTGACAATATGTAAAAAAAAAAAAGTAGCAATTTCTTTAACTCACAGTGACCAGAGCAATACAGTATTACAATAGTAACACTACTACTCTGGGGAAGTGATCAGGATTTTTTTCACATTATGATTGCTTATACCAGTGAATTCCACTGTTATAATCAACTGTTTTTACTGAATTAAATTGATTCGTTCATTTAGTGTTTACTATTGGCCACAGCTGATCACATGGTACAGATTGTTGCTGATAAACGGTTACAAACTGACTTAAAGTGGAGTTCCACCCACTTTTACAACTCTTCAGTATCCCTCACTAAACTGTGCACTGTAAACGAATTGGATATTTTTTTTCTCAGCACCTACTGTACATCTGCTGTATTCATTTTTCACTTCCTCCTCCCTGGCCGCGGCCCATCGCATCATTTCCTGTTTGCAATGCCTTCTGGGAAGGGGCAGCAACTTCCTCTGAAACTGCCGTTGCTATGGAAACCTGACCTGAAACCTATTACACTGCTTGTGCTGCACTGAGCATGTGCGAGATCTGCAAGGATGCGATCCAGGAAGAAATACAGTCTGGCTTCAGATGCCCACACTTAAGATGGCCACGGCCTGCTGTAAGTTTATAAAATAACAAACTACTGCTATAAACTAACAAAACAGACCTTAGTTTACAGACTAACTTTACTAGAATACATTAAGCTTGTGTATTATAGGGTATTTTTAATTAAAAAGTATAATTTCGGCCGGAATACCACTTTAAGCGGATTTTAGAGTCTTTGTTGTGATATTTGAGTATCTTTGTGAATGAATTACTTCACATTACATGCAGCTAGAGAGGTGTCATTGGGAGGAATTGTGCCCCTTTGTGGGTGTCATTGGTAGGTACTGTGCCCTTTTGTGGGTGTCATTGGGAGGAATCGTGCCCCATCGTTGGTGTCTTTGGGAGGAATCGTGCCTCTTTGCTGGTGTCATTGGGAGGAATTGTGCCCCATCGTTGGTGTCATTGGGAGGAATCGTGCCCCATCGTTGGTGTCTTTGGGAGGAATCGTGCCCCGTCGTTGGTGTCTTTGGGAGGAATCGTGCCCCATCGCTGGTGTCATTGGGAGGAATCGTGCCCCATCGTTGGTGTCTTTGGGAGGAATCGTGCCCCATCGTTGGTGTCTTTGGGAGGAATCGTGCCCCATCGTTGGTGTCATTGGGAGGAATTGTGCCCCATCGTTGGTGTCATTGGGAGGAATCATGCCCCATCGTTGGTGTCATTGGGAGGAATCCTGCCCCATCGTTGGTGTCATTGGGAGGAATCGTGCCCCATCGTTGGTGTCATTGGGAGGAATCGTGCCCCATCATTGGTGTCTTTGGGAGGAATTGTGCCCCATCGTTGGTGTCATTGGGAGGAATCGTGCCCCATCGTTGGTGTCATTGGGAGGAATCGTGCCCCATTGCTGGTGTCATTGGGAGGACACGTGCCCCATCGTTGGTGTCATTGGGCCCCATTGGTAGTGTCATTGGGAGGAACTGTACCCCATCGTTGGTGTCATTGGGAGGAATTGTGCCCCATGATTGGTGTCATTGGGAGAAACTATGCCCCTTTGTTGATGTCAAAAATTAAACCATGCCCCAAGGGCCGGATAAAAGCAAGCAAAGGGCCGCAATTTTGAGACCATTGTTCTAAATCATATCCTGTGGATTTCAAAAAGATCAAAGTAAAACATATTCATTCATTTATTATTGATCAATTTATAAAAGAAAAAAAATTTCAGCCTGTGAATATTTGTAAAATATACGATGTGGCCCTGCTACTGAAAAGTTTGGAGCTCCCTGATCTAGATGATGTGTTCCATCCTACAAAGAACAGCACTAAACCCTCTGGCAGTTAATGAACATGAGAGTACAAGTACAGTCCACATATCAAACTATGCACACCCTGCATACAGCTGCATACAGCTGCAGCTTAGCAAGCCAGGCAATATTCCCTAGGGCAAGGGTGAAATATCTGTCCCCCCTCCCCTCATCATTTCCTTTTTGAACTTTACAAATTCTTTGCGAGGTGGAAATATTTCTCCCCCAGCACTATTCACGACTGCGTGGCGCTGGCTGATTCCATCTCCAATACAAACTTTGCCTGTCAACAGTTACCGGACTTGGTGCTCAACAAACCGACCTGTCCTACAACATTTCTCCATATGAATGAAAACAAAGCCAATTCCGCTTTTAATGGCTGCTATTCTACCGCCCTCTAAAAAGCATTCCATGGTGGATCGCCTTTCAGAGGCGTGGTAGAGAGGGCTGCCTGTGTGAGTGGGGCCTTAGTGAGATTTAAGCTGACCATACACTAGTAGATTTTCCTAGGATTATTTTTTGTACATTCACGCACGTAGTGGGAACAAGCGTTAACGCTCGCAATTTTTAAAGCACGATTCCGCGTAGGACAGCTTATTTATTTGAATGCATGTTTGTCACCCAAAAGACGCTCCTGCTCCTATTTGGAAGACAAGCTTCATGCGTTTTTTAAAGGCACGTTTTGCACGACATTCGCGACAAAATCGTACCGCGTAGGTAAGGTGCCATTTAGAATGAATGGCGCCCAAACTCATGTCACGTGTTTTGCAGCAGTTGCTGTGCAATTTGGAATTGGGGGCAGAATCATAGCAACTCTACCTGCGATTTCAGTGTAAATGGGACCTCCAATGATCGGGCAAATGTCGTTTGAAAGTATTTTAAGATTTTGTTTGCTTTTAACATTTGATTTAAAAATAAATGTCATTTCCTGAACAAAAACCACATTCACTGTTCGAAATTTCCATGTACGAGAAAAAATTTCCGTTCAGCTCCTTCAAATCTTCTCTGTGGTCGAAAACAGATGTCATATTTTCTCCACGATTAGAAAATCAAACAAACGCTTTTAAAATGAAAAAATTTGAACAAAAACTCTACTGGTGTCTGGCCAGCTTTGCTTTCACTTCCTGCCCCAGTGACCACACAGGAAGTGAGGGCTAACCCTGATGATGGAGACACAGACAACAATAAAAAGCTGACAGAGGTTCTAACCATTCCTCTTCAAAAACAAGAACGATGGTTTTTTTTTTTTTCTTTTGTTTGTTTTTTTGCTAGAGTTTCATTGTGAACATGTGGAGGAGGGGAATATGGGATCCACTTGAGGTGGAAATGAAGTGGCATTTTCAAATGCTATGTGGAGCAATGTAAGGAAATCTGATTCTCAGTACAGAAGCCTTGGTCCTCATGGGCACATATGTGCGGCACATGAGCACCCCCTCTCTGTTGCTGCACATATATTTTATGTGGTCATCAATAGTTTAAACTAGGGGTCTCAAACTAGTGGCCCTCCAGCTGTTGCAGAACTACAAGTCCCATCATCCCTCTGCCTGAGGGAGTCATGCTTGTAACTGTCAGTCTTGCAATGCTTCATCGGACTTGTAGTATTTGCAACAGCTGGAGGGCCGCCAGTTTGAGACCCCTGGTTTAAACCCTTCAGCATGCCATTTCCAGAAGGGCAGGACTGAAAGTGGCTGCAGGATCATCCTCCCCAGATGGGCGCTCAGATTGGCAGTCTCTGCCCTTTAGTACATTTGAACCCAATCCCTTGGATGTGGCCAGCACTTCAGCAGCCAGTGTGCAGGTCACCATTGGCAGCCTTTGTTTACATTTTAACTATGGAGCCCTCGCTTCTTTGTTTATGTGGTGATCAACACTCGGCGGTCTGCCCAAGAGGGGGGAGGAAGGACCTGTGTTGGGCACCAGAAGCCTGACAATGTTCACTGCTGCCTGTTCTTTCCTGTATATTGACAATTGCACCTCGCTGTTTACCGCACAGGTGTCACAAGAACAGGAAGTGAGGGAAAATGTTCATAACGGGGAAAGGAATTTAAAATGAAAAAAAAGAAAACAACCAACATTTCAACTCTTCCCTAGTCTATTCAAAATTATAAAAAGGGCTAGAATACACGTAATAAATGCTTTTAGTTATCAAAGTCTAATTCTGTTGACAATTGTTGTCCTTTAACCACTTGCTGTCCTGAGAATGCATATACGTGGTCTCAAGATCAAATGGCTATACCAGGATCCTGGCTGCTGCTGCAATCTTGAACCTGTTGTCAAAACTTTCAGCCAGTGATAAGCTTTCAGGTAAAACTGGTCTGAGCGGTTATACAGTCACCCAATCACAGCGCTTAGAAGGGGCCCCTCCCTCTCCTGCCATTGTTCCTGGGCTCTCCCATTCTACCAGGGTGGGCCACTGTATATGGTTGGAGGAGAAGCAGGAACATCCACTCTTCCCCCTCCTCCGTCACTAAGGAAGCCAGAAGCGATAAGGATTTTGTCACTTCCGGTTTCGGTTCTTAGTTTGCCCGGTTGGTATCGGCCAGGGAGGCAGCCGATCAAACTGATCTGTGCTTGATCGTCTGCCTAAGAGGGCAGAGGAGGGATCAAGGGTCTTATGGAAGCCAGATCTCTCAATAAAGAAGACCTGTCACTGCCCAAGCTATCACAAGGGATGTTGTAAATTCCTTATGATAGCAATATAGTAGAATGAAGAAAAATTAAATAAAATAAAAACGTTTTAAAGCACCCTGCCCAACTGTGCTCACGCACAAACGCACACATCGGTCTGGCGTGCACGTGTTAATGGTGATTGCACCACACATGTGAGGTATCACCATGAAAGTCAGCGTGAGAACAATAATTGTAGCTCCTGAGCTCACATTTAACTCTAAACTGGTAACCTATAATCTCTTTAAAAGCGCCCCTTATGGAAATTTTAAATATTGACATGTTTGGTACATATATACTTGGCGCAACGTTTTATTTTATATTTTTCTTTAAAAATTGGGTATTTTTAGTGTGTTCGTGTGCACTAACATTACCTTAAAGTGGAGTTCCACCCACTTTTACAACTCTCCAGCATCCCTCACTAAACTGTGCACTGTAAACAAATTGGATATTTTTACATTTTTTTTCTCAGCACCTACTGTATATCTGCTGTATTCATTTTTCACTTCCTCCTCCCTGGCCGTGGCCAATCGCATCATTTCCTGTTTGCAATGCCTTCTGGGAAGGGGCGGCAACTTCTTCTGACACTGCTGTTGCTATGGAAACCTGACCTGAAACCTATTACACTGCTTGTGCTGCACTGAGCATGTGCGAGATCTGCAAGGATGAGATCCAGGAAGAAATACAGTCTGGCTTCAGATGCCCACACTTAAGATGGCCACGGCCTGCTGTAAGTTTATAAAATAACAAACTACTGCTATAAACTAACAAAACAGACCTTAGTTTACAGACTAACTTTACTAGAACACATTAAAGTGGAGTTCCACCCACTTTTACAACTCTTCAGCATCCCTCACTAAACTGTGCACTGTAAACAAATTGGATATTTTTTTATTTTTTTTCTCAGCACCTAGTGTATATCTGCTGTGTTCATTTTTCACTTCCTCTTCCCTGGCTGCGGCCCATCGCATCATTTCCTGTTTGCAATGCATTCTGGGAAGGGGCGGCAACTTCCTCTGAAACTGCCATTGCTATGGAAACCTGACCTGAAACCTATTACATTGCTTGTGCTGCACTGAGCATGTGGGGCGGCAACTTCCTCTGAAACTGCCGTTGCTATGGAAACCTGACCTGAAACCTATTACACTGCTTGTGCTGCACTGAGCATGTGCGAGATCTGCAAGGATGAGATCCAGGAAGAAATACAGTCTGGCTTCAGATGTCCACACTTAAGATGGCCACGGCCTGCTGTAAGTTTATAAAATAACAAACTACTGCTATAAACTAACAAAACAGACCTTAATTTACAGACTAACTTTACTAGAATACATTAAGCTTGTATATTATAGGGGTATTTTTATTTAAAAAGTATAATTCCGGCCGGAACACCACTTTAAGCTTGTGTATTATAGGGGTATTTTTATTTAAAAAGTATAATTTAGGCCAAGACACCACTTTAAGTGTATTTTCTACTGAAAATTTGCATTTAATAAACTGCTGCACAAATATTGTGCAACATAAAAAATTTGCAACAGCCACCATATTATTTTACAGGGCCTTTGCTTACAGAAAATGTATCATGTTTGGGGGTTAGAAAATTAATTTTCTATCAAAAAACAAAAACAATGCTGATTTTAACATGTATGAGTGAAATATCAACATTGACCTGGACAGCAAGCAGTTAAAGTAAAAAAAAAATAAGATAAATAAAAGTGACTATTTAACCACTTCCGGACCAGCTGCCGCAGTTTTACTGTGACAGGTTGGCTCAGCCGAGTAAATCGACGTTACCTTACGTCGCTGTTCCTTTTGACCACTAGGGGCATGCACGCGCAGCGTGTGCCCGGAGCCGATGCGAGTGCCCGGCGGGCGCGATGACCCCTGAGCACCCGCGATCGCTCGTGACAGAGCGAGAACCGGAATGTGCGTGTGTAAACGGTTCTTTTAGGGGAGTAGAGACAGATCATGTGTTCATACTAAGTATGAACACCGATCTCTCTCCTCCTAGACAGTCCCACCCCCCCTACAGTTAGAGCACACTGAGGGAACACATTTAACCCCTTGATCGCCCCCTAGTGTTAACCCCTTCCCTGCCAGTGACATTTACACAGTAATCGGTGCATTTTTATAGCACTGATCGCTGTATAATTGTCGATGGTTCCAAAAATGTGTCAAAAGTGTCCAATTTGCAATATCGCAGTCCCGATAAAAATTGCAGATCACCGCCATTACTAGTAAAAAAAAAAAAAAAAAAAAAGTAATAATAAAAAATGCCGTAAATATATACCCTATTTTATAGACGCTATAACTTTTGCGCAAACCAATCAATATACGCTCATTGCGAGTTTTTTTCAATCAAATATATGTAGAAGAATACATATCGGACTAAACTGAGGAAAAACTGTGTTTTTTTAAAAAAAAAATGTGGGATATTTATTATAACAAAAAGTAAAAGATATTGGGGGTTATTTACTAAAGGCAAATGCACTTTGGACTACAAGGGCACTTGGAAGTGCAGTCTCTGTAGAACATGCAAAGAAAATGAAAAACAGCATTTTTGCTTGCACATGATTGGATGATAAAATCAGCAGAGCTTCCCCTCATTTCAGATCTACCCCTCAGATCTACAGCGACTGTACTTGTAGTGCAGAGTGGATTTGCCTTTCGTAAATCAACCGCATTGTGTTTTTTTTTTCAAAATTGTTGCGCTTCTTTTGTTTATAGTGCAACAAATAAAAACCGCAGGGATGATCAAATACCATCGAAAGAAAGCTCTACCTGTGGGGGGAAAAAAGATATCAATTTTGTTTGGGTGCAATGTCGCATGACCGTGCAATTGTCAGTTACAGCGCCACATCGCAAAAAAAAACGCCTGGTCATTGAGCAGCCAAATCTTCCAGGGTTGAAGTCGTTAAAGAACAAAAGTGGTGCCCTACAGTTTACCAGCAACCAAATAGCTGCTCCTGGGATCATGCAAATGACTTCTATTATTATATTTCTGTAATAGCTGCGCTCAATGCTGTACAGAAGCCTACAATGTTCTACTTCCGGAATCCCCTAAAAGGAACATGACGTCATGCAGCAGAGAACTACAACTCCCGGTGCGCTCTGCGCGCTGACACGCCTGGAATCCGGAAGTGAGCCGGGGGTGGCTTTGGGAGGGTCACGTGATAGCCAGGAAAGCCGAGTCTGTTGTACTGGAGATCAGCTGTTGTGTGGCGACTGTTCAACGCCGTGACTGAGCGAAAGACGAGCGAGCTGGCAGTGTGCACCAACAGATGGGGGGGAAACAGATATCCTGCACACTGTGAGAGGAGAGAACACCTGTGACAGAGGAACGAGCGGACAACTTGAACCCTGTGTGTGAGGAGAGACAGCCTGTGTGCAGGAGGAACCAGAGACATTGTTCTGCACCCTGAGAGACATTCCCTGCCTTACACCCTGTGCTACAGCCTGCAACAGAGAGAGTCAGTCTGAGAGGGGAGAAGCAACAACCTGCCAGCAGAGAAAGACAGCCTCCAGACACTGAGGAAGACACACTCCTGTCACCCAGAAGTTCTACAGACTGAGAACCGGCCTTCAACCTGTGATAGACACCTTGCAATCTGTGAGAGACACCCCGCAATCTGTGAGAGACACCCCGCAATCTGTGAGAGACACCCCGCAATCTGTGAGAGACACCCCGCAATCTGTGACGTACAGGAGGGAGACACCCCGCAATCTGTGACGTACAGGAGAGAGACACCCCGCAATCTTTGAGAGACAGGAGAGACACCCCGCAATCTGTGAGAGACAGGAGAGACACCCCGCAATCTCTGATAGACACCCCGCAATCTGTGAGAGACAGGAGAGACACCCCGCAATCTCTGATAGACACCCCGCAATCTGTGAGAGACAGGAGAGACACCCCGCAATCTCTGATAGACACCCTGCAATCTCTGAGAGACAGGAGAGACACCCCGCAATCTCTGATAGACACCCCGCAATCTCAGAGACAGGAGAGACACCCCGCAATCTGTGACGTACAGGATAGACACCCCGCAATCTCTGATAGACACCCCGCAATCTGTGAGAGACAGGAGAGAGACACCCCGCAATCTCTGACATACAGAGGGAGAGGGACACCCCGCAATCTCTGACATACAGAGGGAGAGGGACACCCCGCAATCTCTGCTGTACAGGAGAGGGACACCCTGCAATCTGACATACAGGAGAGAGACACCCCACAATCTCTGACATACAGAAGGAGAGAGACGCCCCACAATCTCCAACATACAGGAGAGGGAAACCCCGCAATCTGTGACATACAGGAGAGACCAACAGCCTGCAACCTTTGACCTACAGACAGCCTGCAACCTCCTACAGTACAATAACCTACAACTTCTGAGATGCAGAACACCCTGCAACATACATGAGAGACATACCGTGGGGCCCTAAAAGCTCCTGAGAGCCAAGAGACACCGGTTGAGGTGGCACACTTTTCACAGAGTAAGGGGTACAGATCTGAAGACAACCAGTACAATTGACACCTGGCATCAAGAGAAGCAGTGGGCAGGCAGGAAAGGAGGTCCCCAGGAGACTTCCTGAATGCACCACATGACCCCCGCACCCACATGCTTAACAAACCGTGACATAATCGTAGAAACTCCCAAAGGTTGGGTTGCCGCCTGGGTGAGAGAATGACATTCCAACAATAGCTCTGAATGATGTTGCCAGGATCATTATCTGTGAGGTGATAGGCCAAGCACTTATGGAGTGTGACAGTGTGGACTGAGCCCTACCCCCCCCCCCGTCATGCACAATGCAGTATTTTGTGTTGTTTTTTTTTGGTTTTGTGCTGTCCACCACATCCTCTCTCCCCGTCAATGGTTCTGAGCAAGTATCGGATTCCCTTTTCCCTAGTGCCGGGCAACCCTTGAACTCATCACATCTCCTAATCACATCTGTCCCTCCTAGCTTTAGATCCTTATCAGTCTCACCACCTACTCCTTCCACACCAGGATTTCTGCAGATCGGAGATGGTTGTTGCCTGCAGTTTGACTTTCCGGAGCATAGTAAGGGTGTCATTGTCATCAGCACTGGAGCTGCCGCTCCCACTTTTGACCTTAGCGTGAAGTCCTTAGACACCTCGGTGCTGCAGGTTCTCAACGTGAGTCGTGGTTCTGAAGGACTACCAGGCAGGTTCCTGGCACATATCTGGTCAGGCATGCCTGGCACCGCACCTCTTCACCTTAGACTGCACCTCCTTGATTCTGTAATTGAAGAGCGGGATGACTTTTTGATTCATGTTATTGCCAACGATGAAGCTCAAGAAAATACAGGATTTGCTGCAAGCCACTTTTCTAAGAGTCCTCTTCTCTATGCGCTGTTGCCCCTCATTTTCATCAACAAATGTGCCTTTGGATGTAAAGTGGACCTTGAGGTTTTAAAAAGCCTAATAAAGCGCCCCCACCCAGTTCTGCTAGGCATTGTGGGGCAGTTTGTTCTGATGCCTCTATATGCATACATCCTCTCCTTGCTTTTGGGACTCCCTCTGCCTCTGGCGCTGGGCCTGGTGGTCACCTGTTCCTCTCCAGGAGGCGGTGGTGGGTATCTATACAGTCTCCTACTGGGTGGAGATGTCACTGTGGCCATATCTATGACATTGGTTTCCACAGTGGCAGCTGTGGGACTTATGCCTCTTTCATCATCACTATATGGACGGTTCCTTGGTGTACACCAGACATTGCACATTCCTTTTCTGAAGATTTTAGCTACACTGCTTTTTATAGCTGTGCCAATTTCCACGGGAATGGTCATCAAATGGCGCTTTCCCCAAGTGTCCCGCCTCCTCCTGATGGTTATAAAGCCTTTCAGTGTTGTGCTAATGATTGGGGGGTTGGTCATGGCCTATCAGATGGGGTTCTCACTGCTAAGCAAAGTGCAACCCATACTGGTGGTAGCTGGGGTCAGCGTGCCACTGGTGGGACTCCTGATTGGATATCTACTTGCGTACATTCTGCGTTTACCCGTCCCCCAACGTAGGACGGTTAGTATTGAAGTTGGGGTACAGAACAGCCTTTTGGCCTTGGCTGTTCTCCAGCTCTCCTTCCATCGAGTTGAGGCTGATCTTTCTTCACAGGCGCCATTCTTGGTGGCTCTGAGTGGAACTTCGGAGATGTTACTGTTGGTCCTGTTACACTTTACCTACCGAAAGTTTAAAGACCGCAAATGAGGTTCTGGATGAGGACTATGCCAACTAAGATTAAAACAGTTTACATGCTGCAAATGTGGACTTGACTTTCCGCTCATACTCCCCTTTTTTTTCTTTTTTTTTTTTTTTGAGTACATTTCATAATATTTTCCATTCTTTCTGTTTATGTTGCTTTTCTAACATTCCAAAAGAAAAAAAAAAACGTCCTTTTTTTTCTATTTTATTTTTGCCAAAATTTGATTGTAAGGCAGGACAGCAATATAATATTATAAATAGTCTGTTTAAGGTTTACATTTATCCAGGTCATTGTGTATCTAGCAGTAGTTGGTCACATTCAACTGGACTTGTTCTGTAATGTTGAAGATGTTTTTTGTAGCTTATCCAAGCACTTCTAATGAGCGTCAGAAAAATACCCCTGCCTGGATAAGCTACAAATCATCTTATACATTACTGAACAAGTTCAGCATGTTTCTACAAGTAATATTTATTTCTAAGAATAATAATGGCATTTTTCTGTTCTTTTCCACTATGCCTCTGCAGTATGAATACATCAAATGTGTGTTTTAGCTCAATTAGAAAAGTTTAAACTTTTGCTTGTTGCCATTGGGTGTGCTACAATTTGGTAGAATTATTTTGTACACTAAAAAAAACAAACTTGTGTTGTGAGACAATTGAGGGATGCTACTGCTGACCTACTAATGAAAATGCTGATAGGTTGGCAGTCATGCTGATCCTGTTACTTCAATACTTGCAGCTACTTATCTAAAATAGACACGCGGCAAACAAAGTTAAACTAATAATAAAGCTGGTCTTGCACTAATAGATCTTTTTTTTCACTCAGGCTGAACAAAAATAAAATTTAACGGGTTCTTCCATCAACACTAATTGTGCGGATGGACAAATCCCCCCCCCCCCCCAATCATGTTGTATGCTGACAGGTGTGTGCACCTGTGCAGATTGGCTGACTTTTTGTCCCAGTACCTTCCCTATAAGTTTAAGTAATCAACTTGTTGAGCTGGCAAGTTCATCCACTGTTATGCTCCGTACACACGGTCGGATTTTCCGACGGAAAATGTGTGATAGGACCTTGTTATCGGAAATTCCGACCGTGCGTAGGCTCCATCACACATTTTCCATCGGATTTTCCGACACGCAAAGTTTGAGAGCAGGATATAAAATTTTCCGACAACAAAATCTGTTGTCGGAAATTCGTGTGTACACAAATCCGACGGACAAAGTGCCATGCATGCTCAGAATAAATAGAGATGAAAGCTATTGGCCACTGCCCCGTTTATAGTCCCGACGTACGTGTTTTACGTCGCCGCATTTAGAACGATCGGATTTTGTGTGACTGTGTGTATGCAAGACAAGTTTAAGCCAACATCCGTCGGAAAAAATCCATGGATTTTGTTGTCGGAATGTCCGAACAAAGTCCGACCGTGTGTACGGGGCATTAGAGTTTTGTCTAATTCCTCTGAATTCTGACAGTCTAAGGCCACCTTAAAGCAGAGTTCCAGCCACCTGTGAAAAAAATAAGTCGGCAGCTACAAAAACCTGTCTATTTAAAAAAATAGCCACTCACCTGTCCCATGATCCAGCGGTGTGCTCACCCCAGTTGGTGTCGCGCTCTGTCTTCGGTCCCCGGCGCCGGCATCTTCCTCTTTAAATATTTTTTATTTCACAAATGTCAGAAATACAACATCATAAAATATTGTGTATTAACTTGCAATACATAGCTATGTTATTAATTTAGCCGGCGCCGGCATCTTCACTATGGGCAGCTGGTTGTGACCTCTTGCGGCTTCACAGTCGCGTGCCCACTGCGCACGTGTGAGTTACGCTGTGCAATGTGAGTGGTGGATGCAGTTTTTTGGGACCTGTCAGTATCCCAAAAGACTGCAGTGGGGAGGGAGAAGAACTTCTGTTTCGGAGCACTGCGGTGCTCGGAACGGAAGTGGGAAGCGGGTACCTGTCAAAATTGGGTACCTGCCCCCGCCCTGCTCCTCAAAGAGCCAATTGTTCAAGAGGAGTGGGGAACGTCCCCTTTTGGGTGGAGCTCCACTTTAAAACTCCTCAAATGCATGGTAGATCTAGGTCAGTGAATGCATTGCAGTCCTGGCTGCCAGAGAGCTAGCACTTTTTTTGGGGGGAGGGGATGTTAAGGTCAGCAGTGGCAGTCTACATGTTTTTTACAAACACAGGTATGCTTTAACATTGGAACGTCACAAATAACAGAGGAGTCATGTAGCCAATGTACCAAGAAATAACTAGAACTGGTACCCACCTTTGTGACCTGATATTTAAATTTTGTATTTATTTTTTTCTGCTTTAGATGGCTGTATCGAAAGTTGCTCTAAGTTGGAAACTAAAGCTGAATGCTTTACTAGATAAAACCGTTAACGTGAAATTCTGTACAGGCATAGTGGAACAGGATAACCAGTAAAAGTAATTTCTTTGGCATGTTCATTGTCTTAGTTGTCAAATACAGGTTTCTCTAAGGCCTGTTTCACATGAGATTCAGCTTGTATAAGAGCAGTGGGTATCATTCAGCTCCAGTTTGTGAATGTTTAACACTATCCTGATGGGAGGTGCTGATTGACACTTTAGGCAAGCTGCTACTAGGCTTTCGCTGACATTCAACAATCTTCAAGAAGTGCTGAGGCCTGCTAGCAGCTTGATTTAAAGTGGCAATCAACACTCCTATTAGGATCTGTGTTCAACATTTACAATACCGGAGCTGCCGTGTTTCACACTGGCTTGTATAAGAGCAGTGTGCACAGCTTTCAAAAGCATTTGCAGAGGTTTCAGCAAGCTTTATTGAAGCTTTTAATGTACCATTCAGCTCCAGTTTGTACATAGATCCTAACAGGGTGGATTTGATTCAAAGGGGTTGTAAAGGTACATTTTTTTTTTTTTTTTTTTTAAATAACAAACATGTTATACTTACCTTCACTGTGCAGCTCGTTCTGCACAGAGTGGCCCCGAACCTGGTCTTCTGGGGTCCCTCGGCGGCTGTTTCAGCTCCTCCCCGCAAGCATTAACCACCTTAATGCGAGCTCCCTCGCATAGTGGTGAGTGCTTGCGGGCGCGCTCCCGTGATACAGCCGGCGGCTATAGCCGCTCGCTGTATCACTCGGCCCCGGCGCGCCGCGTCATCGGATGTGATTGACAGCAGCGCGAGCCAATGGCTGCGCTGCTTTCAATCCATCCACTGCAGCCAATCAGCGACCAGGCTGAGCTGCAGTGGAGATGACGAGAACGAGCAGCGAAGATTCGAGGCGTCAGGTAAGTAAAACGGGGGGGCTGGGGGCGGCGGTATTGTCAAAAGTTTTTTCACCTTAATGCATAGAATGCATTAAGGTGAAAAAATGTTTACCTTTACAACCCCTTTAAATCAAGTCGATTTAAATCGTGATTTCAAAAGAGCGACTGTCATCTCTGTCCTGCAGCGGTTCCTCCTCTGACCCGCTGTTGACTCATCGACAGTGGTATTCACTTTAATGGGACGGCTGGTGATGTGGCAGTGAAACAACAAGGGGAGGGACGTGGTGGCAGCAGATGAGTGGATGCCCGCTAACAGGCGCTGCCATGATGGATCAGAAATGACAGGTGCTCTTTAAATGTAAGCACTTATTCTTGCTGGTAGTGTGAAATTGTCAATCAATGCAGTGTATGTTATGGCAGCTTGCATTCATTGAATTAGTTTACCAAAAATCTAAATATTGCAGAATATACAGCCTCATTCTACATAACTAAGCTCAATTTCTTTAAATTATTAATGTATCTTGAGTAGAAAACTATTTTCAGATATAGATTTTTACTACAAAAGCATTTTAGTAAAATAAATTTGATAAAAATAAAAAAATCAACGTTTCTTTTTATCCACCCCGGATCCTAATAGGAGTGCTGATTGCTGTTTTGTTCAAGCTGCTAGTAGGCTTCAGCTTGCTTTAAACAAGCTGAAGCCTGCTAGCAGCTTGCTTGAAATAGTGCAGCACTCCCATTAGCATCTAGGTTCAACATTTATGGAGCTGAATGGTACTTTTTAAATACTTCAATGACGCTTGATGAAAATGCTTTGTCAAATTTGCTGTCCACACTGCTCTTATACAAGCTGAAGCCTTTGTGAAACAGGCCTAACTTATGCCTTAGTTGCTTCTTAAAAAAGGTGCAAGTCCTCCATTGATACCTTTTTACTTGATCCTTTTTTCAGAAACTGAAAGAAAGGGGAACCTGTAACTTGGTTAACACGCCTCTAATAGGAAGCTGTTCTGAGAGAAATATGGTGTGCCATTGCTGGCCCCCTATGAAAATGCTGGTTACCTGCTTGTCTTGCCAATCTTTCTTCAATATCTTGACAGCCAGGCAACCAAAATTTTCAGAAGGTGTTAGCAATTGTAGTTACTGTATTACTCTCGTGTTTTCTAAGTCTTAAAGTGATTGTAAACCCGTTAAAAAAAACCAAAAAAAAAACTGCAAGATAAAGGCATAATGAGCCAGTATGCATAGCATACTAGCTCATTATGAATTACTTACCTGAGATCGAAGCCTCCGCAGCGGTCCTCGTTCACCGCTCCGGCGGCAGTCATCTCCCCGGGGGGGCTTACTTCCGGGTATTGCGGTTCCAGCGCTGTGATTGGCTGGAGCTGCGATGACGTCACTCCCGCACAGGAGCTGCCGGTAACTGCACAGTACAACTGAAGCAACGGCACGTACGTGCCGATGACGTCGGCACATGCAAATACAGGGATGTCTCCTAAACTGTGCAGGTTTAGGAGATATCCAGTGTAGCTACAGGTACGGCTAATTATAGGCTTGCCTGTAGTATAAAGTGGTTGTAAAGGGTTTACAACCACGTTAAAGTTAAGTGACCACAGGCACTTTTGTTAAAACTGTATTTGGGTAACAAGCTCGATCAGCTCCCTTGGGTGCTTAGTTTTGTGTCTTGACCCACCATTCCTAAGTTATTGCCATGTCATACTCCTAAAGCCAAAGCTATGCGTGCATTAGGCTCTATGCACTGAGGGTGGGGTGGCTGTTTTTTATATATACAATTGTTTTGTAAACGGGGTATGGTGAAAGACTTTTTTTTTTTTTTTTTTCCTTTTTGCTTTTCTTTTTTTTTTTTTTTTTTTTTGCTATGTGGAAATTAAACAGAAGTAAAGTCATAGCGTGTCCTGTGTGTGTGTTTGAGAATGTCTTGTCATGTACAGTGAAAGCAGGCACCCTAATGGATCATTGCAGACCCATTATGCTTATTTAAGTATACTGCCTGCACATTTTTCAGTTTTAGAGCTACATCGGTTATATTTTGCACAACTGCATTTTTTCTCAATTAGTCTTTATTGACTTTGTGTACAATATTTAAACTATTTTTATGGCGTAGTGTGTTGCATACATTTTATCTGCATTCTTATTCTGCTGCTCTGGGAGCACAAACATGGTGTCTGCTAAAAGCACTTTACTGTCAAATTCTTCATTAAAGTGTTACTAAGCCCACAACAGTAAATTCAGTCTGTATATGCAGTAAAACATGCTTTTGTTATACTCACTGTGGAACCTAAGGGGTTAATTTTCCGCATTGTGCAAAAAGGCTGTGTGATCCTGTTTTCTCTGATCCTCCCCTTCATCCACAGTCCCCAATCCATCTCCCTGGGGGCACTTTCTCAGATTGTCGTGGATAGCTAGAGTTTTTCTCTTCTTGGGAGGGGTGCATATGATCAGCACGGGGCCAATCAGCACTGTCCAGACAGAGGGTCAGGGGTCATGCAGTCTCATAGGGCAATCCTACAAGCTTTAACCAGACACTGATAGAAGTCACAAGACTGCTATATACTGCTGATGAGAAAAGGTATTTAGCCGTTTATATTTACTAAAATAATTGCATGTTCTGTGTACTGTGGGAGACCAGATATAGTGAATGCAGGGTCCTGGGTTTAGTAACACTTTAACTGAAACCTATACTGTGAGAAGTACAGAAGCTAACCTCTTGCCTCCAATACAATTTGAGTCACTGGTCTGGAACAAGCATGCAGCTGGTGAAGTTACAGGAAAGTCAAAACTTCTTCTGATTTTGCAGGACCTGATTTACAAGTCAGTGACTCAGAAAGCACTGGAGTCTTTGGATTAGCATGATGGCCAGGCAACTGGAATGATGAAAAAAAAGTTCAGCAATAGCATCCTAGCTATTGCTTAGTGTTGTTCAGAAAGGTAACGTTTTATGTTAATTCGGGCTTGTTCATGGGGCTGGCTGGTAAAAGCAGGTGGTTGAGCTACGGTTTTACTGCCTTTTGACTACGCACCTAAACTAGGGCATGCTGCCTCTCCTGGCTGTACACTTGCCACAGAAAAGATTAAATTAAATTCTTTCCCATTCAAGTGAATGGGGCTGTGCCAAAACAGCGTGATATGTCTGCGGTTGCGGCTCAGTGGGTTGCCATTTTGAGGGTTAAAGCAGGCGGTGAGGAGGCTAGATATGACATCCTAACCACCTGTCAAATGCTGTCTGAAAAACAATCCACTGCAGGTCGCATTTCAGTTGGGTGGTAGTATAGCCATACATATGAGCAAGCCCTTAGTGAAGTCTAAACCTGGTAGTCCATGTTGAGGCTGGTTGTTAGAGTGGTGCTGCCATTATACATATGAAACAAAATATCAGTGTTTAGCAGCACCTCTTCTAACAGCCAGTCTGTTTGGAGCCTGGACAATTTCAGATAAGGGCTCACACTTCACACAGCCATGATAATAAACCTGTCATGAGAAAAATATGGGGGTTGTCATGGCTGATCACTCCTGCTGGACATACTAGTTGCCTGGCTGCCTCTTGCGTCAGTACTTAGTCACTGACCCTCAACAAGTATACAAATAAGGGCTTCTAAACTGTGGCTGTCTTCCTTGATTTCAAAACATTGAAACCTGAAGAGTGTAGTGACATTTCTCTCATGGAAGGTAAGTGAAGTAAAACGTTGGCAACAGTCTACTAGTAAACCAACATCTGTAGCAGCATAAGCTGGCAGAGTAAACTTTTGCATTTAGACATGTGACCGCAGTTCTACCTGGCGCCCCGTCCCGCCGAGCTCATGTGCAGAAGCAAACACATACGTGAGTAGCGTCCGCATATGAAAACAGTGTTCAAACCACACACGGGAGATATCGCCGCGACCGGTAGAGCGAGAGCAATAATTCTAGTCCTGGACCTCCTCTGTAATGCAAAACATGCAACCGGTAGAATTTTTTAAATGTCGCCTATGGAGATTTTTAAGGGTAAAAGTTTGTCGCCATTCCACGAGCGGGCGCAATTTTGAAGCGTGACATGTTGGGTATCAATTTACCCGGCGTAATATTATCTTTCACAGTATAAAAAAAAAAAATTCAGGTAAATTTACTGTTGTATTATTTTTTTAATTCAAAAAAGTGTATTTTTTATTTTTTTTTTTAAAGTGCGCTTGTAAGACCGCTGCGCAAATACGGTGTGACAAAGCATTGCAACGACCGCCATTTTATTCTCTAGGGTGTTAGAATAAAAATGTGTAATGTTTGGGGGTTCTAAGTAATTTTCTAGCAAAAAAAAACAGTTTTTAACTTGTAAACAACAAATCTAAAAAAGAGGCCCGGTCTTAAAGTGGTTGTACACCATGTACAACCACTTTTACCCACAGGTAAGCCTATATTAACCGCTTGCCGACCAGCCGCCATTATTTTACTGCGGCAGGTCGGCACTATTCCGTGAGCCGTCGTAGCTATATGTCTGCTCTCGGGATAGCAGGTGCGCGTGCCCACTGCACAGCGGGGGTGCCGATGCTCGTGGCCGACGGTCAGGATGACCGCCAACCACGAGCGATCACAAGCACGAGAGACGGAACAGGGACGAGTGTGTGTAAACACACTTTTCCCTGTTCTGTTCTGAGAGGAGTGACAGATCGTGTGTTCCTATTAGCTAGGAACCACAATCCGTCACTTCCTCTAGTCAGTCCCCTCCCCCTTCAGTTCGAAACGCGTACTAGGGATCACAGTTAACCCCTTGATCGCCCCCTAGTGTTAACCCCTTCCCTGCCAGTGACATTTTTACAGTAATCAGTGCATTTTTATAGCACTGATAGCTGTATACATGCCAATGGTCCCAAAAATGTGTCCGCCATAATGTCGCAGTCCCAATAAAAATCACAGATCGCCGCCATTACTAGTAAAAAAAAAAAAAAATAATAGTAAAATGCTATAAATCTATCCCCTATTTTGTAGATGCTATAACTTTTGCGCAAACCAATCAATATAGGCTTATTGCGATTTATTTATTTATTTTCGAAAAATATGTAGAAGAATACATATCTGCCTAAACTGAGAAAAAATGGGGATATTTATTATAGCAAAAAGTACAAAATATTGTTTTTTTTTTAAATTGTCGCTCTTTTTTTGTTTATAGCACAAAAAATAAAAACCACAGAGGTGATCAAATATCACCAAAAGAAAGCTCTATTTGTGGGGAAAAAAAGACGTCAATTTTGTTTGGGTGCAACGTCGCCCGACCGCGCAATTGTCAGTTAAAGCGATGCAGTGCCGAATCGCAAAAAATGGCCTGGCCATTCAGCAGCCAAATCTTCCAAGGCTGAAGTGTTTAAGGCTTACCTGGTAGGTGCTTGAAATATCTCTTAAACCTCCACGGTTTAGGAGATATTTACAAAAAAGCCGAGTGCCAATGTCTACGGCGCATGCGCACTTTAGAAAGGGCACATCGTACCCTTTCTAAAAGGGGTCATGCCATGACTGGCGGCTCCCGCACGCATAAGACTCCGGCCAGTCATAGAGCCGGAGTTCACGGCCCTCCAGAGGAAGAGGGGTTGAAGATGGACACTCGCTGCCCGTGGGGACAGCGGTGACATCGCAGGCTCCTGTGTCAGGTAAGTGACACATAATGGGCTACTATGTGATGCATAGAAGCCCATTATGCTTTATCTTTGCAGGGAACTAAAGAGGAAGTAAAACCCACCAGGGTTTACTTCCTCTTTAAGGCTTTATAACCACTTTAATTTGGCCACAGTGCTGTATGACCAAGTAACTGACAGTCAAACTATCCTAGCACTGAAAAGTAGCCTGGTAAGGAAGCTGTATATACAGGCTGATACTCAATAGTTAAAGCTGAACTTCAAGACAAGCAAATATTGGGCAATTACATTTATCGTGTATTTTTCCACTTGTGTGCGTGGGGTGTTTATCTTCCAAATCTGTGCAGTAATCCAGTGTGTAGGAGCTTCCTATAGTAAAGACTGCTCACTGCTGTACTCTACCCTTGTGCAGGGTGAATGGTCTTGTCCCCGCCCCTCCTGTAGTTTTCTGCAGGCAGCCTGTGGTGGGTGGAGCCTGCTGGGCCCCTCCTACAGCTCTGCTCTCTGCACAGGCTGTGATATCGCTACTTTTTACAAGAAAATATCGGGTTTGCAACAATGATCATGCACAAAGTGTGGCAGCCTACAACAACCAATCATACCCAGGAAAGAATGTGAAGATTTACTTTGGGTTACTAATACATATTGTTTGAATCAAAAAAAATGTTTCAACATGTAATCCACTGTACGAGGAAAGCAGTCGGAATAAGCAAAAGCCATTTTTTTCTGTTTGGTTTCGGAGTTTTTTTATCCGCCCACATGCCAAATGCCTTTCAGGGTTTGTAAATGATAAAACAAGGTTAAACAAAAAAACACCTGATCGGAATGACTCCTGAAAACACAACAGATAAGCCATGTGTACCTTTTGATCAGGTGAACCTTGTGCCTTTACAAGCACCTGACTCATGTAGTCATTCACTATACATTAGTGTTTACTGTAAAGATGGGCATCGCATGCTTTATATCCACTAGACCCCCAGAATAATTACCCCCCCCTTCATGACCAGGTCATTTTTTTGAGATATGGCACTGCGTTAATTTAACTGACAATTGCGCAGTCATGCAGCGCTGTACATAAATGGAATTTAGGTCATTTTTTTCCCCCACAAATAGAGCTTTCCTTTGGTGGTATTTGATCACCGTCCTATTTTTTATTTTCTGCACTATAAACAAAAAAAGACCATCAATTTTGAAAAAAAACCCTATTTTTTACTTTGTTATAAAACATATCCAATAAAAAAAAAAAAAAAATCTAATTTCTTCATAAATTTAAGCCAATATGTATTCTGCTACATATTTCTGGCAAAACAAATCCCAATAAGCGTATATTGATTGGTTTGTGCAAAAGTTATAAAAAAAAAAAAAGTGTCTACAAACTATGGGATATATACTGGATTTTTTATTTTATATTGTATACTAGTAATGGCGGCAATCGGTGACTTATAGCGGGACTGCAATATTGCAGTGGACAATCTGACACTAACTGACACTTTGTGGGAATCAGTGACACTAATACAGTGATCAGTGCTAAAAAATATGCACTCTCACTGTACTAACGACACTGGCTGGGAAGGGGTTAAACGGGCGATCAAAGGGTTAAATGTGTGCCTAACCAGTGTTTATGTGTGTACTATGTTCTGCTTTCACTAAAGCCCTGTACACACGGGCCGAATGTCGGGAGACAATGGTCGGTTAAAAAAAAAAAAAACACCCGACATTCGGCCCGTGTGTATGTCAGCCAGCCATTCGGAAAACCATCAGCCGACTGAATCCCAATCAGCCAATGGCAGAGAGTGGCGATCAGAGTGTTCTGGTGGGGGGTCGTCCCCCTGTCAGAAAACAGCTCAGTGGGGGAGATCGCTGGACTAACCTTGTATGGTTAGTACAGCATCTCCGACCGGACCTGACAGGTTTTTTTTTCGTTCAACCCGTGGAGTTGAATGAAAAAAAAATTAGTGTGTACGAGGCTTAAGGAGTATACTAGATTTTATTCCCTGGAAACCATATCAAACACATTCCCGCTGACAGGACAAAGTTCTGCCTTGTGGTAGAGCGCCGTCCAGTGTGTCTCCTCCCAGTCAGCGGGTGTCGACGGTCATCCATTGGCTGGCACCCACTAATCAGCTCCAGCTGTGACTTAAAAAAAATCCTGATCACCCCCCCAGAGCAGTACAATATCACTATTGTATTGCTCTGATCACAGTATGTAAAAAAAAAAAAAAATCATAAAACAAGAAGAAAATTAGAATAAAAAAGTTTTAAAAATAGAAAAAAAAATATTTTAACATTTTTATTTTTTTACGTACTGTCACCAGTCGGTGTCCCTGATTACCACCATACCAGTTATATGATGACGCTGTACTACACTGGTGACAGTATGTAAAAAAATTGTGGGCCTCAAGAAATTAGGCCATCGGTAAGTCGGGATTGATCGATTTTCAAATATATATACCATAGTTTGTAGACTGTACAATCTGAGTGTACAATCTCTTTAGATCAATCATGAGCAATGTAGTGTAAAGGCCTGTCTGATTTGCATTACATTGCTCATGGTAGATCTAAAGAGATTGTACAGAAAGTGGGTTGACATAAAACAAGAGGTGATCTAGTAATGATGGAGGTGTGGTCCAGACTGATAATACATGCCTATTCTGTGATGCAGCAAGTCAATGCATGATGGCAAATGAGCTACAGGAAGTGATGGAAGCAAAAATTGATTTTTTTTTTAATTAAAAAAAAAAATGAATGGATTGTTCAGGTGGCTCCTCCTATTCCATAGTTCTGGTAAATCTAAAAGGAATTGTATACCAGTACATAGGAGGGAGTGGAGGGAGACGCTTAGCTGTCAGGTCCTGTTCACATCTTCCAGTAGCGGGAACTCACGTTCCCGCCCAAAATTTGCTTTGGACCTTTTGAAGCATTTTCGTTGATTTCAATGGACTGCCCTACACGTGGCAAAGTAACTCATGCGACATTTTGGCGTGTTGCGGTTTGCTCGTTTTTATACTGTGCGTTTTGCTGCCTTTGTTGTTTGTTTCTTCGCACAGAAAAATGTGTGCTTGCTTCTGGGTTTGGGGTGCCATTATCAATTATTGGCATCAAAAGTGTGACTAGTTCATTTTAGGTGTATGAAGATGGCCATACACTATACAATAAGATTGTGCACTCTCATACCTCCCAACATTTTGAGATGGGAGTGAGGGACACTAACTAGCAAATGTATGTAGGCATAGGACACGCCCCCTGCCACACCCCCTTAAAGGAGAATGAACAAAAAAAAAAAAAGTTAAGTCTATACAAGGGACTTTTTTTTTACCACTACTATTCCTTTATATTGGCTTCTAAAATTTACAAATGCAGCAATTTATAATTTGGATGATAGGTTTAGCACTGGGAAACACTGTTTGAAAGATAAAAATTGCATTTTATATAGATCAGACCAAAATGAGGGGGAAAGAGGGACATTGCTCCAAATCAGGCACAGTCCCCCGAAACCAAGGACATTTGGGAGCTATGCATTCTCTGTACGATCTTTTTCAGATGTACCAAAACTATATAATAGAGGACAAACCTATCTACCTAATCACTCTGTATCCAATCAGACAAGCTCTTGCACTACATAGTTGATGGTACACCTAAGGGAGATTGTAAAATTAGATTATATAGTGTATGGTGAACTTTACATAATTCCAGGACACACTTCTCCTACTACAGCTCTGCTCCACATAGACTGTTATGTGATCGCTCAGCTCCTCCACACTCTGCCAAATGAACGATCTATGCAAGATGAAGGTAAGTTTGAAAAAAAAAAAGAATGGCTGTGTATGATTGCATTGGAAAAGCAATCATACACAGGGGAGGGGGAGGACAGGTGCAGGGGGTGTGTTGATGAGGTCAGCGGGGGAACTATTTCCTTCTACTGGTTCCCCGTCCTAAGCCCAAGTTCACACCAGTGTGGCTTTAAAATTGTGCTACTTCAGTGTGATTTTACAGCCGCAAATTAGTGCGATTTGCAATGCCAATTTCATTATGGCCTGCGACTTCATTTAACAGTAGTTTATGCAAGTCGCAATGAAATCAGCATAAAGTAGTGCAGGAACCTTTTTCATAATCGCGGCGATGTGAACGGGGGCTAAATGCCAAATTCAGGACAGCTAATAGAGGAGTTTTCAACAGGACACTCAGGCTGAGGTAAGGCCTGATCAAGGACAAAAAGAAAGCGTTTTCTTTTCTGCAAAGGAGGTGCATTGATTGGTACATAGGGGATCTGGAGTCTAGAAAAAAAAAAAGGGTGAACTTTAACTTTAACCACTTCAGCTCAGGAAGGTTCACCCCCCCCCCCCCCACCTTCCTGACCAGACCATTTTTTGCGATACAGCACTGCGTTTTTAACTGACAATTGCACGGTCATGCGATGCTGTACACAAATAAAATGAATGTCCTTTTTTTCCCACAAATAGAGCTTTCTTTTGGTGGTATTAATCACAACTGCAGTTTTTATTTTTTGCGCTATAAAACAAAAGAAGAATAACAATTTTGAAATAAAAAAAAAAAACAATATTTTTTGCTTTCTGCTACAAAACCTATCCAATAAAAATATGTAAAAAAATCAAATTTCTTAATCAATTTAGGCCAATGTGTATTCTGCTACATGTTTTTGATCCAAAAAATCCCAATAAGCGTATATTGATTGGTTTGTGCAAAAGTTATAGGGTCTACAAACTATGGAATAGATTTATTTTTTTTTTTAATAATAAAGGCTTCGATCAGCGATTTTTTTTTTATTTTTTTTTAATTTTTTTTTTAGCGGGACTGCGATATTGCGGCAGACAAATCGGACACCTAACTGACACTTTTTGAGGACCAGTGACAGCAATTCAGTGATCAGTGCTAATAAAAAAAATGTACTGTCATTGTACTAATGACACTGGCAGGGAAGGGGTTAACACCAGCGATCAAAGGGTTAAATGTATTCCCTGGGAGTGCTTTTTAACTGTGTGGGGGATGGTTTAACTATAGGAAGACAGAGATCCGTGTTCCTGCTTAGAAGAAACATAAGATTTCTGTCTACCTTACTAGCAGAACCACACCTCCCAACATTTTGAGATGGGAATGAGGGACATCTACTAACAAACGTATGTAGGCATAGGACACACCCCCTTAAAGGAGAAATAACAAAAAAAAAGTTAAATCCACAAGGAATTTTTTTTTTTTTTAACACTACTATTCCTTTATATTGGCTCTTAAAATGTATAAATGCAGCAATTTAGAAATTGGATGAAAGGTTTAGCACTAAAACACTTTTTGAAAGATAAAAAGTGGGTTTTTCTATACAACTATATGCAGGGCTGGTGCAAGGATTGTTGACACCCTAGGCAAAACCTCATTTTGCTGCCCCCCCTGGCTCCACTTCCTTTTCCCTGCCATGTAAACCCCACCTTTTTATTAAAGCGCCCTTTAAATGCAGCCCACCAGCGCCCTTTAAATGCAGCCCACCAGCGCCCATCAAATGCAGCCTCACCAGCGCCCATCAAATGCAGCCTCACCAGCGCCCATCAAATGCAGCCTCACTAGCACCCATCATTGCAGCCTCACCGGCGCCCATCAAATGCAGCCTCACTAGCACCCATTAATGCAACCTCACCAGCGCCCATCATATGCAGCCTACCAGTGCCCATCTATGCAGCCTACCAGTGCCCATCAATGAATGTTTGCTTGTTCCCATTCAATCGGGAGTTGGGACACAGTCCTCCGCCGCCGCTGCACCTCTGACCGGTGGCTGCCTACTGATGCTGAGACTTAATTGTTTGCTACAGAGAGAAGAGAACACCAGTGGCCGGGCGCCCTAGGCAGCAGGGCGCCCTAGGCGGCTGCCTAGCTTGCCTAGTGGTAGCACCGGCCCTGACTATATGGATCAGACCAAAATGAGGGACAAATGAGGGGGAAGAGGGACATTGCTCTAAATCAAGGACAGTCCCTCAAAATCAGGGACAGTTGGGAGCTATGGCAGAATGGCGATCTGCCTTGTTTACATAGGCAGTCCGCTGTTCTGCCTCTCTCAGAGCGATCGCCGGGTTTACGGCGAGTATCGGGTCTGCCGGACCCGCTGTTTGGCTCCTGCTGTGTCCAATCACAGCGGAAGCGGGGCTCTGGCGGAGCATGCGAGCGTGTCCGCCCCAGGGCCACAAGAAAATCATGTACAGGTAAGTGATTTTGCACTTAAGGGCCACCCTGCCGTAGTATATGTATGTGGGGCAGTCCTTAACCACTTAAGGACCAGCCTCGTTTTGGATTTTAGGTGTTTACAAAATTACTTAGAACCCCCAAAAATTATATATTGTTTTTTTTTCTAACACCCTAGAGAATAAAATGGCAGTCAATGCAATACTTTTTTTTGCACCGTATTTGCGCAGCGGTCTTATAAGCGCACTTTTTTTTGGAAAAAATTCACTTTTTTGAATAAAAAAATAAGACAACAGTAAAGTTAGCCCAATTTTTTTTTATATTGTGAAATATAATGTTATGCCAAGTAAATTGATACCCAACAAGTCACACTTCAAAATTGCGCCCGCTCGTGGAATGGCGTCAAACTTTTACCCTCAAAAATCTCAAAAAACGTTTAAAAAATTTTACAGGTTGCATGTTTTGCGTTACAGAGGAGGTCTAGGGCTAGAATTATTGCTTTCGCTCTAACGGTCGCGGCAATACCTCACGTGTGGTTTCACCACCGTTTTCATATGCGGGCGCTACTCACGTATGCGTTCGCTTCTGCTCTTCGGGACGGGGGGTTTTTAAAAAATTTTTAATAATTTTTTTTACATGATTTTATTTATTTTTACACTTTTTTTTTTTTTTTTTAAATTGTCACTTTTATTCCTATTACAAGGAATGTAAACATCCCTTGTAATAGAAAAAAACATGACAGGACCTCTTAAATATGAGATTTGGGGTCAAAAAGACCTCAGATCTCATATTTACACTAAAATGCAATAAAAAAAAAAAATGACATTGAAAAAAATGTGCCTTTTAAGACGTATGGGCGGAAGTGGCGTTTTGAGGTTGCTTCCGCCCTGCAGTGTCATGGAGATGAGTGGGCGCCATCTTAGCCTCACTCGTCTCCAGGCACAGAAGGGAGACAGACGCGATCGCCTCCGCCTCTACCGACGGCTCCGGTAAGCGGCGGAGGGCACCGGATCGCGGCGGGAGGGGGGGAGCCCTCTCCTGCCATCGATAAAAGTGATTGCAGAGACCGTTTTTATCTGAAAGCCGACCGCTGCACTAAAACGGGGATACCGGGGTTATGGCAGCTAGCTGCTGCCATAACAACGATATCCGCCGCCAAACTTTGGACGTACATCGGCGTGCTGCGGTCGGCAAGTGGTTAAACGGTTAAATTACAATTTCAGGCAAAACTAGAGTGAGGAAGGGTGAGAACCTCTGCCCTGTTTGTATGTATTGCCGTTGGAGAGATTGACCAGTTGATATCTTTTCCCAGGGACACAACAGAAAGTAGGAGTCAAGCCCATCTTTGACAGCTGTCACTAAAACGTGTCCCCATTAGAAGATAACCCCTATATTCCTGTCCCAGTGACACTTGCAAAATTTTAGATTTACTACAAACTACCATTTACTTTAGAGCCTAACTCCGGGATAAGCAAATATTGTCTAAATACATTCATCATGTGTATTCATCCTTGAATCTTGGTGTACTTTGTGTATTTCCTCCAGATCTGTGCAGTTATCCAGTATGGTAGCTTTAAGCCCCATAGGTGGCTGTCAACACCCTGCCTGGATCTGATTTCTATGTAATCCACGACAGCCAGGTTTCACTGATCTCCTTACATGTCAGGTACGTTGGGACTACATTTTGAAACCAGTGCTTCTGCTCCTGTCTACTTGATGTATTACAAATCAGATTTGAACATCCCAGGCGGGTTTGAATATGATTGCCAGCTGTCACAAGCCGCTTTCATATTTAAAAAATGAATTAAAATTTTTTTACTCCTGAACATATCACACCAAGGAAATATTATACAGCCCTTAATGCTATGCTGCTAACGTGATGATGATTCATGTATATTATTTTCTGTGTAGGTTGGTTGGCCCATAAAATTTAATTTTATATTTGGTAGCTAATGTGTATGTAATCCTTAAAGTGGAATTCTGGGAGAACCCTAATTACTCTTAGAACTGTACCTTCCCCCGCTCCTAATACCAATGCTTACTAACCTGTAAAAGAAAGATGTATATACTTACGTATTTTTAGGTTGCTCTGGTCTGGTAATCCCGCTCCCTGTGTCAGCCAGCGCTGCTGCAGGGAAGAGGAGGGAGCGCCAACAACAGGTCACTGGAAGTCACTGAAGTCTATGGGTGATGTCACGCTCTAAGGTATTACCATCTCCTCTCCCCTGCAGCCAAAACTGGCTTACACAGGGGGGATCACGTGACCGGACTGGAGCTGTCTGAAAATAAGGTAAGCATACAGATCTTTCTTACACAAGTTAGTCTGAATAGGTGTTAGGAATGGGGAGGGGGCAGTTTTAACTACTTAAAAAATACCCACCGCACATATACTGCAGCAGGGAGGCTCTATTGCATGAAACTATGTACCTGTACGTCATTTTGTGCAATAGACAGACTCAGTTTTTTTGGTCTGTCTATAATTGACCCTTAGGGGTTCCAACTGTGCCTTTTGGCACCAGGTTTTCTTTCTTTGATCACTGTAATAATGTCATTGGTTGCCCAAAAAGTGTCAGGTGTCCAATTTGTTCGCCGCAATGTCGCAGTCCCGCTAAAAATCGCTGATCGCCGCCATTACTAGTAAAAAAATAAAATAAATAAATGCCATAAAAATATCCCATAGTTTGTAGACATAACCAATCCATATACACTTATTGGGATTTTTTTACCAAAATTATGTATCAGAATAAATATTGACGTAAATGAATAAAGAAAACAGAAAATTTCTTATTTAAATATAAATTTCAAGTTTCCTGTTGGACTCCATGGCAGCCTACGTATGGGTTAATCCCGCCCCCTCATACCTCATAGGACCCCTCTCCCATAAATCTTTGTTCTGAGCTAGAGGCTGTGTTCCGTAGCCTACTCCAGCCAATGGGAGGGAACTCCTGCTGCCATGGAGTCCATCAGGAAAGGAAAATTGTGGTAAGTATTTGATAGGAAATTTTCAGTTTTCCTGACAGACTCCATGTCAGCCTACGTATGGGAAATAACTAGCCATACACACCCATGTGGGCAAATGCTGGACAAAAGGTTTAATTGGCACCATCAACTGACAGGATATGTAAACCAAAGTTAACAAGACAAAGTGGCCGATTCTACGCAGTAGTGTGCCATGAACGTGTTAATTGAAGACCATTAAACCACCTTGCAAATCACTTCTGGGGCAACGTGTCTACAGCCACCCATGAAGTAGAAACGCTTCTAGTCTAATGAGCGGTCACTGCCTCTGGAGGCGTCAAAGCACCTAACTGAATAACCTGAACAATCCGTGCTGCAATAGACCTGGAAGAGGCACGCAAGCCCTTGTTTTTTCCATAAAAAAGAATAAACAGATAATCAGACTGGCGAAAATGAGCTGTGGCTTCTAGATACTAGCTCAGAGCTTCTCCAACATCTAAAGGATGAACACTGGAGTTTTCAGATGACCTGAACGTTGGAAGAGTAATATCCTGATTTTTGTGAAAAACAGATGATACTTTGGGGTTTGAACCCAGCATAGGAATCAAAACTACCTGATCAAGGGAAAAAGTTGGAAATGGCTCCTTGAATCCCAGAGAGCTAATTTTGGAGAACCTCTTGGCCGATGTGATGGCCACCAGGAAGGCAACTTTTAGGGAAAGTTCCTTGATAGAGAACCTCTCCTGCGTGTTCCATCCCTCTTCCTGAAAGAAAATCCAGGACAATCCAAAAATGTGGAATTTTGGTTTTCTCTGAGGTCTGAGCCTTATTGCCCCTGCCAAGTAAGAGGGTGTCTAGCCCACGATACGCCCATGAAAACAGAAATTGCGGAAACTTGAACCCACAAGGAGCTGACTGATAAGGAAAGATCCAGGCCTGATTGTAGGAAGCCCAGGATATCCTGTATTTTTGGGTTATTGCAAGAACCTGCAGTGGTGGAAATGTAATCTGTAAATTTTGACCAAATCCTTTGGTAGACCTTGTTGGTACCTGCTCTTCTGGCATTCATTAATGTGGAGATGGCCCTGCTTGGACAACCTAGGGCCTTCAGCCTTCCCCTCTCAAGAACCAAGCCATCAGGTGAAGATGGGTTGGGCATGGGTGTAGAGTTGCCCCTTGAGATAGGACATCCGGTCTGGCGGGCAGAGGAACTGGGTAAGGCACTGGGAAAGGCATAGGCTCTGTGAAATCTCCACTGGTCTGTCTGGGCATCTATCCCCGAAGGCCTGGGGAAAATGACACCTCGAGTAGTACCTCTCCAGCTTGAGGTTGCATGGGGAGGTCTACCTCTGTGGCGAGTCCCAGGGACAGGACCCACTTGAAGACTTCAGTGTAGAGAGCCCATTCGTTGTTGTCTAGAGATACCCTCGAAGGAAAGTTTGCCTGAACGTTCTGGTCTCCGGGGAGATAGACAGCTGTTAGGTGGGCTCAGTACCCTTGGGCCCAGGTCATGATAGGATAGGCTCAACTTCTTTTAGCAGATAGAGAATACCTCCCTGCCTCTTGATGTATGAGACTGCTGTTGTGTTGTCCAGTCTTAGGAGAACTGAGGCTCCCGCCGTTAAGTGGTGAAAGGCCTGCAGAGTGCAGTACGCTGCCCGGAGTTACAGAACTTTCAAAACTATTCCTTGGTACGGAAAATTCCATTTGCCTTGGGCAACTTCTGTCAGGCAGTAAGCACCCCAGCCCCTGTTGCTGGCATCTGTTGTGATCGTAATCCAGGAGATAGGGGCGATGGAGTGACAGTTAAGATGGTTCCTCCGTTGCAGGCATCAAGGAAGGCTCTCCCGCATGGACAAGGTTATTCGGATGGAATGATCTCGTGACCCTGGGTTCCACTGCTGGAGGAAGCCCTTCTGGAAGGGCCGCATTTTCTACTGTGCCCATTTCACCATAGGTGTTGTGGCCACCATGGTGCCAATGATCTTCTTCAGACACTGTGAGGCCCAGAGATGCGAGGAGGACATTGCTCCTAAGTCTTTTTGATGTTGGGCCTGCCCAGGCGGAGCAAGTCAGGGCTTGCTTACTCTACTTTCAGCACGCCTGGGGAGCCTTGATCAAAGATTACTGGACAGTCAAAATGGTCTCCTCAGGACATGCCTGGACATTCAGCAGCCCACCCACACTCCGGTTTGTACACACATCCTTGCCTCACTCGGAGGAGAAAAAGCAAGTCCTTCTGTCCTACGCGGACTCCCTAGTGGCTCAGGGCGCTGCCATACCAGTTCCAACCGGCGAAAGATTTCAAGGTGTCTACTCGCCCCTCTTCATGGTTCTGAAGAACAGCTCCTGGAGACCAGTTATAGATCTGATCCACCTAAATTCTTTGATCAGGAAAAATAAATTCAAAATGAAGACACTATTCACAATCCGGCAGGCAATTCAGACAGGCAAAGGGGTGCGGTGACGTCCTCATCAAATTACCCCTGAAGCTCCGGACTGGAGCGCAGATGCGTTCCAGCCGACATGGACTAAGACTGGAGCCAGAGAAGCGGAGGACCAACAACAAACATATACACTGCTGCCATATGAGACTGTATATATACTTTACCACCATGGCCCGGCTAGTAAGCTTTTCATGGCACTGCATTCATCGCCTGCGTCCACCCTGCTAATAGCTGGGAGTTGCTGGACTTAGAAATACTGCCTGAATCCGTAACAACGCGTGCAAACCGCCAGGGCTGAATCGCAAATATCTTCAAAAGGTAAGACTTTACCTTTGGTCCTAGGAGGAGAATAAGAAAGGAACATGGCCTCTGGCTTGGAACAAAGATTTATGGGAGAGGGGTCCTATGAGGTATGAGGGGGCGGTATTAACCCATACGTAGGCTGACATGGAGTCTGTCAGGAAATTCGATTTTTTAACTTTTTTTTTTTTATTGGACGTTTTATATTAGAAAGTAAAAAAGAAAAAAAATATATATATATATAATTTTATTATTTTTTTAATTGTCGGTCCTTTTGTTTATAGCGCAAAAAATAAAAATAGCAGTGGTGATCAAATACCACCAAAAGAAAGCTCTATATGTGGGGGAAAAAAGTAACGCAGTGCCATATCGCAAAAAATGGTCTGGTCATTAAGGGCATTAAGGGGGTAAAACCTTCCGGGGCCGAAGTGGTTAAGACTAGTTAGGGGTATCCCGGAATTCCACTGAGGATTACATACACATTTACCAAATATAAAACAATGGCTCCATTCACAATTGAGCGTAGCAATTTACTGGTGTTTTTTTAAAATGTTTTTGCAGCTTTTTACAATCGTTTTTAAAGCGTTTTAGAAACGCATTACGAGTGTTTTACAGCATCAGACAGTTTTGTTTAGTCAATAGAAAGCTAGGGAAAGTAGAGGGAGAGGAAATTAGGGGTGGAGAGCTGCTGTTTGAGCAGAAAAGGAGCGACAAAGAGCTGAAGTCTATGGGGCCAAAAATGCTTGTGATCTGCCAAAAAAGAAGCTCATGTACTATTTTGAGCGACCAGCTTTTTTTTCTTCAGGCAACAGAACACTCAGATGTGAACAGGGGGCATTGAAATGAATAGGATTTGGCTTGTTGAGTGTTTTACAGCTTCAAGCTACAAGCAGAAAATCGCTCAGGTGTGAATAGGGCCTAACCCCTGCAGGAGCCAGTGAATTGTTTTGTGATTTCTCAGCACACCTGAAGATGACACACCTCGCTCACTCAGGACCTACTGACACACCTTGAGGTATTTCAAAGTATTTAGTAAGCCAAGTATAATCTAAAAGAACACAGAATTGGCAATTGCACTTATGCAAACACTATATAACATTACTCTGAGAGATATGGTTCACACTTGCAGTTTTATGACTAACAATTAACAGAACTGTATTACATTTACCTAGCAACAGTATAAAAAGACATTCCCACATTTTTGTAACAGTCTCAGTTTTATCCCACTGGCCAGTGATTGACGAAGAAAATAATAAAATGTTGGCCGGCAAAGTTGAGGCCCTTGAAGAAAACATAACAGGTCTCAGCAGATAACAGATTAACTCATACAATGTTAGTCTCTTGTCAGACCCGGGGCCTCCTCTTCTGGGTCTCTGGACACATGCTCTGATTCAGTTCAGCCTCAGACACCAATAGAAGTTGATGTGATTTTTCTCTTGCAATCCTGCTCAGACAGTCCCTCTTTTCCTTCCTTACAAGCAGAGGGAGTGCTCTCTAGTACAGTCTAATCACACCAGGTATCCAAATCACACCTCACACCCTTCCCAGGCAAGGTCCTGCACGATAAGCAGTCTCTTTCTTTCTCTGAGGTCTCAGCTGATTGTAGTCAGCTATGGCAGGGTCCCTTTTCTGACACCCCTCCTTGTATTGTGACTGTCCTCACTTCTTTGTTTCCCTTTAGAAGCAAGCTGCACACCTCTGCTTGCAACCCCCCCCCCCCCTCCCATGTGCATCAATCAAAATTGATCCAGACCCAATCAAAATGGCTGCCCCCTGCACTGGAGACCCCTCTATAGAGGAGTATTGCAAAATGGTCTCCTTTAAAGATGCTTGTTTCACTTCTGCATTAATGAATATTCAGTTTAACACTGTTCACACTGCAAAAGGATAATATAGCAGCAGCAGAGGAAGAAGTTGCGTAGCAGTTATTAGCTACAGTCCGGGTTACATAATAACTAAGAAACTCTGCATTACCCAATTTATTGAGACCCACACATTTCCTGTCCTAGGAAAAGTAAACTGTCAGCTGACATCACAGAGCCGGTTCAGGGAACCCAACAATAATGTCAGGATCCACCCAGATCCCTGAACAGCAGCTCACCCTCGCAGCACACCGCACTCCAGTAAGCGCTGGAGGGGCAAAGCAGAGAGCTGGTGACTGACAGTCACTGGCTCTCTGTTCACTGAGGACGAGAACCGAGCGTTCAGCAGTTGTGATCGCTCAATTCCCAGTCCTTTGCCCTGTACACACGATCGGAATTTTCCATCCAAGGTTTTTCCGACGGAACTCCGCTCAAGCTTGGCTTGCATACACGCGGTCACACAAAAGTTCTCTGAACTTTCGACCGTCAAGAACGTGGTGACGTACAACACGTATGACGGCACTAGAAAAGGGAAGTTCCATACGAAGCGATGATTCTGAGCATGCGTGGTTTTTTGCGCGTCGGAATTGCATACAGACGAACTGAATTTCTGCTCTCAATCTTTTGCTGGCAGAAACTCGGCCAGCAGAAGTCCGATGGAGCATACACATGGTCGGTATTTCCAACCAAAAGCTCACATCGGACTTTTGCTGGTGGAATTTCCGATTGTGTGTATGGGGCATTACAGTTGGTGGGGGACAGCTGCAGCATCGGACTGATGCTGCAGCCACATAGGTGAGTGTATATACTGTATGTTTTTTTTTTTTTTTTATATCCTTCACTTCTCCTTTAACCACTTCCTGTCCTTAGGCAGTTATTAAAATGGCCTAAGATTAAACTGGTTATACCAGTGTAGCACCCTGATGTTTAGGCAGGGTTGATAGTAAATTTAGCCAGGTACTGTATAGTTGCCTTGGTCAATTGATAGGAGATCAATTGATTCCACCCTAAGGCCCCTTTCACACTGGGGCAGTGGGTGCGTCGGCGGTAAAGTGCTGCTATTTTTAGCGGCACTTTACCGTCAATTTCGCGGCACTATTCGGCCACTAGTGGGGCACTTTTTCCCCCCGCTAGCAGGCGAGAAACCACCCCAAGGCGCGGTATAGCCGCGGTGCCCATTGATTTCAATGGGCAGGAGCGGTGGAGGAACGGTATATACACTGCTCCTTCACCGCTCCAAAGATGCTGCTAGCAGGACTTTTTTTACCGTCCTGCTAGAGCACCGCTCCTGTGTGAAAGCCCTCAGGGCTTTCACATTGGAGAGACAGCAGCAGCTCTTTCAGGGCGCTTTGCAGGCACTATTTTTAGCGTTATAGCGCCTGCAAAGCGCCCCAGTGTGAAAGGGGTCTAAGTCTGGAATTGCTGCACTTTTCTCTTCTCTCACTAGATGGCCGGGCAGAGGCGGCTCTCCAATTAGGCAATCGCCTCAGGCCTCGCCATCATAGGGGCCTCGCCATCGCCGAATTTGCCTGATATGTGCCGCCGGCAAATGACAGGAGCGGGTCCGAGGAGACCTCCTTCACCGCCCTGCTCGGGCCGCCGCTAAAAGACTGGAGGGCTCTCTCTCTCTCTGCTTCCTACCCATCCCCCCTCCTTCTTCCTGTCAGAGTTGAGCAGAGCAGCAGAAAAATGGAGCAGCTGTCTGTGTCTGTGTGGAGAGAGAAGCTGCTGTGGGCTCTTCTCCCCCCCCTCTCCTCCTCTCAGCACTGTACTCCTGTTTCTTCCCCCTCCTTCTTATTGGACAAGGGGGAAAAAAACACTAAAATGAAACGGAGGAGGATTGTGGGAAATGTAGTCTCGAGTGGTGGACATTGCAAAACTAAGGGAAGAAACTGCAGCCCCCAGCATGCCCAGCTGAAGAGGAGGGAGAGAGATCCAGAATCCCGGGGAATTTTGGGGAAGTGCACCCAGAACTCCATCAGAGAGAGAGAGAGAATCCCACTGCACTGCACCACCACAGGGAAATCCACACTGCCTAGCACCATCCCTTCTGAAGAAAGGCATGAAGTTATTTCCAGAATACAGATCTGGGCACTACCCAGCGGAGTCGCCACAGGCAACCCAGAATGAGCCAACTCCTGATCAGAGCAACCATTGTTGCTGTATCCCCAGGTCTGGTAAGAGGGCCGGTCGGCCATTATCTACTGCCATCTATAGGAACTTCCCACCCTGGTATTCTTTGGCCCTAATTCTGCCCGCAGGCCCTATTCACAGCTGCAAGAGATGAAGATTTAGGACTAGTTCACACTGCAGCGATGTTCAACATCGGATGTGATTTGTACCACACTGCAGTGCAAATCACATGTGACTTCTATGCGATTTCAGCCATACAGATTGTATGTCTGAATTCGTATTGCATTCGGACCAAACTTGCACAGGACCTCTTTTCTGATCTGCAGCAGAATCGGATCGCATGGGTGTTCACATCCATGTGATCTGATTCCTGTCCGAATTTGCAGTTCACACTGCGATATGCAAACTGATTTGGGGGTGTCATTAACTTTGTATTGACACTCCAAGCAGATCGCATAGGGCAGTGTGAACTGCCACCGGGAGACATACAATGCGGGAACCCGAAGCGGATTCGCAGGGTTCCCACATCGCTGCAGTGTGAACCAACACTTAGGCTCGGTTCACACTGGTGCAATGCGAGAACCCTGTGAATCCACTGCCGGTTCCTGCATCGCACCTGACTCGGTTCACACTGCCTTATGCGAACCGCTGAAAGTGTCAATACAAAGTTAATGACACCCCCAGATCAGTTCACATATTGCTGTGTAAACTGTTAATTTACACATGAATCAGGTCGCATGGGTGTGAACACCCATGCGATCCGATTCTGGTGTGGACTAAAAAAGGGTCCTGCATGACCTTGGTCCAAATGCAATGCAAATTCAGCAATACTATCTATATGGCAGAAATCGCATAGCACAGACTTCACATGTGATTTGCACTGCAGTGTGGTGCAAATCACATGTGAACCGAGCCTAAAGACTGCCCTATAACTGTAGTGGCCCTAGGGCTATGGCCAGCACTACCATATGGTGGCCTAAGCAGCCACCTCAGGGCACCAGGATAGGGGGGCAGTAAAATCCTAATCACCAGCCCCTATAGCAGCTCGAAGTGTGTGTACTATAGTAAAGCTGACTGTCGCCTTTCATCTGGAAGTGTTACAAGTGCATGGGAACTATACGCTATGTGTGTCTGTAGTGATTCAATCAACCAGGTGTGTCAGAGGGGCTGAAGGTGTTCTTGGAGTTGAGGCGCAGAACAGGGAACCCAAAATTACCAAGTGGCTCCTTCAGGGGTAGTGCAACACACATTACCCCAGTTTTGATTGACAGGGGACCTTAACACTGCTGTGCTCAGGCAGCATTAAGAGCCCTGTCTCACTTAAGCGTGCCGAACATCTGATCTGCAGCCCTTTATTTTAGAGATGACAGGACATCTTAATGCCGCTGTATGCTGGCAACGTTAAAAGCCCTGTTACACTCACTTCTCGCGTAACCTAAGACTCCTGATGTTCTGCCTACCAGCCAATAAGGAGTGATGTTGCGTCTGCGCACGTCACTTTTCCCATCCACCGCACCAGCATCTCAATCTGGGAAGGCCTGCTGCATAGTTTAAGGGCATCAGTGGGGCCTCATGTCGAAGTTTTGCCTAAGGCCTCACAAAGCCTAGAGCCGCCTCTGTGGCCGGGTATCTGGTGGCATTAGATAAGACAAGGGCATTGCAAGGAGAGATTAGGAATAGATGGGGTACCTCAGCCAATGGGTAGGGATCTTCTTGGGTCCCTTGGCGTGCTGGGAGAGCCTATTTATTTGGGTGGGGTCAGGTGATCAGGGTTCTGTGCCACCTGGATGGCTGTCTGGGTGGACGTGTGTTGTACTGCCCCAGGCTGCTAGGTCAGAGCCTGAGGCCTATCCCAGGGACATCTGGCTGCCAGTGTTGCCAACCGCCCGTAGATTTACGGGCAGCCCGTAAATTTAAGCCTGTTTTCGGGGTGCCCGTAAATGTCCGTTACGGGCAGCGGTGCCCGTAAAAAAGATGGCCGCGAGCCGACCTTGTAACTGCGCATGCGCAGTTTCCAAGCCGGCCGGGCTCGAGATAACTCGTACCCCCTCGGCCTGTGGTGCATGCTCAGTAATGTAATGGCGCCGTCTGGCACCATTTTTGAGTCCACTCGTTCGTTCTCCTGGCTGGCTGTGACACGGCGACCGGTGGCACTGCACCTCCTGCACTCAACACTCAACACCATAGACGGGGCCAGCAGTGCAGCACCGTCGGCAAGTGAGATAGACAGCAGCGCAGACCTGGCCTGTCAGACTCACCCCCGCGCCCTGGACAGACACACAAGGCCCTGACCAGTGCCACTAGCCAGCACTGAGCACACCCTGGCTGAAGCCCCCGGTGAGTAAAATATGAAAGATGAAGGTAAGTTTGAAAAAAAAAAAAAGAATGGCTGTGTATGATTGCATTGGAAAAGCAATCATACACAGGGGAGGGGGAGGACAGGTGCAGGGGGTGTGTTGATGAGGTCAGCGGGGGAACTATTTCCTTCTACTGGTTCCCCCGTCCTAAGCCTGCGACTTTATTTAACAGCAGTTTATGCAAGTCGCAATGAAATCAGCATAAAATAGTGCAGGAACCTTTTTCATAATCACGGCGATGTGAACGGGGACTAAATGCCAAATTCAGGACAGCTAATGGAGGAGTTTTCAACAGGACACTCAGGCTGAGGTAAGGCCTGATCAAGGACAAATAGAAAGCGTTTTCTTTTCTGCAAAGGAGGTACATTGATTGGTACATAGGGGATCTGGAGTTTAGAAAAAAAAAGGTGAACTTTAGCCTTTAACCACTTCAGCCCTGGAAGGTTCAACCCCCCCCCCCCCCTTCCTGACCAGGCCATTTTTTGCGATACAGCACTGCGTTGCTTTAACTGACAATTGCACGGTCATGAGATGCTGTACACAAATAAAATGAATGTCCTTTTTTTCCCACTAATAGAGCTTTTGGTGGTATTAATCACCTCTGCAGTTTTTATATTTTGCACTATAAACCAAAAGAAGAATAACGATTTTGAAATAAAAAAAAAACAAAACAATATTTTTTGCTTTTTGCTACAAACCCTATCCAATAAAAATATGTGAAAAATCGAATTTCTTCATCAATTTAGGCCAATGTGTATTCTGCTACATGTTTTTGATCAAAAAAATCCCAATAAGCGTATATTGATTGGTTTGTGCAAAAGTTATAGCGTCTACAAACTATGGAATAGATTTATGGACTTTTTTTATTTTTTTAAATTTTTTTTTAATAGTAAAGGCATCGATCAGCGATTTTTAGCGGGACTGCGATATTACGGTAGACAAATCAGACACCTGACACTTTTTGAGGACCAGTGACACCAATACAGTGATCAGATAATAAAAAAATGTACTGTCATTGTACTAATGACACTGGCAGGGAAGGGGTTAACACCAGGGGCGATCAAAGGGTTAAATGTGTTCCCTGGGAGCGCTTTGTAACTGTGTGGGGGATGGTTTAACTATAGCAATACAGAGATCCGCTTAGAAGAAACATAAGATTTCTGTCTACCTTACTAGCAGAATCATACCTCCCAACATTTTGAGATGGGAATGAGGGACATCTACTAACAAACGTATGTAGGCATAGGACACGCCCCCTGCCACACCCCCTTAAAGGAGAAATAACAAAAAAAAAGTTAATTAAATCCACAAGGGCTTTTTTTTTTTACCACCACTACTATTCCTTTTTATATTGGCTTTTAAAATGTGCAAATGCAGCAATTTAGAAATCAGATGAAAGGTTTAGCACTGGGAAACACTTTTTGAAAGATAAAAAGTGCGTTTGTATATACAACCAAAAGGATCAGACCAAAATGAGGGACAAATGAGGTGGAAGAGGGACATTGCTCCAAATCAAGGACAGTCCCTCGAAATCAGGGACAGTTGGGAGCTATGCAGGGCCGGATTAACATAGTGGCTGGTGGAGTTGCAGCTTCAGGCCCCTCCCTCAATATAGGCCCATGGCAGTGGCTTATGAATATCTGTGTGCCTTCCTGAAGGAAGAGGAGCCCTCTGTGCACACATGGAGGAGACAAGTGTTAGTGCAGCCGAGTCTTGTCTCTGTCAATGCCTGACTCCTATCACAGGATCTGTTCCACTCACACAGATCCTCCTCAGTGTCTGGGAGCTGTCTGGGGGAGGGGCGCTGATGTCCTAACCAGCAGGAGCCCGGGAGGAAGGACATCTCCCATGCTGTTGTTGAGATAAGGTTAGTACATTTGTTAGGGAGGTATTTTATTGTGCTGGGGGAAAGACTGCTGCTTCCCCCCATGTAATGTGCTCTCTTGTGCCCAGTGCCCACCATGTCATGTGCATTGCAGTGCCCCCATGTATTGTGCTGTGCCCACCAAGTCATGTCATGTGCATTGCAGTGGCCCCATGTAATGTGCTGTGCCCACCATGTCATGTGCTGTGCATTGCAGTGCCCCCCATGTAATGTGCTGTGCCAACTATGTCATGTGCTGTGCATTGCAGTGCCCCCCATGTAATGTGCTGTGCCCAGTATGTAATTTGCTGTGCATTGCAGTGCTCACTATGTAATGTGCAGTGCCCACCATGTCATGTGCTATACATTGCAGTGCCCACCATGTCATGTGCTGTACATTGCAGTGCCCACCATGTAATGTGCAGCTCCCACCATGTAATGTGCTGTGCCATGCAGTGATCCCACCAAGTAATGTACAGTGCCCACCATGTAATGTGATGTGGCATGCAGTGCCCACCATGTCATGTGCTGTGCCCACCCTGCAATGTGTTGTGCCCAGCATGTAGTGTGTTGTGCCCACTGTGCAATGTGCTGGGCTGTTCAGCAGTGCCCACCATGTCATGTGCAGTTCCTAACATGTAATGTGCAGTTGCATTGCCCACCATGAAATGTGCTATGCCATGCAGTGCCCCATGTGTTGTGCCATTCAGTGCCCACCATGTAATGCGCTGTGCCCACCATGTAATGCGCTGTGCCCACCACGTCATGTGCTGCGCCATGCAGTGCTTACCATTTAATGTGCTGTACCCAGCATGTAATGTGCTGTACATTGTCCACCATGGCATGTGCCGTGCAGTACCCACAATGGAATGCGCTATGCAGGGCCCACCATGTCATGTGTGGTGTCCACCAATTAATGTGCTGTGCTCACAATGTAATGTGCTGTGCTGTGTCATGCAGTGCCCACCATATCATGTGGTGTCATGCAGTGCCCACCATGCCATGTGCAGTACGCACCATATAATATGCTGTGCCCACCATATAATGTGCTGTGCAGTGCCCACTTGTAATGTGCAGTGCCCACCATGTAATGTGCTCAGCTGTGCCCGCCATGTCATGTGCTGTGCCCACCATATAAGGTCCTGTGCCCACAGTGTGCATGTGCTGTGTTGTGCCCACCATGCAATGTGCTGTGTTGTGCAGTACCAACCATGTCATGTGCTGTGCCCACCATATAATGTACTGTGCCTAGCTTGTAATGTGCTGTATTGGGCAGTGCCAACAGTGTAATGTGCTGTGCTTCGCCCACCATTAAATGTGCTGTATCCATGTATCCACCATGTAATGTGTAGTGCCAACCATGTAATGTACTGTGCTATTCCCCCCCCCCCCGTGTAATGTACTTTGCTGTGCCCCTCACTCTCACCCCCCCCCTCTCTCTCTCTTTCACCCCCTCTCTCTCATCCCCTCTCTTTCACCCTGTTCTCTCTCTCACCCCCTTCATCCCCCATTCTCTCTCTCTTGCCCCCTTCAACCACCTCTTTCCTACCACCCTCTCTCTCTTTCACCCTCTCTCTATTCCCCTTTTTCTCACCCCCTCTCTCTCGTCCCCATCTCTCTCATTCAATGCCCTTCTCTCTCTTTTCCCCTCCCTCTCATCCCCTCTCTTTCAGCCCCCTATCTCGCTATCACCCCCCCTCTCTCTCTCTCTCTCTCAACCACTCTCTCACACCCCTCTCTCGCTTTAATTTAATTCAACAAAAAAAAGTTTGCGTTTTCATTTTATTTGTTTTCATAAAAAGGCCCACCAAAATTCTTAGCACCAGGCCCATGTTGCTCTTAATCTGGCCCTGGAGCTATGGCAGAATGGTGATCTGCCTTGTTTACATAGGCAGACCGCTGTTCTGCCTCTCTCGGAGCGATTGCCGGGTTTACGGCGGGCATCGGGTCCGCCGGACCCGCTGATTGGCTCCCGTTGTTTCCAATCACAGCAGGAGCAGAGCTCTGGTGGCTTATGCGAGCGCGTCCGCCCCAGGGCCACAAAAAAAAAATCACTTACAGGTAAATGATTTCACGCTTAAGGGCCACCCTGCCGTAGTATATGTGTGTAGGGCGATCCTTAAGCGGTTAAAGTACAATTTCAGGCAAAACTAGAGTGAGGAAGGGTGATAACCTCTGCCCTGTTTGTATGTATTGCAGTTGGAGAGATTGACCAGTTGATATCTTTTCCCAGGGACACTTAAGAAAGTAGGAGTCAAGCCCATCTTTGACAGATGTCACTAAATTGTGTCCCCATTAGAAGATAAACCCTATATTCCTGTCCCAGTCGCAAAATTTTAGATTTACTAGAAACTACCTTTTACTTTAGAGCCTAACTCCGGGATAAGCAAATATTGTCTAAATACATTCATCATGTGTATTCACCCATAGGTGGCTGTCAACACCCTGCCTGGATCTGATTTCTGTGTAATCCACGACAGCCAGGTTTCACTGATCTCCTTACATGTCAGGTACGTTGGGACTACATTCTGAAACCAGTGCTTCTGCTCCTGTCTACTTGATGTATTACAAATCAGATTTGAACATCCCAGGTGGGTTTGAATATGATTGCCAGCTGTGACAAACGGCTTTTATATTTAAAAAAATGAATTAAAATTTTTTACTCCTGAACATATCACATCAAGCAAATACATAGGAAATATTATACAGTCCTTAATGCTATGCTTCTAACGTGATGATTCATGTATATTATTTTCTGTGTAGGTTGGTTGGCCCATAAAATGTAGTTTTATATTTGGTAGCTAATGTGTATGTAATCGTTTAAAGTGGAATTCTGGGAGAACCCCAATTACTCTTAGAACTGTAACTTCCCCCGCTCCTAAGACCAATGCTTACTAACCTATAAAAGAAAGATGTATATACTTACGTATTTTTAGGTTGCTCTGGTCTGGTAATCCCGCTCCCTGTGTCAGCCAGCGCTGCTGCAGGGAAGAGGACGGAGCTCCAACAACAGGTCACTGGAAGTCACTGAAGTCTATGGGTGATGTCACGCTCTAAGGCATTACCATCTCCTCTCCCCTGCAGCCAAAACTGGCTTACACAGGGGAGATCACGTGACCGGACTGGAGCGGTCTGAAAATAGGTAAGCATACAGATCTTTCTTACACAAGTTAGTCAGAATAGGTGTTAGGAATGGGGAGGGGGCAGTTTTAACTACTTAAAGAACAACCACCGCACATATACTGCGGCAGGGAGGCTCTATTGCACGAAACTATGTACCTGTACGTCATTTTGTGCAATAGACAGACTCAGTTTTTTGGTCTTTCTTTAATTGACCCTTAGGGGTTCCAACTGTGCCTTTTGGAACCAGGTTTCTTTCTTTGATCACTGTAATAATGTCATTGGTTGCCCAAAAAGTGTCAGGTGTCCAATTTGTCCGCCGCAATTTCGCAGTCCTGCTAAAAATCACTGATCGCCGCCATTACTAGTAAAAAAAATAAAATAAATAAATGCCATAAAAATATCCCATAGTTTGTAGACGTGATAACCAATCCATATACACTTATTGGGATTTTTTTACCAAAAATATATAGCAGAATACATACTGACCTAAATTAATGGAAAAAACAGAATTTCTTATTAAATATTTACCGTAATTTTCCTTTCCTGTTGGACTCCATGGCAGCCTACATATGGGTTAATCCCGCCCCCTCATACCTCCATAGGACCCCTCTCCCATAAATCTTTGTTCTACGCTGGAGGCCGTGTTCCGTAACTTAGCCTACTCCAGCCAATGGGAGGGAACTCCTGCTGCCATGGAGTCCATCAGGAAAGGAAAATTACAGTAAGTATTTGATAGGAAATTTTCAGTTTTCCTGACAGACTCCATGGCAGCCTACGTATGGGAAATAACTAGCCATACACACCCATGTGGGCAAATGCTGGACAAAAGAAAAAGGTTTAATTGGCACCATCAACTGACAGGATATGTAAACCAAAGTTAACAAGACAAAGTGGCTAGTTCTACGCAGTAGTGCGCCATGAATGTGTTAATTGAAGACCACAAAACCGCCTTGCAAATCACTTCTGGGGCAACGTGTCTGTAGCCGCCCATGAAGTAGAAACGCTTCTAGTCTAATGAGCGGTCACTGCCTCTGGAGGCATCAAAGCGCTTAGCTTTATAGGCCCACTGAATGGCCTGAACAATCCATGCTGCAATAGACCTGGAAGAGGCACGCAAGCCCTTGTTTTTTCCATAAAAAAGAATGAACAGATAATCAGACTGGCGAAAATGAGCTGTGGCTTCTAGATACTGTCTCAGAGCTTCTCCAACATCTATTCTAGAGGATGAACACTGGAGTTTTCAGATGACCTGAACGTTGGAAGAGTAATCTCCTGATTTTTGTGAAAAACAGATGATACTTTGGGGTTTGAACCCAGCATAGGCATCAAAACTACCCAATCAAGGAAAAAAGTTGGAAATAGCTCCTTGCATCCCAGAGAGCTAATTTCGGAGACCCTTTTGGCCGATGTGATGACCACCAGGAAGGCAACTTTTAGGGAAAGTTCCTTCATAGAGAACCCTTCTGCGTGTTCCATCCCTCTTCCTGAAAGAAAATCCAGGACAAGCGGGAGATCCCACTTGGGGAATTTTGCTTTTCTCTGAGGTCTGAGCCTTATTGCCCCTCTGAAGAACTGCCAAATAAGAGGGTGTCTAGCCCACGATACGCCCATGAAAACAGAAATTGCGGAGACTTGAACCCACAAGGAGCTGACTGATAAGGAAAGATCCAGGCCTGATTGTAGGAAGCCCAGAATATCCTGTATTTTTGGGTTATTGCAAGAACCTGCAGTGGTGGAAATGTAATCTGTAAATTTTGGCCAAATCCTTTGGTAGACCTTGTTGGTACCTGCTCTTCTGGCATTCATTAATGTGGAGATGGCCCTGCTTGGACAACCTAGGGCCTCCAGCCTTCCCCTCTCAAGAACCAAGCCATCAGGTGAAGATGGGTTGGGCATGGATGTAGAGTTTCCCCTTGAGATAGGACATCCGGTCTGGCAGGCAGAGGAACTGGGTCCCGGAAGCTGAGTTGCATCAACAGGGAAAACTATGGCCTGTTCGGCCAATACGGGACTATTGATACTATCTCTGCTTCTTCTGCCCTGAGTCTCGACAGGAACCGGAGGATGACAGGAACCGGAGGAAAGGCACAGGCCCTGTGAAATCTCCACTGGTCTGTCAGGGCATCTACCCCCGGAGGCCTGGGGAAAATGACACCTCGAGTAGTACCTCTCCAGCTTGAGGTTGCATGGAGAGGTGAATAGGTCTACCTCTGCGGTGAGTCCCAGGGACAGGACCCACTTGAAGACTTCGATGTAGAGAGCCCATTCGTTGTTGTCTAGAGATACCCTCGAAGGAAAGTTTGCATGAACGTTCTGGTCTCCGGGGAGATAGACAGCTGTTAGGTGGGCCCAGTACCCTTGGGCCCAGGTCATGATAGGATAGGCTCTACTTCTTTTAGCAGATAGAGAATACCTCCCTGCCTCTTGATGTATGAGACTGCTGTTGTGTTGTCCAGTCTTAGGAGAACTGAGGCTCCCGCCGTTAAGTGGTGAAAGGCCTGCAGAGTGCAGTATGCTCCCCGGAGTTACAGAACTTTCAAAACTATTCCTTGGGATGGAAAACTCCATTTGCCTTGGGCAACTTCTGTCAGGCGGTGAGCACCCCAGCCCCTGTTGCTGGCATCTGTTGTAATTGTAATCCAGGAGATAGGGGCGATGGAGTGACAGTTAAGATGGTTCCTCCGTTGCAGGCATCAAGGAAGGCTCTCCAGCATGGACAAGGTTATTCGGATGGAATGATCTCGTGACCCTGGGTTCCACTGCTGGAGGAAGCCCTTCTGGAAGGGCCACATTTTCCACTGTGCCCATTTCACCATAGGTGTTGTGGCCACCATGGTGCCAATGATCTTCTTCAGACACTGTGAGGCCCAGAGATGGGAGGAGGACATTGCTAGACGAACTCTGTCCCAAATCACTGGAACTTTCTCCAGGGGCAAGGAGATGGTGCACCTGAGTGTATTGAATTGTGCCCCGAGGAATTTCAGGGACTGTGTAGGTTCTAAGTGGCTCTTCTCCCTGTTCAACAGCCAGCCGAACTCAAATAGAGTGGAGATGACCTGAGATCTGTGGACTAGCAGTTGCTCCCTGTCCTGAGATGGTAACAGCAGGTCGCCCAAATAATGATGCAGACAAATACCTCTGATCCTGATCAGAGCCACGACAGCCAATAAGAGTTTTGAAAATACACGAGGCGATGTTGTAAGCCTGAACGGGAGACAGGTAAACTGAAGATGGACTTGATCTACAGCAAAGCGAAGACATTTTTGGAACTCTTCTGCTATCGGGACATGGAAATAGGCGTCCTTCAGATCTATGGACACGAGCCAATTGCCTGTCTGAATTGCCTGCCGGATTGCGAATAGTGTCTCCATTTTGAATTTCTTTTTCCTGATGAAAGAATTAAATTGGGTCATATCTATAAATGGTCTCCAGAAGCCGTTCTTCAGTACCATGAAGAGGGGCGAGTAAACACCTTGAATTCTTTCGCCGGTTGGAACTGGTATGGCAGCGCCCTGAGCCACTAGAGAGTCCATGTAGGACAGAAGGACTTGCTTTTTCTCTTCCGAGTGAGGCAAGGATGTGGGTACAAACCGGAGTGTGGGTGGGCTGCTAAATGTCCAGGCATGTCCTGAGGAGACCATTTTGACTGTCCAGTAATTTTTGATCGAGGCTGCCCAGACGTGCTGAAAACGGAGTAAGCAAGCCCCGACTATATATATATATATATATATATATATAAAATTATATATATGTGGGAAGAAAAGGACATCAATTTTATTTGGGTACAGCATCACACGACCGAGCAATTGTCAATTAAAGTAACGCAGTGCCGTATCGCAAAAAATGGCCTGGTCATTAAGGGCATTAAGGGGGTAAAACCTTTCGGGGCCGAAGTGGTTAAGAGTAGTTAGGGGTATCCCAGAATTCCACTTTAAGGATTACATACACATTAACTACCAAATACAAAACGAAGGCTCCGTTCACAGTTGAGCGTAGCAATTTACTGGTGTTTCTTTTAAATGTTTTTGCAGCTTTTTACAATCATTTTTAAAGCGTTTTAGAAACTTATTACAAGTGTTTTACATCATCAGGCATTTTTGTTTAGCCAATAGAAAGCACTAGGGAAAGTAGAGGGAGAGGAAATTAGGGGTGGAGAGCTGCTGTTTGAGCAGAAAACGAGCGACGAAGAGCTGAAGTCTATGGGGCCAAAAATGCTTGTGATCTGCCAAAAAGAAGCTCATGTACTATTTTGAGCGACCTTCATTTTTTTCTTCAGGCGACAGAACACTCAGATGTGAACAGGGGCCATTGAAATAAATAGGATTTGGCTTGTTGAGTGTTTTAGAGCTTCAAGCTACAAGCAGAAAATCGCTCATGTGTGAATGGGGCCTAACCCCTGCAGGAGCCAGTGAATTGTTTTGTGATTTCTCAGCACACCTGAAGATGACACACCTCGCTCACTCAGGTCCTGGAAGAAAGTCAGATGTGGGTGTGGCACTATTCTGGTATCAGGCAAGGTACCATAGCTCTATGCTTATCACCTGCTAATAGACCAGTGTGAGGTTTTTGGGATGACTTGAATTCCCGAAACACTTTATACCGAAAAAACAAAACCATAAATAATATTAATAAAATATATGAAAATATTGCGTGAATGATTTCTCACCATCTACCAAGTGGTACTACTAGCAAAGTGTACAATTGTTACATACATTCATCAAAATGTCCATGAGGGAGGGGGAGAGGGGGAGAAGGAGAGGGGGAGAAGGAGAGGGGGGGGAATGGAGGGGAAGGGAGAAGAAGGAATATGAGGTCCAGGTAGTGATAAAGTGACTTGTGCTCAAAAACAGGTGGTGATGCAAAAAAAAAAGACAAATATTGTTTTAAATAGTCCAAATTCGAAAGACCCAGGTTATTCTGTGCCCGCAAACTTTTTCCTCTTGGTAAAACAATATTGTGAAAAACAATCTTCTTATTCCAGTGTGCTTTCGTGACTGTGCCTTTCGTCGTTGGATGTCTACGGGAGCGTGCAACGACGAAACGCGTAGGTCGCGGCCTGACCAACGTCTTGCGTCATCTCCTAAACAGATCGTACTTGGGATTTTTGACGGTTCAAATTCAGATCTTTCATGCTATATTGACATTTTCATAATGTGAGTACCATTCTATTTATCTTTGAATAAAAGTTTTAAACGTTTTTACGCTATGGCCCCCCTTTCTTTTTTATGTTAACATAAACACGATCTGGCAAGCCAGAGACTGCTGCACAGTGGCACAAACTGTGACTGCGCAATACCCCTGCAGGGGTGACAGTATCCGGTGAGTGTTTGCACAGTAGGAGCACGTTTTAAAGACACAGTCACAAAAGCACACGGGAATAAGAAGATTGTTTTTCACAATATTGTTTTACCAAGAGGAAAAAGTTTACGGGCACAGCATAACCTGGGCCTTTCGAATTTGGACTATTTAAAACAATATTTGTCTTTTTTTTTTTTTTTTTTTTGATCGCCACTTGTTTTTGAGCACAAGTCACTTTATCACTGCCTGGACCTCATATTCCTTCTTCTCCCTTCCCCTCCATTTTTCCTCACCACCCCCTCTCTCATGGACATTTTGATGAATGTATGTAACAATTGTACACTTTGCTGGTAGTACCACTTGGTAGATGGTGAGCAGGATTAGTCAGCCACTATCTGAAGGAAATCATTCACGCAATATTTTCATATATTTTATTAATATTATTTATGGTTTTGTTTTTTCAGGATAAAGTGTTTCGGGAATTCAAGTCATCCCAAAAACCTCACACTGGTCTATTAGCAGGTGATAAGTATAGAGGTATGGTACCTTGACTGATACCAGAATAGCGCCACACCCACATCTGACTTTCTTCCAGCACAGCTTTTTCCACCTAGGTGGCAATTGCTTCCGTAGAGGCAGCAATTCTGAGCTATAGTTGCATTTATCTCCACTGCGCGGATTCACCATTACTCTTCTCTCTCACTCAGGACCTACTGACACACCTTGAGGTATTTCAAAGTATTTAGTAAGCCAAGTATAATCTAAAAGAACACAGAATTGGCAATTGTACTTATGCAAACACTATATAACATTACTCTGAGAGATATGGTTCACACTTGCAGTTTTATGACTAACAATTAACAGAACTGTATTACATTTACCTAGCAACAGTATATAAATACATTCCTACATTTTTGTAACAGTCTCAGTTTTATCCCACTGGCCAGTGATTGATGAAGAAAATAATAAAATGTTGGCCGGCAAAGTTGAGGCCCTTGAAGAAAACATAACAGGTCTCAGCAGATAACAGATTAACTCATACAATGTTGGTCTCTTGTCAGACCCGGGGCCTCCTCTTCTGGGTCTCTGGACACATGCTCTGATTCAGTTCAGCCTCAGACACCAATAGGAGTTGATGTGATTTTTCTCTTGCAATCCTGCTGAGACAGTCCCTCTTTTCCTTCCTTACAAGCAGAGGGAGTGCTCTCTAGTACAGTCTAATCACACCAGGTATCCAAATCACACCTCACACCCTTCCCAGGGAGAAGGCTCCCAATCTCTGAGGCAAGGTCCTGCACGATAAGCAGTCTCTTTCTTTCTCTGAGGTCTCAGCTGATTGTAGTCAGCTATGGCAGGGTCCCTTTTCTGACACCCCTCCTAGTATTGTGACTGTCCTCTCTTCTTTGTTTCCTCTCAGAAACAAGCTGCACACCTCTGCTTGCACCCCCTACCTCCATGAGACCCAATCAAAATGGCTGCCCCCTGCACTGGAGACCCCTCTATAGAGGAGTATTGCAAAATGGTCTCCTTTAAAGATGCTTGTTGCACTTCTGCATTAATGAATATTTAGTTTAACACTTCACACTGCAAAAGGATAATATAGCAGCAACAGAGGAAGAAGTTGCGTAGCAGTTATTAGCTACAGTCCGGGTTACATAATAGCTAAGAAACTCTGCATTACAAAATTTTTTGAGACCCACACATTTCCTGTCCTAGGAAAAGTAAACTGTCAGCTGACATCACAGAGCCGGTTCAGGGAACCCAACAATAATGTCAGGATCCACCCAGATCCCTGAACAGCAGCTCACCCTCGCAGCACACCGCACTCCAGTAAGCGCTGGAGGGGCAAAGCAGAGAGCCGGTGACTGACAGTCACTGGCTCTCTGTTCACTGAGGATGAGAACCGAGCGTTCAGCAGTCGTGATCGCTCAATTCCCAGTCCTCTGCCCTGTACACACGATCTGAATTTTCGATGGAAAAACCTTGGATGGTTTTCCGACGGTACTCCGCTCAAGCTTGGCTTGCATACACACGGTCACACAAAAGTTCTCTGAACTTTCGGCCGTCGAGAACGCGGTGACGTACAACACATACGACGGCATTAGAAAAGGGAAGTTCCATACGAAGTGATGATTCCGAGCATGTGTGGTTTTTTTGTGCGTCGGAATTGCATACAGACGAATGGAATTTCCGATAGGAACTGTTTCCGACGGAAAAATAGAGAACCTGCTCTCAATCTTTTGCTGGCGGAAACTCGGCCAGCAAAAGTCTGATGGAGCATACACATGGTTGGAATTTCCGACCAAAATCTCACATCGGACTTTTGCTGGCGGAATTTCAGATCGTGTGTACGGGGCATTAGAGCTGGTGGGGGACAGCTGCAGTATCGGACTGATGCTGCAGCCACATAGGTGAGTGTATATACTGTATGTTTTTTTTTTTTTTATATCCTTCACTTCTCCTTTAACCACTTCCTGTCCTTAAGCGGGTATTAAGATGGCCTAAGGTTAAACCAGTGTAGCACCCTAATGTTTAGGCAGGGTTGCTAGTAAATTTAGCCAGGTACTGTATAGTTGCCTTGGCCAATTGATAGGAGATCAATTGATTCCACGCTAAGGCCCCTTTCACACTGGGGTGGTGGGTGCCTTGGTGGTAAAGTGCCGCTATTTTTAGCGGCGATTTACCGTCAATTTTGCGGCGCTATTCAGCCGCTAGTGGGGCGCTTTTTCCCCCCGCTAGCAGGCGCGAAAAGATAAACCAGCCGAGAAAGGGTTAAAACCACCCCAAGGCGCGGTATAGCTGCGGTGCTCATTGATTTCAATGGGCAGGAGCGGTGGAGGAACGGTATACACACCTCTCCTTCACCGCTCCAAAGATGCTGCTAGCAGGACTTCTTTTACCGTCCTGCTAGCGCACCGCTCCTGTGTGAAAGCCCTCAGGGTAATGTTTGGTTGGGGTTTCTAAGTAATTTTTTTAGCAAAAAAAAAAAAATGCTGATTTTCACATGTATGACAGAAATGTCAGAATTGGCCCAGCCTGAAAGCAGTTAATGATAGGTTCGCTGGGTGCGAAAAAAAACCTAAAAAAGAAAAATGAATGCAGCGACCATATCTAAAGATGTGTAAGCTACAATATATTACATGTTGGTTCGTGCTTTCATTACTTAGTTTTCCAGTGATTTGGATAATGCGGAATTTGTCAGCCAGTGGTACATGCAGCTGCAGACATAGTTCTGCCAAGTTCAGGAGTACTTCCCTCACAGTAAACTCAGAATAGATGTAAGAACATTAGGCAAGAAATAAACCACAGAGAAAAATGTGAAGAAGTACTGCTAGGGAAACACAAACCTAAAGGTTGCTGGAGAATGATTATACACAATTGGGGATTAACAATAAGTGAGAAGTGTATTAGTGTTACAGAAAACTGTAACACAATCCAGGGAGTAGTTGGTAAACAATGGCTGTTCTAAGTGAACATTACTGGATTGTGAAATTGTGAAACACTTGACAGGTGCAGCTGCACATGGTTTACCCATAGAATTAAAGCTGAACTCCAGGCAAAAAACTTTCATTAAAATGTATTTCTCAGTAGCCATAAAGGATATACTGTATTTATTGGCGTATAACACTCACTTTTTCACCATAAAAATCGGGTGCAAATAGCGTGTGCATGTTATACGCCAATACTTCAATTTTAGCTGCCTCAGAGGGGGCAGGGAGCGGGTCGGGATGAGCGCCGTCAGATTACATTCAGTGAGAATCTCCTGTTTACTTGGTGGCCTCTGTAATAGGAAGCCCTGTCTCCTGGGCCGCCATTGGACCACTGTTCTGTTCGATCAGGCTGCACTGATGGCAATGGTGAGGCTGCTGCATTGATGGCAATGGTGAGGCTGCTGCATTGATGGCAATGGTGAGGCTGCTGCATTGATGGCAATGGTGAGGCTACTGCATTGATGGCAATGGTGAGGCTGCTGCATTGATGGCAATGGTGAGGCTGCTGCATTGATGGCAATGGTGAGGCTGCTGCATTGATGGCAATGGTGAGGCTGCTGCATTGATGGCAATGGTGAGGCTGCTGCATTGATGGCAATGGTGAGGCTGCTGCATTGATGGCAATGGTGAGGCTGCTCCATTGATGGCAATGGTGAGGCTGCTCCATTGATGGCAATGGTGAGGCTGCTCCATTGATGGCAATGGTGAGGGTGCTCCATTGATGGCAATGGTGAGGGTGCTCCATTGATGGCAATGGTGAGGGTGCTCCATTGATGGCAATGGTGAGGGTGCTCCATTGATGGCAATGGTGAGGCTGCTCCATTGATGGCAATGGTGAGGCTGCTCCATTGATGGCAATGGTCAGGCTGCAGATGGGCACTGACTCTTATTTTGCTTCAAAGTTTCTTATTTAAAATGTAGGTTTTTTTCCTGAAACTTCCCTCTTAAAATGAATGTGCGTGTTATACGCCTGTGCGTGTTATACGCCGATAAATACGGTAAATCTACTTAGCATGGACCAAATACCTTTGCAAATCCAGATATTACCTTGCAAAAGTAGCAATGACATTATCACTGTGCTGTATGTAGCCTGTGTAGGGAACGGAGCTGTAAGAGGGGCCCAGCAGGCCCTGTCCACTACAGGCTGCCTGCAGAACAAGTAATGGAGAGGGCAGGGACAATACCAATCACTAGAGTTGTACAATCAATCGTTAAAAAAAATCACGATCTCGATTCAACCCCCTCACAATCTTAATCGGGCGTTTCCACAATTCTGTGTAAACAGTTGAGAGCCGTTCTCTGCTCAGAGCTGTAAAAAAAAAAAAGAAAAAAGAAAAGAAAAGCCGGCCAGCATTGGTCAGCACTGAGAGATAGAGACATTGTATCATTTGGTTCTTTTAGATCAAAGGAATGAACTTCAGTCTGTTAATGAGGTCAGTTTAACCACTTAACCACTTCAGCCCCGGAAGATTTTACCCCCTTCCTGCCCAGAGCACTTTTTACAATTTGGCACCGCGTTGCTTTAACTGACAATTGCGCGGTCATGCAATGCTGTACCCATATGAAATTTGCGTTCTTTTTTTTCACACAAATAGAGCTTTCTTTTGGTGGTATTTGATCACCTCCTGCTGTTTTTATTTTTTGCGCTATAAACAAAAAAACAGCGACAATTTTGAAAAAAAAAAAAAGATCTTTTACTTTTTGCTATAAAAAAATATATCCCCCAAATTAAAAAAAAAAAAACAACAAATTGCTTCATCAGTTTAGGCCAGTATATGTTCTTCTACATATTTTTGGTAAAAAAAATCACAATAAGCATATATTGATTGGTTTGCGCTAAAGTTATAGCGTTTACAATCTATGGGAAAGGTTTATGGCATTTTTATTATTATTTTATTTTTTTTTACTAGTAATGGGGGTGATTTTTAGTGGTATTGCGACATTGCGATGGACAGATCGGATACTTGACACATTTTTGGGACCATTGACATTATACAGCGATCAGTGCTATAAAAATGCACTGATTACTGACAGGGAAGGGGTTAACACTAGGGAGCGATCAAGGGATTAAATGTGTGTTCCCTCAGTGTGTTCTAACTGTTTGGGGATAGGACTGAGTAGAGAGGAGACATATTGCTATTCCTACTTACCAGGAACAGACGACATGTCTCCTTTTCTCTGATAGCACAGAGATTTGTGTGTTTACACATAAATCCTCATGCTGGCGCTCGTGTACTTGGTCGCGTGTGGCCGGCAGCGATAGCGACCACTGGCCACGCGCATCGGGTTCCCCGCTATGCAGCGGGCGCACGCGCACCCTCTGGTGGCCGAAAAGGGGAAGGACGTACTCAGGGATTTGAAGAAGGGTACAGAACGGTAATTCTGTGCATTTATGGTGCCACATCCAGTATTAGAAACAAAAGAAAATCCCCTATGGTGGACTTTAAAGGCACGCTGAATTAAAATTAGAGTATTGAGAGTATAACAATAAGAAAATGATTTATTAATAGTTAAACATAGTAGCTAAAATATGCATATTTATAAAGTTGTTCATAACATTGTCACCATATTCTGAAAAGACACATATCATCCTCTTGCACCCAACACGTTTCGGAGTACAGTTTTCTCCTTCTTCAGAGGTGTATATTGAGGAGGAAAAAAAAATATTTTTTGGTGACAGGGTGGATTTAACATTCCATCGTATTACGTTTAGAAACAAGAATACATATACACATATATCAGTGGGAACTGTGCTTGTTGACTCTCTACTTTAATAGCATAAGCATCAGAAGAAGTTTTTTGGGACTATATAATATTTATATCTCCCAGGGAGCCGACTTTCCGCTCCCTCCACATCCCACAGAAAGGGAGTGGCCAGGAGGACTCACTGGGGCCGAGAGTGGAGAGATCCTGAATATTGCCGATGACGCTCAACCAAGGCAGAGAAAGGGGCTCTATATTTTTAGCAGAGACCCTAGAGAATAAAATGGCGGACGTTGCAATAGTTTGTCACACGGTATTTGCGCAGCGGTCTTTTTTAGGAAAAAATACACTTTAATGAAATTTTAAAAACCTAAAGCGTAAAGTTAGCCCAATTTTTTTGTATAATGTGAAAGATGATGTTACGCTGCGAGAATCGTGATCTTTATTCTAAGCAAAAAAATTGTGATTCTCATTTTATCCAGAATCGTGTAGCTCTACCAACCACCCAAGGAGAGAGAGCAGCAGTGTCCGGTGTTTATTACAGAAAGCTCCCGCACAGAGAGAACATTTTCGTACTGCAGAGATCTGGGAGAAACGCACAAAGCACAAGACTCAAGTACAAATGGCCAAAATTTGCTTATGCCAAAGTTCAGCTTTAGGGTATTTATAGTTAAACATTTCTTATTTACAGGAACTGTAACAGTTTTTTAGTGTTATTTTTTTATAAGCTTGTGAGTTCAGCTTGGCGTGAATTATCTGATCAATATGTTTATATTGGTGGTAGCCATATTTGCTCATTACACACTTTGGTTCTGCTTCCTAGGGCTGCACAATAGTTGTACTCTACTGCTCCTTCTTATGTTGGCCAAATTATTGGAATCGGTGCACTTTGTGTTTGGTTGATGCATATTTTCCAACTTTTGAATTTGAGAAAGAGGGACAATTGTTAAAGGGGAAGAATGTGATATGGTTAAAAGTGACTGTGGCCAGTGACGTGATTTTGAGCAGGAGGGCCGGCCTGACACAGTATATTTGCGTGGGGTGGTCCAGAAGGGGTTAAAGATATACCTGCAGCAGCTTTGATAGGAACCCTGTTTCTGGGTTTAGAGCGTGTGCAATGATTCATGGCTGGGACCTGCTGATCATCTGTGTTCAATCACAGCCTAGAGCCCTGTTTTGACAATCAACATAGGGCTTTGTGCAGAGGGAACAATCTCTCTGTTTCTTCTCCCTGCAAAGCAGAGATAAGGAACAAAGAGATCTTTTGTAAAAAGCAGCACACATTACACAAATTCTTCTCGTAAGTTGGTAAAGGATTTCAACATATTTGGTGGTATAGTTGATGGTATAGTTGCCACATGGATACCTGCATCTTCCCATGCCTGAAAGCCTTCCACTTTATGCAGCTCTCCATACAAAGGGTTACGCCATAGTGGTGTTTCCTTCAGGAAGTCCACCAGCCCCAAATTACTTTTCATTGTAGACCATAGTTTGTTAGATAAAATCAAAGTGGGGCCCTCAACGGAGATGTTTGAGAATCCAGCTGAGACAGGGCCACACGATCTGGAACTCCTTTGTGTGGCAGTATGCTTATCATGCTTACTGGTCATGAAGCCCCCATCCCACTAGCTTTTGGAGATGTCAGGCCATAAAAGAAAGTCTGGGATTGGAGACCGCCAAGCCTCCCTGATCCTTGCTATACTGGAAAGTTGACAAACAGATCCCAGCTGATTTCTTCTTCCATATGAGGTCTATGAATAGGGTTTATATTCGTGTAAACCATCAAAGAGGTATCCACTGTGGGAAATTGTGGAAAATGTACAACAGTTGCGGGGCCCAACCCATTTTAATCAGGTTTACTCTACCCACCACTGACAACAGAAGTTTACACATGGTACATTTGAGTTGGAACCGTTTAAGTAATGGACATAGATTCTATTCTAGGTATTTGGAAGGGTTAGTGGTAACTTGAACCCCTAAGTATTTAAATGAAGTAACCAGTTTAAGTGAACTAGCCGAGTCTGTCAATGGATGGGGAAGTGTATCTAGAGGGAGGAGAACTGACGTGTTCCAATAAATAAAGAAGCTAGATAAGGTACCAAAACCTTCAATAAGAGACATTACATGACTAAGAGAGGAACTGGTGTCACCCAGATAAAGGAGAGCGTTGTCACCGTATAATGACACCTTGTCCTCCCCAAGGCCTCAGAGAAACCCTTTAATATATGGGAAATCTATGATTGCAGCCGCTAGAGGCTCTAGCCCCAAGGCAGATGTCAGGGGCGACAATGGGCACCCCTGCCATGTGCCCCTGTGAAGTGGGAAAAAGTCAGTAAGGTCCTCATTTATCTGTAGTCTAGCCATGGGGGCAGAATATAACCGTCACACCCACTTAGTAAAGAACCTACCCGCCAGGCTGAAACGCCCCAACACTTCCCACAGGTATGTACATTTGATGCTGTTGAAGACCTTGGTAGCATCAAGGAATAAGATTGCTTGATTGCCTGGATTATCAACGGTCTGTTAGCTGAAGGTTCAAAAATAACTGATGTTCAAAGCAGTGAACATTGCTGCAATAAAGCTGTATTGATCACTATGAATAAGTTTAGAAATAACCTTTGCTAGGCGTGTCGCCAGTACCCGTGCTAAGAGTTTTTCATCTGATAGAAATCCAGGGATAGACTATCCTGAATTATCACAGCCTCGTTCATTGAAGGGAGAATGCATCCCAGCTCCAAGGCATCATTAAATACCATTTCTAATTTAGATAGAAGAATATCTGCATACCGTTTGTAAACCTTCATTGGCAGTCCATCTGCCCCCCCCCCCCCCCCCGGGGATTTCCCTTGAGTGGAGAGGGCATTTAAAAGGGATGCCTGGATTTCAGTCCACATTACACAAATTAACACTGGTTAGGCACACATTTAACCCCCTTGATTACCCAAGATGTTAACACCTTCCTAGACATTAGTCATTAGTACAGTGACAGTGTATAGTATTATTACTGATCACTGTATTAGTGTCACTGGTGATGTCAGTGGCAGTTGGTCAGTTCCCACTCAGTGTCAGTTAGTGTCAGATTGTCCAACGCATCTCAGTCCCAATATAAGTCACTGATCATCGCCATTAGTAGTATAAAAAAAAATACAGTTTAGTTAGACGCTATAACTAAACCAATCGATATACACTTATTGGGACTTTTTTTTTTACCAAAGACATGTAGCAGAACACGAGGAGGCAGAAGACAAGGGGGCACTCTTTACGTCTAGAGGAAAAAAGATTTAATCTCCAAATACGGAAAGGTTTCTTCACAGTAAGAGCTGTGAAAATGTGGAATAGACTCCCTCCATAGGTGGTTCTGGCAAGCTCAGTAGATTGCTTTAAAAAAAGGCCCGGTTTCTTTCCTAAATGTACATAATATATAACTGGGTACATTTATAGGTAAAGTTGATCCAGGGAAAATCTGATTGCCTCTCAGGGGATCAGAAAGGAATTTTTCCCCCTGCTGTAGCAAATTGGATCATGCTTTGCTGGGGTTTTTCGCCTTCCTCTGGATCAACTGTGGGTGAAGGATTGTGTATATGGGATTGTATTTTTTTTTTTTTAGGTTGAACTAGATGGACTTGTGTCTTTTTTCAACCTGACTAACTATGTAACTATGAAAACATTTTGGCCTAATGCATAGAGTGCAGGTCTCTGGAGTTCATATCGCAAAGAGTGCAGGGGCCAAGAGTGGCTGTCGCAGGAGTCAGGAATGGGTACACACAAAGTGCAAGGTGCAGAAGTACTTGGCGCACAGACTAATGTTCACAGTTCAACTAAAAATGCTTTGCTTTCAGTAAAAATCTCCTACAAACCCATATCCCCCACAGTACACATCTCCCCCAACAGCCACAATCCCTCCCCTCATTCAGATTTCCCCATTCTATACAGACACCCCCCTAGGCTAGCGTGCAGGGCTGCCCTGTCCTCTTCCTGTTGCTGAACTTTCAGCACTGGGAAATAATTGCTTCGGGTCCCCAGGCTCAACTGATCCAGTGGGGAAACGCCCCCTCCTGCCCTCTTCTCCATTGAGAAAAGTTTGGATCATCTTTACTGCAGCTGAGCCCAGCAGGAAGAGGACAGGGCAGCCCTGCACGAATGATTTCTTCAGACATCAGTAGCCTGTACAACGTGAGTCATACTTTAACACAGCTAAGTCATGTAACTAAAGCTGTAGAGGAACAACCTGTTTTTCAGCTTTTGATATACAATATACGGTAGTTCCTTTAGATAGATATATGCACATTTTCTTTTTTTCATGACATTTCCACTTTATACTTAATTTCAGCAGCAGTCACTCGATTTTAGACAAGCAGTCTTTCCAGCTCTATGCATCAGTTAGGAGGAAGCAATGGTTTAAAAGAACCATACTGTATGCATGAACTAGTTGCTTATAATGTGCCAACATCTGTGCTACCTTTTAATCCGTACGTAAGTGGTGGTGTGGTATTATGAAGGATTATGTATAATGTTAATCATTGTCACATTACAACAATTCATTCTTTGTCAGTCTTTGCATGTGGAAAGGAAGTGAGGATTAAGCACCTAGCAACATTGTGCTGCACAGAACATTATGCAAAGTGCCATTACTCCTATAAAACCAACAAATGTTTTCAGCTGGCAGGATTATATTCAACTGGTGTAATCTTAAAGGGAATGCAATGTGGCTGCATATATAGTCTTTGTCTTTATTATGTTCAGCATTCATTCTAATTTTAATTTTTTTTCAGGTAAATATAAAATTATACATGTTACTATATTGCATACTTATTTTCTGCAAGCAAAAAAAATCAATTGTATACAGTGCTCAATAGCTTAAGGTGGAACTTCACCCATTTAAAAATCCTTAGCGATCCTTGTTGATCCCCCTCCCTCCTAAAGAATTGAGTGTTGTTCAGGCAAGACTTACAACATGAAAAGATATTTTTCAAGTAAGTGTATATTGGGTTGTCAAATATAACTATTGTTTGTATTGCTATTATAATGCTGATGGTATGAAATGACAGTGTATGCTGAGACTGTAGAACTATGATGCTTTGTATCGCAGCGCAACAAAAATGATCAGGCCACGCCAAATACAACATATTTATTTGAATGGCACCGCACCACAACTACAAGCCAAATGCTAGACTCACAGTTGGGGCACAGTATTTCCATTCAATTAGCCCATTCAGCTGTAAAAAATGAACAAACAAAAAAAAAAAGGGGCATTCAGGAGGTGGCAACATTGTTTTCTGAACTGCACTCCTTTTGTGAAGAGTGATCCACCACAGACCGTCCTTCACAGAGCGACTCAAGAGTAAAAAAGCCCATACTTTAAGGGCAGACATTGTGCAGTTACATACAAAAAATTCATGCAGACCCCTTGATAACGTCCTATTGGACGAAACGCATCAGGGCCGGACATTTGGAACTGACATCTTTCCACTGTGCGATTCTGGGTCGCCAGCAGCTGTTCATGTGAGTGTTTTTTATATGCTGTTGTTACCATTGGAACATTAAACCTACAACACTATGAAAAATCCATCTGGGCTTCTGGTGAGCTTTTTTCATTCTCAGTTGGACTCTGTTTAGAGCCGTCTGCGTAAGTTGAATGCTGTGACACATCCAGAGTGATTTCCACATATGTTGTAAGGCGAACATGCTGCTGTGACAACAGCCATTTGTTGCGGTGAGATTGTAATTCACTCGATGGTGGTGGTTCAGCCATTTGGACACAATCTGATATTTACCTTCAAGTTCACTGGAGTGATGACATCGCTTTCATTTGTTTCACTATTTCATACGTTTGGACTATGCTTTTGAATCTTATGAACATGTTTATTTACTACCATTATCAGTCTCATGATACATTTTTTCACTCTTTATGCATTTGAATTATGCTCTCGAATTTATGTAAATGTATCATTTTTGTGGACTTTATGCACTAATGATTGCCATAATCAGTTTTATGACTTAGACAATATCACGTTTCTGACGCTACACAGTTTACTTACACACAATAAATTGATTTCCAAAAAATAAAAAGTTGAAATGAACAAATTTTAAGATACATTTTCCAAACTATGGGGTCTGGGTTTATTTTGTTTGATGTTAAAAGGAATGCGATGTTTCAATATCTTACTGTGGCCTGTGTGTCATTAACCTTTGTAAAAAGCTCAGTGCTAGAGACAGGATTGACACATCCAGTTACCATGGCAGCAGAATGGCTCAATCTGTCTCTTGCCCTGCAGGCAGGATGCTAATAGATGGAGCTCTAACCACAGTCATTGATGATGTCAGCCTGAAATACGCAGCTGTCAATCCTGCGGTCTCAAAAAAAAAAATATTATGCTAGAGAGACAAGACATGCAATTAGGACTCATGGGATCACAGGCATCATGCAAACCAACAAACATGCATAGCTTTAATAAAAAACACACCACATGAATTATTATTATTATTTTTTTTTTTGGTTTACATTGGCGACGGCCTGATTTATTGGTTTATACAAAATTGATTATAACATCAAATTCTATTTTCATAAAATCATATTCTCAACCAAAAAATGATCAAGCAATAAACCATACTCGGCCCAGCCACTGAGACTCGAGCTGACTCAAGATTTATCATGAAACCTTTTTCTTAAATCTTCCCTTTGATTATTCATCAAAGGGAGCCACCACATAAATCGGCCATGACGGTGGGACAGGATTAGGGTGGGGAGCTCTTTTTCACTGTATTTTCTCTGGCGACTGGCACCGACCCGCAACGGCTCCTTATATAGGCCAAAAGGGCCTTCTAGAATATTCTGAAAGGTCACTTGACCTTTATTAGCCAATCCCTATCTGAACTCTTAACCTTCTAGAACCCTGTAAAACACCTGACCCTTACTGACCAATCCCTAACTGAACTGCTGACCTTCCAGAATCTTCTATGACACCTGACCTTAACTGACCAATCTCCACCAACCTACTAACCTTCTATAACCCTTTGGATCACCTGACGCTAATTAGCCAATCAGATTTGAAATTCCTTAAAAAAACCCTTCAGATGTTTCCTAAATGCTGATGCCGCGATCCCACGAGGAAAAGGGGGGCCTAAAATGACTTCCCCCTTATTCTTCCTAATGGGATCGCAGGCATCATGCAAACCAACAAACATGCATAGCTTTAATAATAAAAAACACACCACACGAATAATTATTATTATTTTATATTATTATTTTTTTTTTATAATTATATATTTTTTTTTTGGATAACATTGGCCATGGCTTAATTTTATTGGTTTATACAAAATTAATTGATTATAACATCAAATTCTGTTTTCACAAAATTGTATTCTCAACCAAAAATTTATGAAGCGATAAACCCTACTCAGCCCAGCCACTGAGACTCGAGCTGACTCAACATTTATCATGAAACCTTTTTCTTAAATTTCCCAATCGACAGAAGGGTTAACAGCAACCCTTCTGTCAACACAACCCCAGACAGCGGACGACTCTATGCATGTTTGTAGGTCTAAATTAAGAATATCCAAGCCCACGTCTGATAAATGTATGCCGTCATGTCTATACAAACCTTGAACTCCACCTTCAAGTTCGAAATGACGAAACGACATACCCAACTCAGGAACAAGAAATTTCTCTAAAGCCCTATTTATCCGTTTATGGACTTTCTCAAGAGGTTTGAAAACGGTAGATTCTAACCAACGAAAACGTGGTACTATTTCAGAAAAAAACAGAACCGTGTCTGGCGAGACTAACTTTAAGAATCTAAACGTATCCATATTAGAAATGGGATGAAACGTTTTCATCTTACCAATATCTTTACCACCGAAGTGTACAATAATTATATCCGGAGCATCATATACTGCATATAATCTGCCTAATTCAATAACCAAACCTTCCCATATCAATTAAAGGGAAAAAACACTCATACGAGTGAAGACAAAAAAGGCTGCGCACCCCAAATAATGGATCAAAAAACGTGCCCAAAGAGGGGTTTTTTAGCAGCCAGCAATAATCAAAAAGTACAAAAGTGGTAACGTAATAAATAGTTTTTATTATTACAAAACATCAAAAAGTATTACCACTGACATGTATAGTCAGAACATGAACTGTGGTACAAAAGTACTGGATTAAAAACGACACCAATGACATAGATTGATACACGGTATGTTACACCATATGCGGCAGTAATACAGTAATACAGAAGTCTTGTATGTTGGTTTTTCTACACCAAGGCTACTTGAAACTACTGAATACAATGTGACCGGTAAAGACATACAAATAAATTTGTTTATAGTTTTCTTTTTTCTCTTTTAAGTATTTTAATACATGTTTACACCTTTACAGTTGTTATATATATGTCCTCTGAAGAAGAGCCACTGGGGTCGAAACGCATCAGAATCTTACATACAAGACTTCTGTATTACTGTATTACTGCCGCATATGGTGTAACATACCGTGTATCGATCTATGTCATTGGTGTCATTTTTAATCCAGTACTTTTGTACCACAGTTCATGTTCTGACTATAGATGTTTGAGTATTTTTCTGCGTTTTAGTAAAACAGACTCTCTAGGTATGGGGTCTTGGATAAATTTAACAGATTGCCGAGATGCAAGTGTTTGCCCGGTAAAAGCTTTTCGTTAATATTGTGATTTAAGACCAAATATTTTGAATTTTTTATTTATCCATAGGGATGGTTCACCACTAACTATTTCCCAATTTTTGGTGTTCTTGAAAAAATGTTTAGCACACCTCAAGTTGGGTCATTTAAAGATAACGTCTCATTCTTTTCGAATCAGAGCGGCTACTGAAGCCGCTCGGATTGGTTTAGAGGAAAGTACCATCACTGAAAGCGAGACAGCGAATCAGCCAGCGTGTTGTCAATCCCAGGTATATGTACAGCGTATATGAAAATCTTCAATTGCAAGAACCATAATACCAACTGCCGTAGTAGCCTTATGACAGGTTGGGAAGACGCTGACAAGCGATTGACTACCTGCACCACTCCCATATTGTCGCAGTTCAACCTCAACTTTAAATTCTGACAAGCCCGTCCCCACAATTCCATAGCCAGTACTACTGGAAACAATTCCAGTATTACCAAGTTACCAAAGAAACCTGCTTCCACCCAGGATTTTGGCCACGGTTCCGCGCTCCATTGCCCTTGAAAAAACACCCCATATCCAGTAGATCCCGCCGCGTCAGTAACCAACTCCACATCGAAGTTACTTACCGGACCCGACATCCATACCGACCTCCCGTTGTACTCCGACAAAAATTGATACCATACCTTCAGGTCCTCACGATGTTCCTTGGTAAGCCTAATGAAATGGGCCGCTGCTTTTACCCCAGCTGTAGCCGCCGACAGCCGTCGGCAAAAAACCCTACCCATAGGTATGATCCTGCAAGCAAAGTTCAACTTACCAAGCAAAGATTGAAGATCCCTCAGCTGTATTTTCCTCATCCCATGGATCCGCCGTATTTCCGTCTGCAAGTCCACTAACTTTTCTTGCGGTAACCTACATTCCATTGCCATTGAATCAATAACAATGCCCAAGAAACTAATTTCTCTGGTGGGGCCCTCAGTTTTTTCAGCAGCCAGGGGAACTCCAAACCATTCTGCAATGTGCTGCAACGTTGACAATAAAATCGCACACACACTGGAAGAAGGGGGGCCTATGCATAGAAAGTCATCTAAATAGTGTATCATAGATTCAAGCCCAGACACCTCCCTTACCACCCACTCCAAAAAGGAACTGAAAACTTCAAACATGGCGCAGGAAATGGAGCAACCCATAGGCAAGCATTTGTCCACATAAAATTGTTCCTGCCAGTGGCAACCCAACAGCCAAAAGCTGTCCGGGTGTACTGGAAGCAGCCTAAACGCCGCCTCAATGTCAACTTTTTCCATCAGTGCCCCTTTTCCATAGCGCCTGACCCAGCGAACTGCCGCATCAAACGAAGTGTATGACACGGTGCATACGTCCGGGTCAATGAAATCATTAACCGAGCCCCCTTTTGGAAATGATAAGTGGTGAATTAGCCGAAACCTATTCGGCTTTTTCTTTGACACCACACCCAGTGGAGACACCACCAAGTCTTTCAATGGTTTTGCCCCAAACGGCCCGCCCATCCGTCCTAAAGCCACTTCCTTTGCCAATTTCCCCCCCCCCCCACCCCCGGGTGTTGTAATGCAGATTTTAAATTCCGTGCTACTGGAGGAACTACCTCCAATGAACACGGAATTTTGAACCCCTCCCTAAACCCCTCAGTGATCAGTAACGCCGCTTTCCTATTCGGATACTTAGGAAAGGCTGCATCCTTTCCACCTTCACCGGCGTCCTCCCTCTTGTTAGCAAACTCCCCTGCACGCTTACCTTTTTTGAAACACCAAGCCAGGGTGTGGGCTCCCCCACACCCTGAACATTCGTGCTTGAATTTGCACGACCCCCCAAACTTACAGGATCCTTCATTAAACTGCCAGCACACCCCCCATTTTCTGCCAGCCGGTAGTCCTGAGGAGTTAGTACCCCCGGCCCCCCCCTGAAATAACTGGGGCGGGGCCCTAGCTGATGACATCAGTCTCATCCATAAGCTAATATCCTTATGGTCCCAACGCAGAGCTGGACGCACCGCTCTGCGTTGACGAAACTGCTCATCGTAACGTAGCCACGCAGTTCCCCCGTACACTCTGTGTGCCTCACCTATAGCATCCATTTAACAAAACAACCACAACCCCGAACAATGTTCGGGGTTCTTTTCGCCAATGACACTGGCCATGATAGTGAACGCTTGTAACCAATTTACAAACGTCCGCGGTATCAATCTATATCTCCTCTTCTCCTCATCCTCCTTCTTGCAATCGTCGGGTTTAACTCTATCCAGGTTAAACTTTTCCAATGGCAACAAGGAGAAAATTTCCACGTACTCCCCTTTATAATTTTTTTCTCGCACTTCCGGTTTCAAATGTGCGGGCCTTCAAAACAAACGTATATCTCGCATTTTGCCGCATCTGCCAGCCTAACCACATCAGTCCTGCCTTTAGCTTCTACAGTCCCCTTCTCACCTGCCTTTCCTTGTCTGCCACCTTCTCTGGCGTTGTGGTAGCTGGCACCTCTGCGACCGCATCCCCCCCTGCCCCCCTTTGTGCGTCCCCCTGCGGAGCCTGCCTGGTCCCTCTCCAAAGCGACCAACCAGGACCCTTAGACCCTTCAATAGCTCCTGGAGGTGTCCCCCCGACCCCGAACTGGCGGGTGCTGTACTCGCCAGTTGTTGGTCAGGAGCTTGTCCCAACTCACTCTGCGAAGGTGTCACCGTCCCTCCTGCAGTCGTTGCTACCACCCCCAGCAAACCCTGCAAAGCATTAGTAAAGGATAAGTTATCACTAGACTTACCGGGCTGACCAGGAGTCCTCCTAACAGCCGCCGTGCTGATCTCCCTCGCCGGTTCCGGCTGCCGTGGCACATCCTCCTCATCCGACACCTCATCTTTGGACTGTTCCCCTTGCACTGGAACTGGCGTCAGAGGTAGCCCCCCAGGAGAAGCCCTCCTGGAGGCCGGAAGCCCCCGCTGTTGTGAGGCCTGCGATCTGCCACAAGTCGCTGCTGATCCCCGCTGCCCTGAACTTCCAGTAACTGGGCCAGCCTGGGCACTGTTCCGACCGCCATCTTGGGACACCTCCCCCCCGCCCGGTGAGCTCCGCCCACCCGCGGTGCCGCTCGATCCACACGACCCGGACGTTGCTGCTCTCGGCCCCGGTCTCCCCCTTCTGTCCACCCTCTCACGCTCGTGCAGAGCTGCAGAGGGGCTGCTCGGATTCCACCGTTCAGTGCCAGTGTGCGGGGAAGCGGCGCCATGTTGGCCCGTGGCCCCGCCCACTGCGGCGTGTAACTCGCCCGGGCCCCGCTGAATCTGCCGTGTGGCTCCTCTTAGCCGGCGGTGTCGACTGCTTCCCCCTCGGGCTCCGTGCCAGGCGGCCTGCTCCTGGTTCTGACCCAGGCGAGTAACGCGCCGGAGGCCTCATTTTCCGCGCACGCGCCGACGGCTCACCTCCCCTCACTGAATGGCTTGCTTCTCCCCCGATCATCGCTGCGACCTGGTTGTTGAGCCAGTCGGATCCATTCGCCGCCGCCGCCTGCCGCAAACGAGCCAAGATTGCCTCCACGTCGGCCATTGTATCTGAGGAGCAGAGAAATTCTGCCTCCTCGTGTCTCCTTCCCAGCACACTGCTCCGCTTTTGCTCCTCCCCTCTTTTATATGGCCACTCCTCCCTTACTTTCCTGTTATCTCCTCCCCACTTCTCCATGAAACATTAACCCTATGTGTGTCACTAGACACACTGTCATGCCCGGCCCTGCACTATTCCTCTTCTTTCCATTATTCCGGGCCTCACTTTACAGGTGCAACTTGCACTTCATGCATCTACAAGCTTTTGACATTCAATCAATTAAGGGAGTGGTGTGAAAAAGCCATTTGGAGATATCATCCCTTAGAAAAGAGATTTTAAACCGCATACTAGCTCATTATGAAATACTTACCTTAGAACGAGGTCCCCGTATCGCAGGCCGGTCCACGCTGAGGGAGCTGACATTTTGCCCTCCATCTTTCTTCCAGGTTTGTGGCTCCGGCGCTGTGAGTGGCCGGAGCCATGATGACGTCACTTCTGCGCATGCGCGCGAGAGTCTTCTTCCCGGCAAGGTCTGGCAGCGTCTGCCGGACCTTCAGCTGGGCATTTACAACGCATGCGTCTCTGACGTCAGTGGCTGAAATATATTCATTTTACCTACAGGTAAGCCTTATTATAGGCTTACCTGTAGGAAAAAATAAAAAAGTGGATATACAACCACTTTAATGGATGGGCCAGCCCTGTTTATATCTTTCACACCATCATAACCCCTTCGCGCCTAAGGATGAAAAAACTCTAAACGCCTAAGCACAGTTTTGCATTTTTGACATGTGTTAGTAAAACCGTACATATTATCACAACTGCTTTGTGCATCTAGGTGGATTATACCTTGTTTTTTTAGGACAAATTGGGCTTGGGCTTTCTTTTGATAGTAAATGGTAATAGATATCTCCTGATTTTTATTTGTTTTTTATTAATAAAGGAAAAAAGCTGTATATTTCTTGGTACTTGGTACTACCATAACATTCCACCAAAGAACAACTCAAATTAAATTCTTCTGCTCCTTGCGATTGCAGCGATACCATATATGTGTATGTTAGTTGTTTGTACCTGTAGTACAGCCCAAAAACAATTGTGCGCATTTTGCTTTTTTTTTCCTACCTAAAACACGCTGACACTAATTGACACTGATACTAATTTTAAAAAAAATACTGACCCTGACCTTAACCTTTCACCCTGACCTTGTCCCAGGCGCTAACCCTGGCACTGACCTAGATCTAATCTTGATCTAGGTATTTTTTTTGTATTTTATTTTTTTATTATTATTACATTTATTTTTTTAAACACTTTTTTTCTGCAAGGAGAGAGGGATACAATGTATCTCTCTCCTTCATTTGCAGATAAAGAAAACCCGGGGGTGGGCTTCACAGTCACTGATCACTTTGATAGCCAGTCAGAGGCAATCACAGCGATCAGGAGAGCTGGAATCTCAATTTCCAGCTCCCGATCGTGCGGCGCACTCCCAGAACAAAGGGAGATACACAAATATGCGGCCCCATGGAGAAAAGTCCAGTCTAGTGGGGCTGCATATTTGTGATAAGTTGGCGTGAAGGGGTTAAAGTGATTGCAAACCTCAGTCATGAAATATGATCACAGCATATCCCTTTTTTCTGACTGCTCAGACAAGCTTTATAATTTCTGGACTTTGAAAGGATGTAGAGAAGAGAAGATTGCAGATAAACAGGTACAATTTATCTAGGAGGATTTGTTTAATCTTCGTGTATTAGCTTAGGACAGTCACTTCACTGGGTATATGTAAAGGTTTACAACCACTTTAACCACTTCAATACAGGGCATCCCCCCCCCCCCCCCCCTTCCGGCACAGTCCAATTTTCACCTTTCAGCGCTATCACATTTTTGAATGATAATTGCGCCGTCAGGCGACATTGTACCCAAACAACATTTTTTTAATTTTTTTATTCTCACAAATCAAGCTTTCTTTTGGTGGTATTTGATCACCACTGGGATTTTTATTTTTTGCGCTACAAATAAAAAAAGGCAGAAAATTTTGAAAGAAAAAATGTTTTTCTTCATTTTTGTTACAAAACTGTGTAAATAAGTAATTTTTCTCCTTCACTGATGAGCACTGATGAGGCGGCACTGATGAGGTGGCACTGATGAGGCAGTACTGATTCATCAGTGCCCATCAGTGCCACTTCATCAGTGCCACCTCATCAGTGCTCATTAGTGAAGGAGAAAAATTACTTATTTACAACGTTATGTAACAAAAATGAAGAACTCATAGGTGGCAGTCATAGGTGGCACTGGAGGGCACTTATAGGCGGCACTGGTGGGCACTGATGGACAGCAATGATAGATGGCACTGGCAGGCATCACTGATGGGCACAGAGTGCCATCCCTATTGGTCACTGATTGGCATCCCTGGTGGGCTCTAGTGGGCATCCCTGGTGGTCATGGGTGGGCATCCCTGGTAGTCATGGGTGGGCATCCTCAATGGGCCTGAACTGATAATCAATGCGCTGATTATCAGCACAGACCCCCCCTGTCAAGAGAGCAGCCAATCAGCTCTCTGACAGGCACGAGTAGAGGAAAAGCTGATACATGGCTTTTCCTGTTTACACTGTGATCAGCTGTGATTGGACACAGCTGATCACATGGTAAAGAGCCTACATCATAGGCTCTTTACCTAGATCGGAAATGAGGTGTGTCAGACTGATGCACCACACCACCGATCTCTGAGCTGCACGCTCCCGTGGGCGCACGATCACGGCTTATTCTGCTAGATGTCATATGACACCCAGTCAGGAGAGCAGAACCATTTTCCAGCCATCATTTTGCTATATGGCGGTCAGATATTATCTGGTTCAGTTTTAGTTAATATCGTAATTATGTTTTTTATTGATTTATTATGGGAGCACATCATTATGATATTTTATTAAATCAATAATTTTTACTATTTTAATTAATTTTTTATTTATACATTTTTATGTTTTTGCATTATATATTGTCAATTTTTACTCCGCTCCTTACCGTTTTTTATCAGTATAGCATGTGGACACCCCATTTCTGTGACACCCTATTTGATATACTGAGTATTATTAAACTATTCATTATAGGTCTATTGTCAATACCATTTGGGAGATTGCTTTGTTATATATCTCCTTTGAGATGTTATACCTATTTTTGACCACTGGAGGGAGTTGAATAATGAAACTTGATTATAGACACCCATTGGTGTTTATATTGCGTTTTTTTATATATTGCGTTTCTTTTATAAAATCAAGATTTTTTTAATAAATCAACGATATTTTATATCGATCATATGTCTAATAAAAGAAGGTTTTAACAGAAATGAAGGATATGCAGGAAGCAGGATGATGATAAACTCACGCTGTAGCCATGGCAACCACTCTGCCGTTGTGCTATAAAGCTGAGACCGCATTGAGCTTGAATTATCCTTGAAAAAGACACGTGACCGTGACGCAACGCGTGGGAGGAGCCAAGGACGCCGCTCTGAGCAGACTGGCACTATCAAACTGTGTACTGCAGCGATTCTGCTCCTGTCTGAAGCGGCTGACTGCTATATAGAAACCTGCATACGCCTTATCACTATAAGGCGCACGTGAGTGGATCAGATAAAAGTTTTTTTGCCTGTGTACCTGGTATCAAGATCATTGCACAATGATCTGTTTTTCTTTTATCTATTGTATCTGGGAGGTCTGTTTGTGATCGTCACATCTGATGTGAGCAGAAGCATAAGAATCATTGTTACTAAAATTTATCAATTAGCACCCCAATTTAACAAATGTGTGCTATTTTCTAGAACTTTGCTAGTGGGACCTGATTAAGTCTTTGTGTCAATCGGATCATACATTCTATAGATTGAACTCCTTGAACACATTTTTTTTATGTGGTTTTAATACACATAAGGTGTCACTAATTTTTATTATCTCACATTCTTTATTGCCGGATGGATTTATTTTTAGGGATTTTTTACTCACTGCTGGATTTATTTATTTGAGTGGCTTATTAATTATTTATTCATCCTTTTATCACATTGTGAAGTGCTTCATACACTTTAATTTATTTAATTTCTTCACAGGCCTTGCTGTTCTTCAGTGCGTTCTGTTAGTTTGTTCTGACCAGCTGACCGCTTTGAAGCCATGTTGCGGGGACGTACTCATCGTAGAGTTCGTGCTGTGTGGGGGCTTGGTGTTAGGGTTCATTCTTTGACCCAAGCCCAGTCCATGAACAGGGTGGGGAGGAGTTCATGGATCAAGAATTGGTTACTTCAGCGTGACCAATTCTCTCATATGCCTTTGTTTCGTGAGATCCAGGAGAATAATCCTGATGATTTCAGGAGCTTTCTCAGGATGACGGACCCCGTTTTTCACCGTCTGTTGGCTTTGCTGACCCCTTATATTAGCAGGCAGGATACCTGCATGAGGCAAGCCATCACTCTGGAGCAGAGGCTAGTAGCCACGTTGCGCTACTTGGCGACTGGGAGAAGTCTACAGGACCTCAAGTTCTCGACTGGCATCTCCCCCTAGGCTCTGGGGATTGTTATCCCAGAGACCTGTTCTGCCATCATGCAGGTCCTGCAGAAGGACTATATTAGGGTAAGTTTTCTCCTTTAACATCACATCTATGTAGTTGATGTATGCTAATATATTGTATTTCTTTCATCATTCCATAATTACCATGATTGTAATATGCTGTGCATGTCCCCTTTGTGCCCATGCATGCTTTAGGGCTCGAGGGCAGCACAGTGGTGTAGTGGGTAGCACTCTCACCTAGCAGTAAAAAGGGTCACTGGTTCAAATCCCAACCCAACTACCTGCCTGGAGTTTGCATGTTCTCCCTGTGCCTGCGTGGGTTTCCTCCGGGTACTCCGATATCCTCCCACACTCCAAAGACATGCTGGTAGGTTAATTGGCTTCTGTCCAAAATTGGCACTAGTATATGAATGTGAATTGGGGACCTTGGATTGTGGGCTCCTTGAGGGTAGGGACTGATGTATGAGTGGAGTGCATAAATTGATGGCGCTATATGGGTACCTTGAATAAAAATAGGGATATTGTAAACACGCACCCACACTCACTCAGGTTGAACTGATGGACTGGTGTCTTTATTCAACCTTACTAACTATGTAACTATGCTTTAAGCTTTTAATGCTCTTTTTTTTGTCCTTCATGCATATTTGCCTTCACTAACCTCCCCAGCATGCTATCCTGGGCCAATATACACCTATAGCCTAGTCACTTAACAATGTATTTTGTCAGCTCCATTGTAGTGCTTTACCCTAAACACCCCCTAAAATGTGTCCAAATGCTATTGTTGCAGGCAGAGTGCCAGAAGCTTTTTTTTGGGTCCCAAACTCAGCTCGAACCCCCCTAAAATGTTTACAATGGGCCATCACAGGGGGTGAGGAATCTGATAAGTGAGCCTTATATTTTTGTCTTTAAATACTCCTTAAAATATATGTTTTACTGATGTTGGGCAAGAATGTTTTTGTGTAATCTGCTTGCAATGTTATGTGCAAAAGTACTAATATTATTTTTTTCTCTGGTTTGACTCCACAGTTTCCTTCAACGCCACAGGAATGGCAGACTGTGGCCTCCCATTTTGCCGACCGTTGGGACTTTACCAACTATGGAGGGGCTATAGATGGGAAGCACGTCCACATCGTGCCACCACCCCATTCGGGGGTCTTACTATTATAACTATAAGGGGTTTAATAGTGTAGTGTTAATGGCGGTGGTGTCGGCACAATATGAGTTCCTCTATGTGGACGTGGGGAAGAATGGCTGGATGTCGGATGGAGGAGTCTTCGCCCAGACGGAGTTTTAACAACGGCTCCAGAGTGGTGGCCTGGGATTGCCACCTGTTGCGGACAACATTGAAGGACTCCCGTTCGTCTTTCTTGCTGATGAAGCGTTCGGTCTGGGCGAGCACCTGATGAGGCCATTTCCCCAGAGGACCCTCACCCCGGAGAGGAGGGTGTGAGCCAGAAGATTCGTTGAGAATTCCTTTGGGATAATGGCCAGCCAGTTCCGCCTGTTTCTGATAGCCATACACATGGCGGAATACAAACTCAGCAACCTCATTTTATTCTGCTGCATATTGCACAATTTTTTAAGAAAAAATGTCCACAATTATAAAGCCTCAGTTGGGCCTGAGGCCAGACTTCCTTCAAGTCCTCTGACGGGCCTGGATACTGGCCGTCCTGGCTTGGCACCCCAAAGCGCCTGTGAATTTCGGTATAAATATGTCAATTATTTTATGGGTAGGGGGGCCATTACAATGCCAGACAATGTCTAAATATTTTTTTTAAATATCTGATAAAATCTTGCATTTTCTTTATTGCTTGTGTTTCTTTTTGGCTGTCTCCTAGATTCTCCTAGTGCACTTGTAGTGCCAAGTGGATTTTCCTTTAGTAAATAAGCCCCATTTTCACTGTAAACACAAAATGACTTACAAAACTGGTATTGAGCATTGAAATAAGAAGCCACACATTGTTCATTAGCAAACCTTTTACTCTGTACACATTCACATGTGCGTTATAAAATTTTGCAATAAAATTTTTATTAATTTTTTTTCTCATTTTTTTATAAATTAATTTTTTTTTGTTATAAACATACGTGTTTCAAACATAACATACCCAACTCTGGAACTTACAAAGTTTAACGTAGAAAAACTGAAGGAAATATCAGACATTATAGTGTCAAAAATGTCTTGATATTGCCTTCATCAGATGGGGTGATGTCATCCCTGTAAAAGCCAAATTTTGAAGATGCACACAATTTGGGAGTCAAAATGGGTATTTCCCTCCTGATCCCATGCCTAATGTCAACATGTGCTATCTCCCATCATGGGGGATCAATGGACGTGTTTTGGGGGTGCAACCTCTTCCGCTCACCTACTAGAGTTACGAGGAAGAGGTTGCACCCACAAAACGTGTACATTGATATCCCCTGCTGGCAGATAGCACGTGTTAAAACACCGTGTGCATCTTCAAAATTTGCCTTTTAAAATGTCAAAAAAAAGTTTATGTTTATAGTCCAAAAAATGGTAAAATGGTGGCATTTAGAAGAAATTCAGATTCTCCCCACATCAATCATGTTCTTCATTTGTTGTTCCATAGTATTGAGTTTCTTCCTTATGATGTCAAGTTCACCATTCCACACCATGATCTCTTGTATTAGCCTTTGTGCACTGTCACTTGTGAAATGTTCGGCTTACTCTTCAACAACCAGCACATCACCTAAAAATTAGAGTAAAAACATGTATTATAAATATGCAGGCATACATATATTACCTGAAGCTGTGGTGTCAGACACTCACCTGTTGTGGTGATAATCTCACGACATCCTCCACCTCTCCTTCCTCCAGATCCTCAGGGTGTGTTGTTTTTCTGAGTTCCCCTTCTTTTTGAGGTGGGGAGTCCCTGGTGTCTTCTGAGTGGTGTCCTCCGAGTCTTTTCTCCCCATGATAATGAAACAAAAGGTATACTTAGCACACAGATATGTGAGTCAAGAAATAGAAATATGAAATATTGCTTGGAAGTGGGGGACAATTGTCTGTTTTGGGCAGAGTACCCAGCTGAAAACATGATTTTTTGCCTTACCAAAGCTGGAATACTTACCTTTTTGTGATTTTTGTGACAATTTTCACACATGGAGACAACCCAAGTATCCACTGGAGCACCTGTGTGGGACACCTTAAAAAGTTTGTTCTTGTGTCCCACACTATTGCTCCTGAGTCCAGATGTGTAAACAGCTGCTGAGTGTCCTCTCCTTACATTACACTGAATCCAGCTTGCATTTCATTCTAGTTACAAACACATCTAGACAGTAATGTACTAAACTTATTTTTAGACAATAGGCATGACCAAATGTATTTAACCTGTATCTGCCCAAAACATCATAGTTAATGAGCGAACAATGTTTCCTACGACCGATTAATGTGCCCACAAACATGAAAGTTGCCATTTTAAACTGTACAACAGTAAAGAAAATCACATGGCTCAGCATGCAAGTATAAAAAAAATTATGGAAACACAGGACAAGTACTTACTTTTTAGAAGCACTCTCTTGATTCTTCTATACTGATCCTGCTCCCTCAATTTCAGGTCTGACCAGCGTTTGCTCAATTGCTCCTTGGATTGTCGTAACCCAAAATTTCTGTGCAGACTCTTCACAACTTTAGTCATGATCTTGGCCTTTCTCACATTTGGGTTTAGGTACGGTCCATGCTTCCCATCATAGTCATTCCTCCTCAAGATGTCCATCATCTCCACCATCTCTATAAAGGCCATATTTGAGACCTTAAATCTTCTCCTCCGGGATCGGGTCGTTTCGGGCTCCGGGCTTTCGTCCTCGTTAGTGGAATTAACACACACCTGCTCTTTCTCCGCCATGTCGCTCCTACTGCGCGCCTTAAGGAGAAGGGGCGGGGAATATTCTAGAAAGAACGTCAGGGGTGGGTGACGCGGGCGTAGTTTCAGGCATGCGCAGTGTATATAGAGTTAACACGCGTGTGTCGTACATACGTTCTGTGTGCGGAGGAAGGAGGACCGTAAGCTACGAACGTTATAACGGAGGTAAAATTTGAACTCGGGCCATCAGTGGCCTATATTGCTTCAAGATTGAGGCCTATATTGGGATAAGATTATGAGAGTTTACGCTGACATTAGTGTTTTTGTCTTGTGTATTGTTTTCCAGCAAAGATGAATCACTTTAAGGACCCAGAATTCATGTCCAGTTTCATAGACAGATACAGGGAGATGAAGAATTTGTGGGAGGTGAAAACACAGCTTATATTATAATAAACAAGCTAGGAGGTCAACTCTGGAGAAACTTCTGGGATTTGTGAAGACTCGGGTCCCCGATGCAACCATCCAGTTATTGGAAAGTAAAATTGTGATCTTGAGGAACATGTATAAGAAGGAGCATAATAAGATCCAGAAATCACTCAGATCAGGAGCAGCAGCAGCGCAAGTATATGTACCCAGGCTGTGGTACTTCAACAAACTGTGGTTTATCGATGACCAGATTGAAGCCAGGGAGTCACTTTACTACCCTTCCCTGCAGCCTTCCCTCCACCCCAGCAGAGGCTGACGAGGAACAACCTGGGCCTTCCATCCTGGAAGAAGTGGATGCGCCCAGCTGGAGCCAGGTATATTATTTTTATACATATTTATTGTCCTAATATTAATGATGTTAATTAGATGTCATAATTGATAAATAATTATTGATATGTAAATCACTTTGTTTTAAATCATTAGACAGTAGTGGCCAAAAATGTCTAGTACAAGAATGAAAAATGCTGGGGTCAGAATGATAGTCTTTTCTATTTATTAACATTCAATTTGCAAGTCATGAGCTAAAAATTGTGTGTGATTGTTGAAGCAAAAACGAAATACACAGGATGAGCTCAGCCAGGACGAGGGTCTGTAAAGTGGCAGGCAGGGGGAGGCCGTGCCCAGTGACAGCCAGGAGGTGGCCATGCCCAGTGACATCCAGGAGGTGGCTGGCCCCAGTAGGAGCCTCACCCAAGCCCGAAAAGGCCCAGGAAGGAGACGATGATGGAGGAGGCAGCACTGGGCCTCATTAGGGAAGCAAGCAATGTCCTCCGAAGCCAACCCGACGCTAAAGAGGCCTATGGCTGCTATCTAGTCACAAGATTGTTGAAATTGGAGGAGGGCCAATGTTTCCTCTGTGAGGGAATTATTGTTGAGGCCCTTCAGAAGGGGTTGAGGGGCCAGCTGACAGAAAACAGCCACATATATGATCTCACCCATCCTCCTCCTCCTCCTGCCACGAGTCCACACCAGAGCCACAGCCTCCAAGGAAGGCTGCAGGGAAGGGTGCATAGCAGCGTGGAGGGAAGGCTGCAGGGAAGAGAAGAAAGTGATGGCCTGGGTTCAGTTTGGTCCGACAGAAGACGCAGGCTGGTGTAGTACCACAACCTGGGGACATATATGTCATCTGCTGCTGGTCCTGATCTTTGGGAGTCCTGGACCAGATTGTGATCACTATTATATGGACTCCTCAAGATAACAATATTTTATTTTCGGAAAATACTTGCCTATGTGTTTTTATTCAAAAAGGACAGTTTGTTTGTGAGTAGGCAGGTACATTTCAAAGAGACGATGTCAAATTAACAAGGGACACCAACCAGCGTCCTTGAGATGAAAAAATACAAGATAATAATGTTATTGTGTTAACTTAACACACAAAAAACACATAAAAAATTAGGGAGATTACTAGAAACTAATTTTGCAATAATCACAAAAAAAAAGAGATCTTGATGAAATAAATAAAAAAAATAAAACAAGATGACTCTAAAAAAATAATTTGAAACATTATTCTAGAGATCTGGCTTTAAAAAAATAAAAGATTATTCATGAGATCACAAGAAATTATAAAGAAATAAGGTTGTGCGAATATCAGCAGCAAAACAACGTCATTATTCTAGCATTATAAAGCACAAAAGAATGTGCTGCAATAAAAGATCACAGAATTTGCAGCGTGAGGAATGTGCTATCTCCATTCCGAACCCTAGTTTTACCAGATTGAGCGCTTCCGTCTCGTACTTGCTTCTGCGCATGCGTCATTTTTGGTACATCGGAACAGCACACAGACGAGCGGGTTTCCCGATAGTAATTAGTTCCGTCGTAAAAATTTAGAACATGTTCTCTATCTAAGTCCGTCTGAATTTTCGACGGAAAAAGTCCGATGGGGCATACACACGGTCGGAATATTTGATGAAAAGCTCCCATCTGACTTTTTCTGACGGACATCCAGCTCGTGTGTACGCAGCATTAGAGCTTTGGAAAGAGATAAGTAAACACTACAGATATATGTGCTTTGTTCACATTTCTTGACTGAGGTTTACAACAACTTTAAGTATTTTTGTGTTGTACATTCCCTTTCCTTATTTTAAGTTTTCGTTTTTTTCCCCTCTGATCCTTCAAATTGGATCCTCCTAATAGTGGTCAAACACACAGCAATCTAATCAAACATTTCTTGACATTTCCATTCTTCACAGAATTGGATAATAGGGTCAGATCTACAATTATTGAAAAGATATGTACTGTATCATCAATCAATTTCAAGCAAACCCAATCAATTTATTAAAAATTATTCTGATTGGCCCAGGCGCACAATCCAATTGTAGGACAGTAGATTCAATATGATCACTGAATGTAGAGCATATCGAACAATCTTTTGTGCACATTTTCAATCAGACAGTAAATCTTTTGCCATATGAATCTTTTGTGTATAAAAAATTGATCCATGTATGGCCACTGTAAGAGAAATATCAGATGCATGGCAAATGTTTTTGTTTTTTTACAGGGGCCTGAAGGGAGCACCATAATTGTATATTTTTATAGCAAGAAACAAGTGCTGTGTAAACAAGTGTTGTGTTTTGCAAGGTATTGCAATTTGTTAATACTGACATATGCCCTATGACAAATGATTCATGTGAATTCCAATGATAAGTCAGCTTTCAAAAGTTCCATTATTATAACATGTGTGAACTAATATAATATCACCACTAGATGTCCCCGGTAACTTGCAAATAGCATTTCAGGTTTTTTTTTGTTTGTTTTTTTTAAATAGTTTTCCAATTTTAGACCTTCTATTGATGTTTGTTAAATGTGATCTGTAAAACATTAACAGATGATAAATACCAAACTTGGCATACACCATGGTACAGGTAGCAAATACCGAAAACCAAGAATATTAAGCAGTCTTTTTGGGGACAATCTGGGACTGACCCTGAAATTCGGGGACCTTAGACAAAACACTTGTTGATCGTAGCGAGTGGATGAACTGTGATTGGCTCAATCCCATTTACAACAAATACCTACAAGAAAAATCAATCTGCTCATTTAGTGTATTGGTACAAGGGTCCTTTAGATCCCTTAACATTTCACTGGGGGGACCCATGCTTGATCCCCCCCCCCCCCCCACCTCACTGGTCTTCAATCAAGATGTGAGGGGGATCCAGTGAGTCCTTGTCCCATTTTTAACAGTAACTTACTTAAAGCTGCATGTAAAAGAACTACTTTTGTGGTGCGGGGGGGGCAACGCTGTATCCTGGCCTAGGCCGACAAGGCCCAGGCCTAGGGCAGCACTTTGCAGGGGGTCAGCACGGAGAGAGTCCCCGCTGGCTTGCGCTGTTAGTGTAGCACCAGTCTTATGGGGTGGACTGGGCTGAGAGGCAAATTAGTCTACCGCCCACATAAAGCGTCCACATTGCTTCCGGTATGTTGTCGGCCTGCATTCTGCAAATGGGGGGGGGGGCGCTTCTAATTTTGACTGTCCTATCATCCTGGACCACAAACATTCCTCACTGTACTATATGTTTTCTGCTGCACCATTGGCAGGGTTATATCTTCTTAGTCCTCTCCATAAAATTATCAGAAATTTGTGCTTAAAGTAGAACTATAGGCAACATAGTTGACATTTTAGATAGAATAAGGGAGGGTTATAGCCCCTGTCAGTTTATTTTTTACCATCCCTGTCCCATTGCAGAGATTTCCATTCACTTCCTTCCCCATAGCCAAACAGGATGTTAGAGGAAATGTATGCAAATTAAGGGAATCATGTGCCCCCCCCCCTCCCCCTAGGCCCTCAGAACTAGTGTCCCCACTCAAAACCTTCAGGGTGGGTCTTAAACAGCAAGGGGTGTGGCCTTGACAGGAAGGGGTGGGTCATATTTAAATTAGAGCGTGCATGAGTTTAGTCAGGCCTAGGGCAGCACAAATCCTAAATACACTACTGACGGGGGGAGCTCCTTTTTTCGGAGGGTACCAGTAAAAAAACACTTTTACTTGCCTTATCCCTTGTTCCCCTGGCAGTGGGCACATGCTTCTTCTGACCGAAGCTCCAGGTTGTGGGCAAGCCCTCAGTGTCCTCATTAACAATGCAGGATTGGTGGTCCTAAATCATATGTAAGGATTTCAAAGCACCGAAGAGGATAAGTTTCAGGGGACTGGTAGCATGGAATAGGAACCCGCAGGAGCAAGGGATAAGCAGGGAGAAGGGCCAGTCCAGGCCTCTCCCCAGCGGCAGATATGTTCTCTGAGAGAGGCAGAGGTTGGCTGGGTGAGTAATGCTTTGTTTGGAACAATTTGTTTGGGGTACTGTGTGGGTACCTTGCTGAGCCCCAACCATTTTCACTTTCAAACCCCTTCCATCTGAGAGAGAGATCCTGAGAGACCGGGAATTTCCATACCATCGTACGGCGATCCTGATCCTGGATGCGACTTCCTGTCAGGACTCCCCCAGCCGGATACCCTTGGGATCGGTGTATCCCTCAAGCCTGTATGACACTCCACTATATGGTGACTGTGTCCACCTTTTCCGGTAAGGATATTCATTTCTACCGATTACAGTTCCCATTGTGAAATTAGAAGACTCATCTGCAGAGTGTCTCCTTATACAGAGCCCTCTCCGGTCCCCACTTTACGTGGAGGCACGACACCATCTACGCCCATGAACCCCCATGTGCGTTTGGGACCAACAGATGATTCACTATACACCTATGGACTTTTTTCTTAATATGGTTACATATTAGATTTTTACCTATCACCTTACTTAATGGGTATAGTTTTTCTTTTTAGCACTTCCCCACAGATATAAACTGTTCATTTATATGCACTTTTTGAGCGCTGCATGTTTTTTATTTCATTTTCCCTGTACATTGTCTACCACTTTGTTACATGCCAGCAGCCACTATCTACATTATTTTCTGTAATAGCGCAATTATTGTTTGGTTTTATCAATTCCAGCTACCTGTCTGTTGTCTGCTAAAATGTGTATTGTAAATAAGTCTCTAGTATGGGATCTAAGAGTCATTAGATCCCCATTGTTGTTTGTGTTTAATTAACTCTGCTATTGTGATAATGTTGATTGGATTTTCTGAACTACAAGATGGCCAGTCTGGCCTAAAGGTCATGTCTGAGTCATCTAGGCTGTCTAAAGGGATTAGTTAATTAGCTCATGTTATTTAGGTTAATTAGGTTACAGCTGTATTGTTAGAGTAATATGAGCAGGAGGTCTGCACCTCCTCTTTTAGTGTATAAAAGAGCCGGTATTTTGCAATAAAGGAGATTCCTGTTTGATCTTACAGACAGCCTGCCTGGTGTTTGTTCTGAGCTATCACAACTGGGTTAGAATGGCACATAGCTGTAGTTCTAATCCCGGAGCATTGGATGACCGAACAATCAGATGTTGCGATCTGCAATCTGATTCTATAGCAGCAGAGGAGTGTCGGGAGAGTGGAACCGAGCGAGCAAGGGGCTCCTTACAGTAAGTAAATGTGCTTTTTACTGATACCCTAGCACTTAATCCCTGCAGTGTGGGGGGGGAACCCCACCGCAAGAGTAGCGTTTTAATTTTTCCCGACTTCAGCTTAAAAAGTAACTACCATATTTTCCTATTTAGGATAAAAACAATTAGGAAAGGATTGTTTTTCCTCCTTAGATCTACAGAACAGAGGGTGGGGAATCTCATGCTATAATCCTCTTGCCCCTAAACAGTCCCAAGAGTAGCCACTGCATTCTGTGTGTGCGGTATAGATGCACTCACGTGACTTGCAGTTGAAATGAAAGAAAAGCAACAGCATTTTATTGTCAACGTTTCAACAGAGCCTTTGCTCACTAGTATGTAAGAAAAGATTCTCACTGCACCACCAGGAGGAACATTTGTGAGGTTAGGTACTGATATTGGATGAGAAGACCTGGTTTCTCATTCATCCTCTAGTACAGAGGTCTCCATACTTTGTAAACAAGTGGGCAATTTACTGTCCTTCAGGTTTAGGGGGCCAGATTGTGGCCAATAGGAGTATAAAACACCCTTAAGTCAGCAGGAGTAAACCATGCCCAATTGTTGGTTTTAGCGAGAGGAGTAGTGCCCCATTGTTGGTAGCAGTGGGAGGAATAGTGCCTCATTGATGGCAAAAGCAAGCAAATTGTTGCAGTTTGGCGAGCACTCCCTTAGGTGTTCAGTGGGGTTGAGGTCAGGGCTTTGTGTAGGCCACTCAAGTTCCTCCACACCAAACTCATCAAGCCATGTCTTTGTGGAGCTGGCTTTGTGCACAGGGGCACGACTGTGCTGGAACAGAAACAGCCCCCCCCCAACTGTACCACAAGGTTGGAAGCGTACAGTTATCTAAAATGTCTGTGTATAGTATGCTTGTAACATTACCCTTCTCTGGAAACACCTGGACTTGAAGGGGTATTGACAAACTTTTGCCCATATAGTTTTTAATGTATACTGAAAGTGCAAGAAGAAGGGGGTAGAGAAGGATAAGTACAATGAATTTATCCTTTTAAATGTTATGGAGCTATTGTTAGTCCAGTGTCTGTATATTAGTTTATACTGGGAGCATTCATGCTCTGCAGGCTCAGTTTGGCCGGTGCTGTTGACTCTTTGTCAATAAGCCTGGCCATTGCATTGAATAGGATATTAGGTTGATGGCAGCAATTTGCAATGCAAAGCCTGGAGAACATGGATATACACCGATCAGCCATAATATGACTACCCACCATAACATGACCACCCACCTAATAATGAGTAGGTCCTCCTTTTGCCACCAATACAGCCCTGATCCGTTGAGGCATGAACTCCACAAGACCTCTGAAGGTATGCTGTGGCATCTAGCAGCAAGCCAAATCCTTTAAGTCTTATACATTTTGAGGTGGGCCCACCATGGATCGGACTTGTTTTTCCCAGCTCATACCAGAAATGCTTGATTGGATTGAGATCTGGAATATTTGGAGGCCAACACCTTCGAATACGCCTTCTTCCATTGCTCAGTTGGTCAGTTCTGATGCTCAAGTACCCATTGTAGGCACTTTTGGCTGTGGACAACATATGGACACCTTGACCAGTCTGCGGCTATGCAATTTCATACTGTGTACCGATGCAGTGTGTTCTGACACATTTCTATCTGAACAAACATGAACTTTTTCAGCAACTATATAATTCCGTGACTATACTTCCGTGACGGGTATAGGAAAGTTCATATATAAACGTGCAAGAAACAGTCCATATACTGTGCATATAGATTTCTTCAAACAATGTGACATAAAACACAAATGGTGACTTGGGTGCTCGCAGTATCCTCTGGTGACTCTGTGCTCCCCCTCAAGGGTCCCCACTCACCGAATCCACTCACCCCCACAGGGGCAATACGCATATAGGTGCAACCACTGCAGTCACTCCACCATAGTTATTGCGATACCAAGGATAGACTTCTGTCTTCAGGTAGATTGTAGTATGATCTGTAGTTGGTTCCTCATAAAGGAAAGAGATGTGGACTTCCATGGTGTAGTAAATCATTGTAAATTTATTTAAAAAAACATCAGCAAAAATAAAAACACTAGGTGCCAAATAAAAATAAAATTTAAGAAAAAGTCCTGGACAAGGCTTGTATAAACCTATCCAAAAGGCCGTCCACTATGCTGTGTACGTGGTGTGGCAGGCTCCTAATGGCAGTCAAGCCTCTTGAGTACAAAACAAGCGCCAGACACAAAGTGGAGACAGCAGCGCCGCACTGCGTTCCATCTGCGTTCCACCTGCTCGTAAACCAGGAAATGACGTAGCGTGCGTGGTGCGTTTCGTCATAGATGTCCTCAGCGACGGTACCAGCACGCCACGCACCACGTCATTAAATGGAAGAGTCCTCATGCCTGTCCCGTCCCCCAATCACGGGGAAGCCAATCACAGTTAAAAGTCAAGGCGGAGCATCAGGTACACAACTCTCAATGCAGTATCTGCAATGCTTGCTTCCTTAGAGATAAAGTACAATAGATCTAATATCTTTAGATGGATAGATTTAATATCTTTAGATTGGAGAGAAGGGCATAGCCAGTAAAAAATGGAATAGATATACATAATATATATATATATATATATATATATATATATATATATATATATATATATATACCGTATTTATCGGCGTAAAACACGCACCGGCGTATAACACGCACCCCAATTTAGGAGGGAATTTTAAGGAAAAAAAACTTTTAGGAGGGAAGTTGAAGGGAAAAAAACTTACATTTAAATGCCCTTCATTGCAGCCTTGTCAGTGCAGCCTTCCCCAGTGCAGCCATGTCAGTGCAGCCTTGTCAGTGCAGCCTTCCCCAGTGCAGCCTTGTCAGCCTTGTCAGTGCAGCCTTGTCAGTGCAGCCTTCCCCAGTGCAGCCTTGTCAGCCTTGTCAGTGCAGCCTTGTCAGTGCAGCCTTCCCCAGTGCAGCCTTGTCAGTGCAGCCTTCCCCAGTGCAGCCTTGTCAGTGCAGCCATCCCCAGTGCAGCCTTGTCAGCCTTGCCAGTGCAGCCTTGTCAGTGCAGCCTTCCCCAGTGCAGCCTTCATCAGTGCAGCCATCCCCAGTGCAGCCTTCCCCAGTGCAGCCTTGCATCCCCTGTCCCTGCTTCCAGGGCTTCAAAATCGCGGTCCGCGATTTGAAAATGGCGCCGCCGGCGCCGAAGTACACAGAGCCGGTCCTCGGCTCTTTCCGGCGGCTCTCGTTTACTTTCGGTTTCACTCGTAGTCCGGAGCGGAGCTATCCGAGTAGGTTCGGATAGCTCCGCTCGGGACTACGAGTGGAGCCGAAAGTAAACGAGAGCCGCCGGAAAGAGCCGAGGACCGGCTCTGTGTACTTCGGCTCCGGCGGCGCCATTTTCAAATCGCGGACCGCGATTTTGACATTTACAGATCGGGATCAGCGGGGATCGGCGTATAACACGCACCTGCGACTTTCCCCTGATTTTAAGGGGAAAAAAGTGCGTGTTATACGCCGATAAATACGGTATATATATATATATATATATATATATAAAACTACAGTACAATAGTGTAAATGGAATACATAGCCTAGATTTCCTGATGCATAACCTAAATTACATGAATACCCCTCCTTACTGCTTTAATATCTATAGATATGTATGAACATATACACAAATATATCTAAAGAGCATATGTGGGAATGTCAGTACTAATCCCGGCTAGTCATGCTGATACTGCTATGTCCCCTCACATAAGTGATAACAACTCCCGTGACTATATGTAAGGCATCCCATATTCAGATCTAGTATGTGAAGTAATCTTACTAATAAATAGGGGGTGAAGGGTATTAGCATCTAGGCCTGGCACTAATACATTTATGAGTAGTTATTTCGGGTAATAGGAAGGCATACGTCCCCATCAGAGGTATTTATGAAGTAAAGTAAGTGGCATGAAGGGCAATACAACCACATATGTTACTAATCCCATCCTGGTACATATAGTGCCCATAATTAGTCGCTCCAGGTATTCCCAGAACTCTAAGTTGCCCTGCTATACAGTTCTCAAGGGTTAGCTATAAAACAATTTAAATCAATATCTAGGTTGAGGCCCCTTGGAGCAAGGGACCCCAACCGAAATATCCAGGTGGTTTTATTTGGCGAGACAATTGTGGTTTTGTTTCCACCTCTCCAATGGTCCCTAATGCAGTCAATCCCATAGAAGATCAGACCCAAAGGGTCACGATTATGAACTGCATCGAAATGGCCTGAGAGGTGGTGTTTTGGAAACCTCTTCCTAATGTTTTTGATATGCTCCCATATGCGTACATACAGAGGGTGGCTGGTTCTGCCCACGTATTGCAACTTATGAAAAAAAATGTAGCGCATAAATTGTGCAAAAAATATTACAGTCAAGAAAATGGCTGGAAAACAAATGTCCATAAGTGATATATACGTTGGTATTGAAATTTATAAGTCTCTAAATAAAGGTAAATGGAGTCCAGTGAGTGAATGGAACAGCAGATGAGCATGGGATATCCCCCTAGGAAGGGTATATGGATGTAAGACGACAAATATTCCAACAAGGTGTATCATCGGATCCTCCCAAAAAACAAACAGGCTCCACATGGCGTAGATAAGCAAAGTGGGATTTGAGGTATGCCCCAGTAGACGATCCATCGATCGAAACGCGTCGGGCGCTTTCAGCATCCTTCTTGTTGCCCAACTTTGTTTTTATACCCTGTGATCACATTTTATTATTGCCTGGCCTTTTTAGCAATACAAATCCCACTTTGCTTATCTACGCCATGTGGAGCCTGTTTGTTTTTTCTCCACATACCAATTGAGAGACCAAACCTGTCTTCACCTCAACTTTTCACGTGAAGCATCATTCCCTCTGATTCGCACCTTGGCCATCCTTTGGGAGGACCCACCTGGCGGCCCCGGGAGATCCACACAGAGTTTGACCCAGAAGGTTCGCAGAGCTGTGATGTCCGTGTTTCAGGCCCTGAGAGGCAACCCGCTCGTATGACTCCCTGTCGCTGACAAGGGAGTCCACCATTTCTGGTAAGAGTTTCTTACACACCATCTTCACCAAGTTATATGCAGTTGTGAGATACAGTTTTGGGAGGATCCGATGATACACCTTGTTGGAATATTTGTCGTCTTACATCCATATACCCTTCCTAGGGGGATATCCCATGCTCATCTGCTGTTCCATTCACTCACTGGACTCCATTTACCTTTATTTAGAGACTTATAAGTTTCAATACCAACGTATATATCACTTATGGACATTTGTTTTCCAGCCATTTTCTTGACTGTAATATTTTTTGCACAATTTATGCGCTACATTTTTTTTCATATGTTTCTATGGTTTTTGTCACCCTGTATGTAGCTGCTCTGCACCATTTTTTGTATTTAGCGCAGTGTATACTTTCCTCATCTTTCCACGTATTGCAACTAACATGGGCACTCTATGATGTAGGTTACATGGGTACTCTGACAAGTTATGAGTTCCCTAATGCGGTATTTTTTGTGACCAGTTTTGGACTTGAAAGTTTCCCTTTTACTGGGTTATTTTTTGCTGACCCTGCATGGTAGGCATCTTTGGCATTTGTAGAAGCCTTTCATGTCTGGAAAGATTTTTGTGGATTTGGGTGGGTTAATTACGTTATGAACTAAGTAGTCTCTTAGTGTTGGAGCTTTTCTATATATCACCTTAGGTTTATTCGGGAGTAAATCTGCGAGGACGCGGTCCTCTTTTAAGATAGGTCAGTATTTAGTTAGGATGTGTTCAAATTCTTTATATTGAGTGTTAAACCCTGTGACGAACACCATATCTAGTTTATTCTCGCCTTTTTTAGATTTAGTGAACAGCTTGCTGCGGTCCATGTTTGCTACATTAGTCTTAAGTTTGAGCAGTTGATCTAACTTGTATCCTTTTTCAAGGAATTGCTCAATCAAGATGTCTGCTTGTTCTAAGTAGTCCTCCATTGTGGCACAATTTCTCCGCAGTCTTTTAAGCTGACCTTTGGGAATGTTCCCTTTTCATTGGGGGTGGTGACAACTGGTTATTGGGATATACCCATTTCTATCCGTTGCCTTAAAGTAGGTTTTAGTATACAGGCTGTTCCCCTTCTTCAAGATTTCAAGGTCTAGATACTCAATCTTGTGGTTGTTCCATTTTCCGGTAAAAGTAAGGCCATATCTGTTGGTATTTAAATCCTGCAGTAACTCTTCAAATGTTTCAGGTGAACCTTCCCAAAATATAATAAGATCATCTATATACCTGCGGTACAGCTTCAATTGGGGAATAGCATAAATATACCCTTCTTCCCACATGGTCATGAGAAGGTTGGCTACACTTGGGGCATAACGTACACCCATAGCAACTCTTTTTGTTTGGACATAGTATTCTTGATTATACCAGAAATAATTACATGTCATGGCGAGCTGTAGGCTTTCGAGTATGAAGTCAATCTGTTCTTGTTTCATGGAAGTAAGCTCACGAAGGGCTTTTTCTACACTCAATATTCCATCTTTTTGGACAATGCTTGTATATAGAGAGTTCACATCAATAGTGGCTAATAAGTAATCCTGAGCCCCATTTATTTGCTGTAATTCCTCTAGGAGCTGGACACTGTCTCGTAGGTAGGATTTCCCCATACAGACCAATGGTTTGAGAAATTTATCCAGATATTCACCCAACCTGGAGAATACTGAATTGATGCCACTAATAATAGGTCTTCCAGGTGGCTTATCTAGCCTCTTTTTTGGTGTATAGTAAATGACTGGGGTTTTGGTGGAACTGGATACCGAGTATTCAGCTTCTTTACTATTGAGAATACCCATGTCTTTTCCTTTCTTAACAAACACCTTTAGGTTCTTCTCATATAAGTGTTTGGTATTCTTTTTAAGTTGTAAGTATTCTCCACCCAGAGCAAGTTTTCCATTTCCTCTTCATAATCCCTTTTGTTTAGGATCACCAGTCCTCCCCCTTTATCCGTGGGCCGGATTACGACTTCTTTTTTTACCCAAAGATTTTATAGTTTTCCAGACATTTTTAGTTTTGTGACTTCTCCGTTTTTTCTAGTTTCCTCAGGTCGTCCTCAACCATTTTCTGAAAGGCCCCCAGGCATTGATTCCCTGATGTTGAGGGATTAAAGGTGGAATTGTTTTTTAATGTAGCTTGTACATAAAGTGGTTCTTCTCTTGTTTTTAGATTTTTATTCATTGAAAAGTGTTTCTTAAGGTTAAGCTTCCTCATAAACTTTTTTAGATCAATGTAAGTTTCAAATTTATCTAAGGATTTTTCAGGGGCAAATTTATGTTCTAGATCTAGGATTTTCATTTCATCCTCAGTGAATATAACATCACTGAGGTTAAATATTCCCTTTCCTAGTGTTCTCTTCTTCGTTTTCTTCTTCCCTCCTCTGTGGATTTCTTCTTTCTTCGAACCTCTGTATATACCCCCTCTCCATTCCGTGACTTCTGTCCCAGTCTTCCCTGGGGTGTTCCTGTTCCACGTAATGCTGGTGAGATTCCGGCTGTCGATCTTCCATCATCCTGTACGGTCCTCCTCGCGATCCTCCTCTGTCTGCTTGCATTCCTCTCCATCCAGGGTTCCTGTAGGCTGCTCTGGCCCTCCATCCCCCTGGTGGTCTGTCTCGGGGTCCTCGCCTGGGAAAATCCCTAGACTGCCTAGAGTCCCTACTGTGTTGTAAGTCCATAGGGTCTCCATAATCTCTCCCATATTGGGCATGCCTATTCTCCCCTAAAGGTGAGAATCTATTACGAGTAGATACATTGTATCTTGGTGTTTGGGGGGTTCTATAAGCTGCCTGTTCCTGGTAATTAACCCTCCTGGTATCTGGTCTTGCCTGGTGTCTATATGGTGTACCTTGTTGTTGTCTGTGTGGATATTTCATGTTGGTACTCATTATCTGTTGGGATGTATTATTCATTGGTCCTTCCTGCTCCATATCTATATAAGTATCTGGACCAACATCCAACAGCAGATCGTCTTCTGGTCCATCGCCAGGGTCTAAAATAGTTGTTTGCCATTTGTATACCTTCATATTATGATAGTCCAATACATTTCTTTTATATTTCTTCTCATAGGTGTGCGCAGCCTATTGCATTAGGGTGTGCACCACAAAGCTCCAACACATATGCGTTTGACATATTTACCGGCCTCTTCCCCGCTCTCCATCCTGAAACAATGGCAGGAAGGGGAAGCAAGGGAGCACATGGGAGACCCGGGCAACAGAAGGAAGAGGAACAGGGAAATGAGGGGTGGTGGGGGTGGCATATATTAGTACCAATCCCCTATATTTTCCTCCTGTGGCAGCTGAGTGTTGACAAAAGGGAGAGGAGAAGCCTACTTTCAGCTGCTGCAGGAGGAAAATACAGATCGGTTCCACTAAATTCCACCCACGCCACCTCTCCTGTCCAGGTTCTGAGGGTCGGCAAGGAAGGGTTGTGGCTTACCCGTCACATGCCCACCATTGACAGGTTGCCAACCCCAGGATTAGGGTGTGCCCATACACACCTGGCACACCCCTTGCGCATGCCTATGTTTCTTCTGTTTTTTTGCCTGTATTTCAGTGTTCTACTTCTTAATTATCTCCTGAAGTTTTTTTTCTTTGTCTCTATATTCAGCTTAATTAACAAAGGGTAACAGCTGATTTTTGATCTCCGCTATGCTAGCTTCAACTCCCTTCAATTTAAATTGTCTCCTTTTGATGATTTTATGCAGTAATTCTTTTTCAAATCCATTGAAAAAGGAATACCATTCATCCATAAGGGCTGGGTCATTGACACTATCTTTAGGGTCAATGTCCCACCTTAGGCTGGATTCACACCTATGCATTTTTAGTGCTTTTTGCATTTTGCAGATTTGCACTACAGTCCATTTAACATGGTTTCCTATGGAACACGTTCTGTAGTGCAAATCTGCAAAATGCAAAAAGCACTAAAAATGCATAGGTGTGAATCCAGCCTTAATCTCCAAGAGCTGCAGTTTTGGAGTTGCTTTGACCCAGTTGTCTAGCCGTTACAATTTGGCCCTAGTCGCTCAAATCCTTACGCTTGCCCATTTTTTTCTGCTTTCAATACATCAACTTTACAACAAGATCACTTGCTGCCTTATATATCCCACTGACTTTCAGAAACCATTGTAACAAGATAATCAATGTTATTCACTTTACCTTTAAGTGGTCATAAAGTTATAAAAGCAAAAAAAAAAGTGTACCGACCTAGTGCATTATCTTAAAGACCCTTTATTGTGTAAAAACAAAATCTAATGTACTCACTAAATTATAAAGCGCTGATGAGGAGGGCACTGATCTTGATGCATGTAAGGTAAGCTATGCCGCACATTAAAGATTTGTACACTTGGACAGCCAAATGAAACATTTGTTGGGTATCCCTAATGTTTTTTAAACAGTGTTCAGACAAGTACTATATAGTTCAGGGGTAGGCACACAAAGCCTCTTTTGCCAACACTTGACTCCCTACCCATCAGCAGAGCAGCGCAGGGAAGTGCCAGTGAAACACTAATGCATTCTAATTTCAGAATTCGCCACGCCGCACCTGCACCTTGAGGCGGAGACACTGTGCCCCCACACATTGTAAAAAAAAAACAAAACTTTGCTGTAACTGCGATCGTCAGCTTTTGTGATGGGGAAGAGATTGGATGCAGTTCTGCAAGGGGGGGGGGGCGGTCCCCGTTTCCAGGAGGAGGAGGAGGATTGTCATTGGGCACTACTAAAGCCAATCACAGTCCTGCTAGGCCCATCCATCTGGAGGCAGATGACTCGCTTGGTTGCCACTACCAATCTCAGAGAGAGGATTTCACTGTGATTGAGAAAACCACAATTAAGTGACAGTTTGTGGGATTACTGTTGAGCTTCTGGGAGCTGAAATTATTCCTGAACCTTTGTGTCACTTACTATTGAACCCCTGCACTCTGTGTCCCTTTAAGCCACAGCCAGTATTCAGCGCAATGAAAATCACACCCAACTTTTCCTGTGGCGCAGAGCGCCAAACTTTTTCTCAGATGCGGGGGCCCAACTTATGATCCTGCACACAGGCCCACTGCTTTCAGAAAATGCCCCTGACCTGAGCTCATCATTGCGTATCCATTCCAGATGCTTGTGTATGACATCACATACATGACTTACATCCCATACATCCCATACAAGCAGGTGGGCTGGATGCGAGAGTTGGATCAGCAGGGTGAGTGTGCCAGGACAGGTAGATGTGTCTCACCTCTGCTTCCTTTCACCACTCTGCATATCACGCATATAATAGATGAGAAGAGGGTACAGCGGTGGAGCAGATGAGCAGGAGGTTACAGCGGTGGGGAAAATGAGCAGGAGGGGTTCAGAGGTGGGACAGATGAGCAAGAGGGTACAGCGGTGGGGCAGATGTGCAGGGAGGTACAGTGGTGGAAGAGATGAGAAGGGGGTTCAGCAGTGGGACAGAAGAGCAGGGGGGTACAGTGTTGGGGCAGATGAGCAGGGGGGTTCAGTGTTGGGGCAGATGAGCAGGGGGGTTCAGTGTTGGGCCAGATGAGCAAAGGGGTTCAGTGTTCGGCTAGATGAGCAGGGGGGTTCAGTGTTGGATCAGATGAGCAGGGGGGGTTCAGTGTTGGCCCAGATGAGCAGAGGGTTTAGTGTTGGGCAGATGAGCAGGGGGTTCAGTGTTGGGCAGATGAGAAGGGGGTTCAGTGGTGGGACAGAAAAGCAAGGGGTAGAGCAGTGGGGCAGATGTGAAAGGAGGTGTATTGGTGGGACAGATAGCAGGGGGTTACAGTGGTGGGGCAGGAGAGTAGGGGGAACAGAGGTGGGGCAGAAGAGCAGGGAGGTATAGAGGTGAGACAGATGTGCAGGAGGTACATTGGTGGGGCAGATAAGAAAGCGGGTTACAGTGGTAGGGCAGATGAGCAGATGGGTTCAGTGTTAGGACAGATGAGAAGGTGATTTAGTAGTGAGACAGAAGAGCATGGGGATACCGCGGTGGCTGGAGCAGATGTGCAGGGAGGTACAGTGGTGGGGCAGATGAGAAAGGGGGGTACATAGATGGGGCAGATGAGCAGGGGAGTTATAGTGGTGGGACAGAAGAGCAAGGGGGTACGGTGGTGGGGCAGATGTGCAGGAGGTACAGTGGTGGGAGGGATGAGAAGGGGTTCAGCGGTGGGACAGAAAAGCAGAGGGATATAGTGATGGGGCAGATGAGCAGGCGGTTACAGTGGTGGCACAGATGAGCAGGGGTGTCACGTACCTTATCGGAGTCTAAAGTGACGAGGTAGGCAGGGTGGTACAGTGGTGGGGTAGAAGAGCAGGAGGTACAGTGGTGGGGCAGATGAGAAAGGGGGAACATTGGTGGGGCAGATGAGCAGGAGGTTACAGTGGTGGGACAGAAGAGCAGAGTGGTACAGTGGTGGGACCGAAGAGCAGGGTGGTACAGTGGTGGGACAGAAGAGCAGGGTGGTACATTGGTGGGACCGAAGCGCGGGGTGGTACAGTGGTGGGACAGAAGAGCAGGGTGGTACAGTGGTGGGACCGAAGCGCGGGGTGGTACAGTGGTGGGACAGAAGAGCAGGGTGGTACAGTGGTGGGACAGATATGCAAGGGGTTACAGTGGTGGGGCAGATGTGCAGGGGGTTACAGTGGTGGGGCAGATGTGCAGGGGGGTTACAGTGGTGGGGCAGATGAGAAAGGGGGTACATTGGTGGGGCAGATGAGAAAGGGGGTACATTGGTGGGACAGATGAGAAAGGGGGTACATTAGTGAGGCAGATGAGCAGGGTGGTACAGTGGTGGTGCAGATGTACAGGGGATTACAATGGTGGGGCAGATGTGCAGGAGGGACAGTGATCTGAGGTGTGAAGGTGTATGAATTGGGGCTGATCTGAGGCGTGAGAGTGCAGGATGTTAATTTCTCACTACTAAAGTAGTTTACGGCATTTACTTTATAAAAAATCCATTTTGTGACTGAGATGTGATGTTGACATTTTTTTGTTCTAAAATCGGCATTTCTTTGAAAACATTTTTCGGCATACTGTGCTCAAAAGGTTGCCTACCCCTGATATAATTTATATGTGTGCTCAACTTCAACTGCAATGTGTAAAACTATCAACAGGTGGCAGCATTGGTTTATTTTGTGTAGTCTCAGTATCATTTTTCTCGCCACCTGCTGGTCAAAGAATTCAGGCAACACTATAAAAGTTATTTCCCTGATTTACAAAAAAAATAGAAAACACTTCATGCAAAAGAAGATGGTTAATACTCACTTGTCCTGCTGCTGGTTCCTCCAATGCAGAGGAACATTTACTGGCAGAATCTACCCATCTCCCACACTTCATAATAAACCAGTGCTGCGCAATTCATAAATGCCCATTAAAATGCATAACTGTAAAAATATCAATATCAAAAAGTGCCAACTGGTGCACGTGGAGACAGCATGAATCACTAATGGGTGCGGTGACACACAAAATTGATGAAAGATCCGGTGACTGTGATCCCTCCACCACAAATACAGTAGGCCTCTCACCTTCAAAATTCGAACTGAGACAGGTCACAAAACAGTACACAAATCACCAGGCAAACAAATCCCCAATCTCCACTCCGGTTGCTGTCCTTAACCATCTCACTGAGTGTAGATCTAATCATGTATATATAAAACAGAACAAAGCAATCTAATGCTCTCCGTTTGGCATGTTTATTAATAATAAAAGAAATAACAAATGTGCACTTACACTAAGCCGCACTCAGATCCGAGTGCCAGCACATGAACATCTAGTATTATCTAACCACCGAGATGGCTGCGGGTGACGTCACACGTGACACCTGACCCCTGTACGCGTTACGTCCGTAGGCGGGACTTCCTCAGTGCGGGGCAGGATACACTCTGAGTGGGTCAGATTCTTTATGCCTGCTGGGTGCTGCGGTTTCACCCGTTGGCCCCTACATCACCATAGTACACAGTGGTGACATAAGGGCCAAATGGAAGCACAGTTCATGGTGGGGGTTGTGAAGATTCTCCCAGAGGCTCTAGCTCTGCACTACAATAAAGATTGGAGGAGAGATGAGTAAAAACACTTTTGCAGAGAGTGCTGAGTAAGTCCACAATACAAATGACTCTCATGTGAAGGCAAACATCAGTGAGATCAAAGGAGACTCCCTAATTTCAGGGGTCTTTAAATATAATTCTTTCAAAGACACTCTTTTCTACCCGTTCCTCCCCTTTTGTGTAATGTAGTTTAAAAAAAAAAAAAACTAGAGTCATGCCGCGTACACACGATCGCATATTCCGTCAACAAAATCCATGTTTTTTTTCCGACGGATGTTGGCTCAAACTTGTCTTGCATACACACGGTCACACAAAGTTGGTCGGAATTTGCAAACGCCAAGAACGCGGTGACGTACAACACGTACGACGGCATTAGAAAAGAGAAGTTCAATACCAAGTGCGCCAACCTTTGGGCTCCTTCTGCTAATCTCGTGTTAGTAGAAGTTTGGTGAGAGACGATTTGCGCTTTTCAACCTCGTGCTTTTCAGATCATTACTGCTCTTCAGTTTGTGGGTTCGTATCTGTTCTTCAGTGCGTGTAGTCAGTTCGCATTTGTTTGTCAGTGCGTATTATTATGATTATTATTATACAGTGCCTTGCAAAAGTATTCACCCCCCCCCCCCCCCTTGGCATGTTTTGTGTTTAGTTGCCTCACAACCTGGAATTACTATGAATTGTTTGAGGATTTGCATCATTTAATTTGCAGAACATGCCCACAACTTTGAAGATGTTTTTTTTTTTTTTATTGTGAAGCAAACAACAAATAGGACAAAATAACAGAAAAAAATCAATGTGCATAACTATTCACCCCCCTAAAGTCAATACTTTGTAGAGCCACCTTTTGCGGCTATCACAGTTCCAAGTCGCTTTGGATAAGTCTCCATGAGCTTGCCACATATTACCACTGGGATTTTTGCCCATTCCTCCTTGCAAAACTGCTCCAGCTCCTTCAAGTTGGATAGTTTGCGCTTGTGAACAGCAATCTTTAACCACAGATTTTCTATTGGATTGAGGTCTGGGCTTTGACTAGGCCATTCCAACACATTTACATGTTTCCCCTTAAACCACTCAAGTGTTGCTTTAGCAGTGTGTTTGGGGTCATTGTCCTGCTGGAAGGTGAACCTCCATCCTAGCCTCAAATCTCACACAGAGTGGTACAGGTTTTGCTCAAGAATATCCCTGTATTTAGCACCATCCATTTTTCCCTCAACTCTGACCAGTTTCCCAGTCCCGACTGCTGAAAAACATCCCCACAGCATGATGCTGCCACCACCATGTTTCACTGTGGGGATGGTGTTCTTTGGGTGATGTGACGTGTTTGGTTTGCGCCAGACATAGTGTTGTCTTTGATGGCCAAAAAGTTAACTTTTAGTCTCATCAGACCAGAGCACCTTCCTCCATACATTTTTAGAGTCTCCCGCATGCCTTTTCACGAACTCAAAACGTGCCATTTTGTTTTTTGCTGAAAGTAATGACTTTCTTCTGACCACTCTGCCATAAAGCCCAACTCTATGGAGCATACGGCTTATTGGCGTCCTATGTACAGATACTCCAGTCTCTGCTGTGGAACTCTGCAGCTCCTCCAGGGTTACCTTTAGGTCTTTGTGCTGCCTCTCTGATTAATGCGATCCTTGCCCGGTCCGGCAGTTTTGGTGTGCAGCCGTCTCTTGGCAGGTTTGCTGTTGTGCCATGTTCTTTCCATTTGGTTATGATAAATTTGATGGTGCTCCTAGGGATCATCAAAGATTTGGATTTTTTTTTATAACCTAACCCTGACTTGTACTTCTCAACAACATTGTCCCTTACTTGTTTGGAGAGTTCCTTGGTCTTCATGGCAGTGTTTGGTTAGTGGTGCCTCTTGCTTAGGTGTTGTAGCCTCTGGGGCCTTTCAAAAAGGTGTGTATGTGTAATAGCAGATCGTGTGACACTTAGATTGCACACAGGTGGACATCATTTCACTAATTATGTGACTTCTGAAGGTAATTGGTTGCACCAGAGCTTTTATGGGCTTCATAACAAAGGCGGTGAATACATACGCACATGCCAATTATCAATTTTTTATCTCTGAAAAATTGTTTTATGTATATATTTTTCTAATTTTACTTCACCAACTTAGATTATTGTGTTTTGATTCATCACATATAATTCAGATTAAAAAAAACATTGAACTAAAGGCTGTAATGTAACAAAATAGGTAAAAAGCCACGGGGGGTGAATACTTTTGCAAGGCACTGTAGTATGTATTTGATTTCCGGTGCGTTCTTGTCCGCTCGTTTCTGATTTTCAGCTCGCTCTTCTCAGGCCTTTCTGTTTTTCAGTGCTTTCTGTTAGTTCATTCTGACCAGCCGACCGTTTTGAAGCTATGTTGCGGTTATGTACTCGTCGTAGAGTTCGTGTTATGCGGGAACTTGGTGTTGGGGTTCTTGCTTTGACCCAAGCCCAGTCCATGAACAGGGTGGGGAGGAGTTCATGGACGAAGAATTGGTTGCTCCAGCGTGACCAATTCTCTCATATGCCTTTGTTGTAGGAGATATGTGAGAATAAACCTGATGAATTCAGGAATTATCTCCAGATGACGGACCCCGTTTTTCACCGTTTGTTGGCTTTGCTGTCCCCTTATATTAGCAGGTAGGGCACCTGCATGCGGCAAGCCATCACTCCGGAGCAGAGGCTAGTCGCCATGTTGCGGTACTTGGTGACAGGGAGAAGTCTGCAGGACATCAAGTTCTCGACAGGCATCTCCCCCCAGGCTCTGGGGATCATTATTCCAGAGACCTGTTCTGCCATCATTCAGGTCCTGCAGAAGGACTATATTAGGGTAAGTTTTCTCCTTTAACATCACATTCTGAATATTTCATGTTTGCTAATGTATTGTATTTCATTCATCATTCCCTAATTACCAGGGCCGGTCCTAGACGGGGTGCACGGGGTGCAGTGCACCCAGGCGCCAGAGAGGTGGGGGCGCTGAAGCGCCAGAGTGCTCCACTGCTCCCTTCCCTCCTCCTCCTCCCCTTGATTGTGTCCGGCGGCGGCTCCAAGAAGAAAGAGGCGCCGCGCCGCTGTTTGCTGCTTAAGCCCCTCCTCCAGGAAAGAGAGCAGCTGCCAGCCGGAGATGACATCGGAGGCAGAGCGGCTGGTCTCTGCGTGGAGAGAGACCAGCCGCACAGTGATGTCGCGGGGGGGAGCGGAGGAGCGGTGGAGCGGTCCGTGCCTGACACATTCTCCTCTCTGTGTCTCCCGCTCCCGCTCCTGCCTGCTTTGATCTGCTCTGCTCTCCACCCGGGCGGCGCGGCTGGCTGCACACTGTCCTCTCCTCTCCAGCTGCCGCCCAGGTATATTTATGTACCCTAATGGAGGGGAGGGGGCTGTACTGTACTAATGGAGGGGGGGCGAGGGGGGCTGTACTGTACTAATGGAGGGGGGCTGTACTAATGGAGGGGGCTGTACTAATGGAGGGGGGCTGTACTGTACTAATGGAGGGGGGCTGTACTAATGGAGGGGGGCTGTACTGTACTAATGGAGGGGGGGCTGTACTAATAGAGGGGGGCTGTACTAATGGAGGGGGGCTGTACTGTACTAATAGAGGGGGGCTGTACTAATGGGGTCTGTACTAATGGAGAGGGGGCTGTACTAATGGGGGGCTGTACTAATAATGGGGGGGTCTGCACTAATAATGGGGGTCTGTACTAATAATGGGGGGCTGTACTAATGGAGGGGGGGCTGTACTAATAATGGGGGGTCTGTACTAATAATGGGGGGCTGTACTAATGGGGGGTCTGTACTAATCCAGAGGGGGTCTGTACTAATGGGGTCTGTACTAATGTAGGGGGTCTGTACTAATGGGGTCTGTACAAATCCAGCGGGGGTCTGTACTAATGGGGTCTGTACTAATGGAGTCTGTACTAATGGAGGGGGTCTGTACTAATGGGGGGTTCTGTACTAATGGAGGGGGGTCTGTACTAATGGGGGGTCTGTACTAATGGGGGGGTTCTGTACTAATGGAGGGGGGTCTGTCCTGGGGGGTCTGTACTAATGGAGGGGGGTCTGTACTAATAGAGAGGGGGTCTGTACTAATGGAGGGGGGGTCTGTACTAATGGAGGGGGGTCTGTCCTGGGGGTTTGTACTAATGGAGAGGGGATCTGTACTAATGGGGTCTGTACTAATGGAGGGGGGGGTCTGTACTGGGGGGGTCTGTACTAATGGAGAGGGGGTCTGTCCTGGGGGGTCTGTACTAATGGAGAGGGGATCTGTACTAATGGGGTCTGTACTAATGGAGGAGGGGTCTGTACTAATGGAGGGGGGTCTGTCCTGGGGGGTCTGTACTAATGGAGAGGGGGTCTGTACTAATGGGGTCTGTACTAATGGAGGGGGGTCTGTACTGGGGGGTCTGTACTAATGGAGGGGGGTCTGTACTAATGGAGAGGGGGTCTGTCCTGGGGGGTCTGTACTAATGGAGAGGGGGTCTGTACTAATGGAGGGGGGTCTGTACTGGGGGGTCTGTACTAATGGAGGGGGGTCTGTACTAATGAAGAGGGGGTCTGTACTAATGGAGGGGGGTCTGTACTAATGGAGGGGGGTCTGTACTAATGGAGGGGGGTCTGTCCTGGGGGGTCTGTACTAATGGAGAGGGGGTCTGTACTAATGGGGGGTCTGTACTAATGGGGGAGTCTGTACTGTGGTGGGGTCTGTACTAATGGGGTCTGTACTAATGGAGGGGGGGGCTGTCCTAATGGGGGGGTCTGTACTGGGGGTCTGTACTAATGGAGGGGGGTCTGTACTAATGGAGAGGGGGTCTGTCCTGGGGGGTCTGTACTAATTGAGGGGGGTCTTTACTAATGGAGGGGGGCTGTACTAATGGAGGGGGGGTCTGTACTAATGGAGAGGGGGTCTGTACTAATGAGGGGGTCTCTCCTGGGGGGTCTGTACTAATGGAGGGGGGGTCTGTACTAATGGGGTGGTCTGTCCTGGGAGGTCTGTACTAATGAAGGGGTGGTTTGTCCTGTGGGGTCTGTACTAATAGAGAGGGAGATCTGTCCTGGGGGGGTCTGTACTAATAGAGGGGGGGTTACCTGGGGGGGATCTGTACTGGGTAAGGTCTGTACTGAGGGAGGGGTTTATACTTAGTGTGGGTTCTGCACTGACGGAGGGGGGTCTATATGTAGTGGAGGGGGGTCTGTACTGAGGGGCGACTATAGTTGGTGGAAGGGGGGTGACCCTAACCCTAGTAAAGCCAATGCAGCTGCAGGCTCTCCTTTTCCCCCTCCCTCTCCTTTCCCCCCTCCCTCTCCTTTCCCCCCTCCCTCTCCTTTCCCCCCTCCCTCTCCTCCTGCGTGCTGCTGTACTAGTGAGCGGTGCTTGCCAGCACAGCTGCCCACAATGTTTCTTCCCCCGCCTTCATATCAACCAGGGAGGAAACAGTATAGAAAAAGGAGCAGAGAAGAGGATTGTGGGACATATAGTCCCGAGGACTGGCAGCCCCACTGTAACACAGAAACTGGAGCCCACACAGCATGCTCAGGTGAATGGGAAAGAAAGAGAGAGACAGGAGCCCGGGAAAGCTTTCAGGGAAGTACACCCAGGACTCCAGAGGGAGAAGACAGTGCTGAGAGAACACCATCAGAGAGAGAACCCGGCTGCCCTGCGCCACCAGAGGGAAAGCCACACAGCCTGGTGCCATCCCTGGCAGAGAAAGGAATGGAGTCTTTGCAGGAATACAGATCTGGGTGCTACCCAGCGGAGTCACCACGGGCAATTCAGAGTGAGCTGACTCCTGATCAGAGGAACCGTTGCTGTATCGCTGGGTCAGGTGAGAGGGCCAATTGGCCATTATGTACTAGTGTCCATAGGAACTGCAGTCTCTGACCATCTCCTGTAGTATGTCTGCAGTCTCTGACCATCTCCTGTAGTATGTCTGCAGTCTCTGACCATCTCTTGTATTATGTCTGCAGTCTCTGAGCATCTCCTGTACTATGTCTGCAGTCTCTGACCATCTCCTGTAGTATGTTTGCAGTCTCTGATCATCTCTTGTATTATGTCTGCAGTCTCTGAGCATCTCCTGTACTATGTCTGCAGTCTCTGAGCATCTCCTGTAGTATGTCTGCAGTCTCTGGCTATCTCCTGTACTATGTCTGCAGTCTCTGACCATCTCCTGTTCTATGATTGCAGTCTCTGACCGTCTCTTGTATCATAACTACAGTCTCTGACCATCTCCTGTACTAAGTCTGCAGTCTCTGACCATCTCCTGTACTAAGTCTGCAGTCTCTGACCATCTCCTGTACTATGTCTGCAGTTTCTGACCATCTCCTGTACTATGTCTGCAGTCTCTGACCATCTCCTGTACTATGTCTGCAGTCTCTGACCATCTCCTGTATTATGTCTGCAGTCTCTGATCGTCTCCTGTATCATAACTACAGTCTCTGACCATCTCCTGTACTATGTCTGCAGTCTCTGGCTATCTCCTGTACTATGTCTGCAGTCTTTGACCATCTCCTGTTCTATGATTGCAGTCTCTGACCGTCTCTTGTATCATAACTACAGTCTCTGACCATCTCCTGTACTATGTCTGCAGTCTCTGGGCATCTCCTGTACTATGCCTGCAGTCTCTGGGCATCTCCTGTACTATGTCTGCAGTCTCTGACCATCTCCTGTACTATGTCTGCAGTCTCTGACCATCTCCTGTACTATGTCTGCAGTCTCTGGGCATCTCCTGTACTATGTCTGCAGTCTCTGATCATCTCCTGTACTATGTCTGCAGTCTCTGATCATCTCCTGTACTATATCTATAGTCTCTGACCATCTCCTGTACTATGTCTGCAGTCTCTGACCATCTCCTGTACTATGTCTGCAGTCTCTGGGCATCTCCTGTACTATGTCTGCAGTCTCTGATCATCTCCTGTACTATGTCTGCAGTCTCTGATCATCTCCTGTACTATGTCTGCAGTCTCTGATCATCTCCTGTACTATGTCTGCAATCTCTGACCATATCCTGTACTATGTCTGCAGTCTCTGGGCATCACCTGTACTATGTCTGCAGTCTCTGATCATCTCCTGTACTATGTCTGCAGTCTCTGATCATCTCCTGTACTATGTCTGCAGTCTCTGATCATCTCTTGTATCATAACTACAGTCTCTGACATCTCCTGTACTATGTCTGCAGTCTCTGATCATCTCCTGGACTATGTCTGCAGTCTCTGATCATCTCCTGTACTATGTCTGCAGTCACTGGGCATCTCCTGTACTATGTCTGCAGTCTCTGATCATCTCCTGTACTATGTCTGCAGTCTCTGATCATCTCCTGTACTATGTCTGCAGTCTCTGATCATCTCTTGTATCATAACTACAGTCTCTGACATCTCCTGTACTATGTCTGCAGTCTCTGATCATCTCCTGGACTATGTCTGCAGTCACTGGGCATCTCCTGTACTATGTCTGCAGTCTCTGATCATCTCCTGTACTATGTCTGCAGTCTCTGGGCATCTCCTGTACTATGTCTGCAGTCTCTGATCATCTCTTGTATCATAACTACAGTCTCTGACCATATCCTGTACTATGTCTGCAGTCTCTGACCATATCCTGTACTATGTCTGCAGTCTCTGACCATCTCCTGTACTATGTCTGCAGTCCCTGATCATCTCCTGTACTATGTCTGCAATCTCTGACCATATCCTGTACTATGTCTGCAGTCCCTGATCATCTCCTGTACTATGTCTGCAGTCTCTGACCATATCCTGTACTATGTCTGCAGTCTCTGATCATCTCATGTACTATGTCTGCAGTCTCTGATCATCTCATGTACTATGTCTGCAGTCTCTGATCATCTCTTGTATCATAACTACAGTCTCTGACCATATCCTGTACTATGTCTGCAGTCTCTGACCATATCCTGTACTATGTCTGCAGTCTCTGACCATCTCCTGTACTATGTCTGCAGTCTCTGATCATCTCCTGTACTATGTCTGCAGTCCCTGATCATCTCCTGTACTATGTCTGCAGTCTCTGACCATATCCTGTACTATGTCTGCAGTCTCTGATCATCTCCTGTACTATGTCTGCAGTCTCTGATCATCTCTTGTATCGTATCATAACTACAGTCTCTGATCATCTCCTGTACTATGTCTGCAGTCTCTGATCATCTCCTGTATTATGTCTGCAGTCTCTGATCATCTCCTGTACTATGTCTGCAGTCTCTGATCATCTCATGTACTATGTCTGCAGTCTCTGATCATCTCATGTACTATGTCTGCAGTCTCTGATCATCTCCTGTACTATGTCTGCAGTCTCTGATCATCTCCTATACTATGTCTGCAGTCTCTGATCATCTCCTATACTATGTCTGCAGTCTCTGATCATCTCCTGTACTATGTCTGCAGTCTCTGATCATCTCCTGTATTATGTCTGCAGTCTCTGACCATCTCCTGTACTATGTCTGCAGTCTCTGATCATCTCTTATATCCTGTCTGCAGTCTCTGACCATCTCCTGTAGTATGTCTGCAGTCTTTGATCATCTCTTATATCCTGTCTGCAGTTTCTGATCATCTCCTGTAGTATGTCTGCAGTCTCTGATCATCTCCTGTATTATGTCTGCAGTCTCTGACCATCTCCTGTACTATGTCTGCAGTCTCTGATCATCTCTTATATCCTGTCTGCAGTCTCTGACCATCTCCTGTAGTATGTCTGCAGTCTCTGATCATCTCCTGTAGTATGTCTGCAGTCTTTGATCATCTCTTATATCCTGTCTGCAGTCTCTGATCATCTCCTGTAGTATGTCTGCAGTCTCTGATCATCTCCTGTATTATGTCTGCAGTCTCTGATCATCTCCTGTACTATGTCTGCAGTCTCTGATCATCTCCTGTACTATGTCTGCAGTCTCTGATCATCTCCTGTATTATGTCTGCAGTCTCTGATCATCTCCTGTACTATGTCTGAAGTCTTTGATCATCTCTTATATCCTGTCTGCAGTCTCTGATCATCTCCTGTACTATGTCTGCAGTCTCTGATCATCTCCTGTACTATGTCTGCAGTCTCTGACCATCTCCTGTAATATGTCTGCAGTCTCTGACCATCTCTTGTACTATGTCTGCAGTCTCTGATCATCTCCTGTACTATGTCTGCAGTCTCTGATCATCTCTTGTATTATGTCTGCAGTCTCTGATCATCTCCTGTACTATGTCTGCAGTCTCTGATCATCTCATGTACTATGTCTGCAGTCTCTGATCATCTCATGTACTATGTCTGCAGTCTCTGATCATCTCCTGTACTATGTCTGCAGTCTCTGATCATCTCATGTACTATGTCTGCAGTCTCTGATCATCTCATGTACTATGTCTGCAGTCTCTGATCATCTCCTGTACTATGTCTGCAGTCTCTGATCATCTCCTGTACTATGTCTGCAGTCTCTGATCATCTCCTGTATTATGTCTGCAGTCTCTGACCATCTCCTGTACTATGTATGCAGTCTCTGATCATCTTTTATATCTTGTCTGCAGTCTCTGATCATCTCCTGTAGTATGTCTGCAGTCGCTGATCATCTCCTGTAGTATGTCTGCAGTCTCTGATCATCTCCTGTAGTATGTCTGCATTCTCTGATCATCTCCTGTACTATGTCTGCAGTCTCTGACCATCTCCTGTACTATGTCTGCAGTCTCTGATCATCTCCTGTACTATGTCTGAAGTCTTTGATCATCTCTTATATCCTGTCTGCAGTCTCTGATCATCTCCTGTACTATGTCTGCAGTCTCTGATCATCTCCTGTACTATGTCTGCAGTCTCTGATCATCTCCTGTACTATGTCTGCAATCTCTGATCATCTCCTGTACTATGTCTGCAGTCTCTGACCATCTCCTGTACTATGTCTGCAGTCTCTGATCATCTCCTGTACTATGTCTGCAGTCTTTGATCATCTCCTGTATTATGTCTGCAGTCTCTGATCATCTCCTATACTATGTCTGCAGTCTCTGATCATCTCCTGTACTATGTCTGCAATCTCTGATCATCTCCTGTACTATGTCTGCAGTCTCTGATCATCTCCTGTACTATGTCTGCAGTCTCTGATCATCTCCTGTACTATGTCTGCAGTCTCTGATCATCTCCTGTACTATGTCTGCAGTCTCTGATCATCTCCTGTACTATGTCTGCAGTCTCTGATCATCTCCTGTACTATGTCTGCAGTCTCTGATCATCTCCTGTACTATGTCTGCAGTCTCTGATCGTCTCTTATATCCTGTCTGCAGTCTCTGATCATCTCCTGTACTATGTCTGCAGTCTCTGACCATCTCCTGTATTATGTCTGCAGTCTCTGACCATCTCCTTTATTATGTCTGCAGTCTCTGATCATCTCCTGTATCATGTCTGCAGTCTCTGACCATCTCCTGTATTATATCTGCAGTCTCTGATCATCTCCTGTATTATGTCTGCAGTCTCTGATCATCTCCTGTATTATGTCTGCAGTCTCTGACCATCTCTTGTATTATGTCTGCAGTCTCTGATCATCTCCTGTACTATGTCTGCAGTCTCTGATCATCTCATGTACTATGTCTGCAGTCTCTGATCATCTCATGTACTATGTCTGCAGTCTCTGATCATCTCCTGTACTATGTCTGCAGTCTCTGATCATCTCATGTACTATGTCTGCAGTCTCTGATCATCTCCTGTACTATGTCTGCAGTCTCTGATCATCTCCTGTACTATGTCTGCAGTCTCTGATCATCTCCTGTACTATGTCTGCAGTCTCTGATCATCTCCTGTATTATGTCTGCAGTCTCTGACCATCTCCTGTACTATGTATGCAGTCTCTGATCATCTCTTATATCCTGTCTGCAGTCTCTGATCATCTCCTGTAGTATGTCTGCAGTCGCTGATCATCTCCTGTAGTATGTCTGCAGTCTCTGATCATCTCCTGTAGTATGTCTGCATTCTCTGATCATCTCCTGTACTATGTCTGCAGTCTCTGACCATCTCCTGTACTATGTCTGCAGTCTCTGATCATCTCCTGTACTATGTCTGAAGTCTTTGATCATCTCTTATATCCTGTCTGCAGTCTCTGATCATCTCCTGTACTATGTCTGCAGTCTCTGATCATCTCCTGTACTATGTCTGCAGTCTCTGATCATCTCCTGTACTATGTCTGCAATCTCTGATCATCTCCTGTACTATGTCTGCAGTCTCTGACCATCTCCTGTACTATGTCTGCAGTCTCTGATCATCTCCTGTACTATGTCTGCAGTCTTTGATCATCTCCTGTATTATGTCTGCAGTCTCTGATCATCTCCTATACTATGTCTGCAGTCTCTGATCATCTCCTGTACTATGTCTGAAGTCTTTGATCATCTCTTATATCCTGTCTGCAGTCTCTGATCATCTCCTATACTATGTCTGCAGTCTCTGATCATCTCCTTTACTATGTCTGCAGTCTCTGATCATCTCCTGTACTATGTCTGCAGTCTCTGATCATCTCCTGTACTATGTCTGCAATCTCTGATCATCTCCTGTACTATGTCTGCAGTCTCTGATCATCTCCTGTACTATGTCTGCAGTCTCTGATCATCTCCTGTACTATGTCTGCAGTCTCTGATCATCTCCTGTACTATGTCTGCAGTCTCTGATCATCTCCTGTACTATGTCTGCAGTCTCTGATCATCTCCTGTACTATGTCTGCAGTCTCTGATCATCTCCTGTACTATGTCTGCAGTCTCTGATCGTCTCTTATATCCTGTCTGCAGTCTCTGATCATCTCCTGTACTATGTCTGCAGTCTCTGACCATCTCCTGTATTATGTCTGCAGTCTCTGACCATCTCCTGTATTATATCTGCAGTCTCTGATCATCTCCTGTATTATGTCTGCAGTCTCTGATCATCTCCTGTATTATGTCTGCAGTCTCTGACCATCTCCTGTATTATGTCTGCAGTCTCTGATCATCTTCTGTATTATGTCTGCAGTCTCTGATCATCTCCTGTATGATGTCTGCAGTCTCTGACCATCTCCTGTATTATGTCTGGGGGCTCTTTCTAACAGACTCTCTAACAGAAGCCCTCTCTGTGTGCATCAGAGAGACCCCCCTCCAGGTCTCATTAGTGTATCCTCTTCCTGTATTTTCTTTATTAAAAGATTATGGGAGGATCCTAGGGTAACAAAGACTTCTTAGGGGCGCATCTCTGTGTTTGAGTCGTTGCCATAGAAACATTTGTAAAGGGGAGGAGTTGGTAACATGACCACGCCCATGTGGGGGCGCCAAAAATATTTCTGCACCCAGGCGCCGGTGACCCTAGGATCGGCCCTGCTAATTACCATGATTGTAATATGCTGTGAATGTCCCCTTTGTCCTCATGCTTGCTGGAAGCTTTTACATGTCCTTTTTTGTTGTTCCTGCATATTTGCCTTCACTAACCTTCCCAGCATGCTATCCTGGGCTCATACACACCTAGCCTAGTCACGTAACAATGTATTTTGTTAGCTCCTTAGTAGTGCTTTAGCCTAAACACCCCCTAAAATGTATATAAATGTTATTTGTGTCTTTAAATTCATGCAGAGTGCAAGAGGCTTTTTTTTGGGTTCCAAAATCATTTTGAACCCTCCCTCACCCCAACCGCTAAGTCAACCAATACCAATCCTCTATCTGCTGACCTTGCCAAACCCATACACACTATACCTACCTCTTTTGTGGTCATATTTATGAATGAATTCACCAAAGCATGTAGTGCAAGAGCCTGCCAGAATACTTTCAAATGGTACTGTTTAAAGTTTTGTTCTCCTATTATCTTGATAGGTAATTGCAGAATGTAAAAAAGTGCTTCAATTTGTACAGTGTGTATTCATATTTTTGTATTATGACACTTCTTACCTGTCCAGTGGGCTGCTAATAGTGAATGTAAGGAGGGCCTGGCCAAAGTAACACACATTATGTATGCATTCAGCTCTCAATGAAGTGGAGAGGGTTACCTGTCCAAAACATCTCCCCCCCCCCTAAAATTTTTACAATGGGCCATCAGAGGGGGTGAGCAATCTGATAAATGGATCTGGACTATCCTTGTGCCTTACTGCCTGATACCTCAGCTGGCTGTGATTATACTATCAAAATTCTTGTTTTTCACAGACTTACGTAAACCTCTTTGTTTCTCTACAGCTATTGGGACTTCCTTGACTCCAAGTACATGAACCCCAAATTAGTTGGAGAAAAAAAGAGGTCGCCTTTCCCTCCAATTATTGATTTTAGCACTGTTTTTCTTCAGCACCAGCTTCTTGTTCCGCTGTTGTACCAGTACCTGACAGCCTCCAGCATGTGCCTGCGACTTACCTTGAGTATAAAGACGTCTTTGATAAACAACAGGCTGACCATCTACCTCCTCATCGGTCCTACGACTGCCCCATTGATCTTCTACCTGGCTCTGAGGTTCCTTTTGGACGCATCTTCCCTCTATCTGAAACGGAATTAAAGGCTCTCAAAGCCTACATCGATGAAAACTTAAAGAAAGGGTTTATTCGTCATTCCTCATCACCGGCCGGAGCCGGCATCTTCTTTGTAGAAAAGAAAGATGGCTCTCTCAGACCCTGCATTGACTACAGAGAATTAAAATACAGTCAAAAACCGGTATCCGCTCCCTCTTATCCCAGAGTTATTTCAGCGCTTCCGATCCGCCAAGGTCTTTTGTTTTTTTGTTTTTTAATAATGCAGCGATGAAAAAATAAATATTGTATAGACAAATGAATAGATTGCATTATCTATACATTCCAGTGTGTACATTTCCCCTGGTGATGAATATGATTACTTCCTGTCAAACCACATTACAGTGGGTATAAGTGGGTCAATTCTGCTCCTATGTAGAGCGACAGGAATGAGTTAGACCCCTTTCCCACTGATGGGGGTGTGCTTTTGTCCCGCTGGAAAGGTGCGTTACAGAGCCAAGGTCTTTTCCAAGTTGGATCTCTGCGGGGGCCTATAATCTCATTCGGATCCGGGCTGGTGATGAGTGGAAGACCGCCTTCAGATCCAGGTCTGGGCATTATGAGCACTTGGTCATGCCATTTGGGCTCTGCAACGCCCCAGCTACCTTCCAACATTTAGTAAACGATATCTTCCGAGAATACCTTTCTTTTCTTTTTAGTCGTTTACTTAGACGACATTCTCATTTTTTCTGCTACTATTGAATTACACCAAGTCCATGTTAAACTGGTCCTCGCAATCCTCAGCAAACACAAGTTGTATCTCAAGGCGGAAAAATGTGAATTTGAAAAAACTACGGTTCAGTTCTTGGGATTCATCATCTCCACCAACGGGGTTTCAATGGACCCTCAAAAGGTCAAAGCTATCCAGGAGTGGCCGGCCCCCGTTGATAAAAAAGAAGTCCAACGCTTTATAGGATTTTCTAACTTCTATCGAAGATTTCTCGCTGGCTTCTCGGCAATTGTGGCACCCATTACCCAACTCACACGCCAACATAGCCGTTTTTTTATGGTCCTCAGAAGCCCAGGAAGCTTTCACCAAATTAAAAGCCCTATTTTCTTCCGCACCAGTCTTACGGCACCCTCTTCTGCCTTTTGTATTAGAAGTTGACGCCTCTGAAACAGCCACCGGAGCCATTCTCTCCAAAAGACAGAGTTTGCTTCTTGGAAGTAAAGTGCACCAGAAAAAAATTATGATGTGGGTGATAGAGAATTACTGGCCATCAAGTTTGCTTTGGAAGAATGGAGGTATTTGCTAGAGGGGGCATCCCAACCTGTCATGATTTTTACAGACCATAAAAATCTGGAGTACCTCGGGACAGCCAAACGCTTGAGACCCAAATAGGCTCGGTGGGCTCTCTTTTTCTCTAGGTTCAATTTTCACATTGCTTACAGGCCCGGCACGGTAAAGCAGACGCACTATGCCGAATGTTTCACGAGACCACCCAAGAAACAGAAACCAGCACCATTCTATCGCCTCAGAATTTCTGTATGATCACACAGACTGATTTATTAACCACCATTAAAACTGCATCCAGTCACTTTTCTGATCCTGAAATGCCTTTTTTGCAGAAACAAGATGACCTCCTGCTTGCTCGGGGGAAGATCTTTGTCCCACCTGAAACTAGACCTCTCGTTCTACAGACATGTCACGACCATAAACTGGCAGGACATTTTGGAATGCTAAAGACTATTGAACTAGTATCCCGTTCCTTTTGGTGGCTGGGCTGGAGACAAGAATGTAAGGACTATGTGGCTTCCTGTATTCGTTGTCAACGCAGTAAAGGGTCAAACATGAAGTCTTGGGGCTTGCTTAAACCATTACCCATTCCTGAACGTCCATGGGCAGACATTTCCATAGATTTCATTGTGGAATTACCGCCCTCAGGAGGGTTCACCTCTATTCTGGTTTTCATTGATCGTCTCTCCAAGATGGCACATTTCCTGCCCATGGTGGGCACTCCTTCTGCTTCGGCTACAGCTGATGTCTTTTTCAAAGAAATTGTTAGACTCCATGGCGTTCCTCTCAGTATCACCTCGGACAGAGGTGCCCAGTTCACATCCAAGTTCTTGAAGGAACTTTGCAAAATTCTGGAAATAAAGATCTGCCTCTCCTCTGCATATCACCCACAGAGCAACGGCCAGACGGAGAGGACAAACCAAACTCTGGAGCAGTATCTCCGCTGCTTTTCTGCTGACTCCCAAGATGACTGGTCCTCTCTCCTACCATATGCCGAGTTTGCATACAATAATTCTATTCATTCTGCCACTAACCAAACACCTTTCTGGTTAAATATTGGTTTTCACCCTTCTTTTCTCCCAAATTTTCTTCCAGAAATACCCGTTCCTGCGGTGCAGGACCGTGTAAGCTCCATCCAACTGAATTTCAAGAGGATTCAGGAAGCTATGAAGAAAGCCCAAGATGACTACAGCAAGCATTACAACAAAGGAAGGAAGGAGAATCCAGCTTTCAAGGTGGGTGAAGAAGTGTGGCTGTCAACAGTTAACCTTAGATTACCAATCCCAGCATGGAAATTGGGACCAAAATTCATAGGGCCTTTCAAGATCAAGAGGATGATCAATCCTGTGGCTTTTGAACTGGCTTTACCCAACTCATACAAAATTCATCCTGTATTTCATGCATCTCTTCTGAAACCTAGGATCCCTAGTCCTTTTCCAGGCAGAGAAGAACTACCTCCTCCACCGGTCCTAGTGGACAGCGAGGATGAATTTGAGGTGGAAAATATTCTGAATTGCAGAAAAAGGGGAAGACAGCTCCAGTACTTAGTGCAATGGAAGGGGTATCCCCCTGAAAATAATTCCTGGGAACCTGCTAAAAATGTGCATGCCCTACGTTTGGTTCAAACTTTCCATCAGGAACATCCTGAATTAATGTCCAGTTTGGGTGTCCAGAGGCCACCCCTCGGGGGGGGGGGGGGGAACTGTCAGGAGAATAGGGCTTTCAGCCGTCAAAATCGTGTTCCTGCACGCATGCGTGGCAGAACGGCGCTCCGGCGCATGCGCATTCGTGGACCGGCAATCCAGCGCACGCCCCATGTGATCCTTGGGCTGGCCTATAAAAGGGACTCTGGCACACAGATCAATTGCTGGTTTGTCTTCAGCTTCCTGTGATATCTCTGCTTCCTGTTTTTGTGACCTGATTACCTGTTTTTGACCCAGATTGACCTCGACTACTCTGCTTGTCTCCTGAACCTGACCCTCTGCTTGCTACTCGGACTTCCGCTCTTCTCCAGTGTTTGACCCTCTGCCTGTGACCCGGATTTGCCTACTTCTCCTTGCCCTTGAGCCTCTGCCTGTATCCTGGACTATCCTTGTGCCTTACTGCCTGATACCTCAGCTGGCTGTGATTATACTTACCCTGTGTGTGTTTGACCCTCAGCCTGGTTCTGGACTTTCTCTTATACCGTTCCATCAGATCATCCACCTGCCAGTTGCTGCACAGTTGCCTCCCTCTACCCAGGACTTCAAGTTAATCACCTCCTGCTTCCTTAGGTAGCCTGTGCCTCTTTGTGCATCCACTCCCCTGTCTCACCTCCAGGGGGCGGACTGCACTTAGTCGCAAGGGTGAACCGCTCTCGTCATTTCGGCCTCGGTAAGTACTTTCCTGATACTCCTTTTTTTTGTTGTTAATTATATGTAATGCATTACTGATAAAAATCTTCATCATTTTTAGCACCATGACTGAAATTTGTGGAGTCACGAAAATGGCGTGATTGTGGCAAATTATAAAGCACTGTAGGAGTTATTTACTAAAGGAAATTCCATTTTGCACTGCACTGCAAAAGTGCACTTGAAACTGCACCGAAACTGCACTTGTAGTGCAAAGTGGATTTGCCTTTAGTAAATAACCCCCATTGTCACTGTAAACACCAACTTACTACGAAAATTGCTATTGAGCATTGAAAGAAGAAGCCACACACTGTTAAGTAGAAAACATTTTACTCAAAGCACATTCACATGTGCGTTAGAAAAGGGTTTTTGAACAAACCAACATCTTTGGTGTATAACATTTTTTTTCCACATCAGAAATATCCTTTTTTTGGTTAAACAGGCATGTTTCAAACCATAACATACACAACTCAGGAACTTACAAAGTTCAACTTTGATAAAGTGAAGGCAATATCAGACATTTAGTATGCCCAAACTGTGTTGATATTGTTCTCATCAGATGGGGTGATGTCACCCCTGTAAAAGCCAAATTTTGAAGATGCACATAAATTGTGATTCAAGCTGGGGATTTCCTTCCTGATCCCATGCCTAATGTCAACATGTGCTAGCTCCCATCATGGGGGATCAATGGACGTGTTTTGGGGGTGCACCCCCTTCCTTTCACCTACTTAAGTTGGGAGGAAGGGGTTGCACCCACAAAATGTGTACATTGATATCCCATGATGGCAGATAGCACATGTTGACACACTATGTTCATCTTCAAAATTTGGCTTTTAAAAAACTTTAAAACTTATTTTTAAAAGAAAAAATACATGATAAAATGGTACAATTTTTGTGTTTTATATTCTGCCTAAAATATCAATGATGATCTTCATTTTTTGTTGAACATCATTGATGTTTTCCTTTTATGTTTTCTAAATCATGATTGCACCCCATTATCTCCCCGATGAGCATCTGGGCACTTTCACTTGTGAAATGAGATTCTCCTTCAACAACATTCACATCACCTAAAATAAAAAAAACACACCATGTATTATAAATAAAAATAAAAGTCCAAATGCAGCGCTAAAATAAAATAAATGTCCAAATAATGATAATAGTCCATAGAACTCAATCAGCAATAAAAGATGATGTGAAACCTCCACCAAGCTTCAGTGTGTAAAAGGAAAGCACACCACACCCACGTGCTATCAGTCTGCTTACCAGAAAGATATAAAAAATAGGCGATGTACTCATATATTGCAGAGGGTCAGCAGCAAATCCAAATGGCACACTCCATCATGGGCAGGCACAGCATGGAAACAATCAGGTCACCACATATCAGAAAGCTCAGGACTCGTATTAACGATGGACAGGTTGGTGCAGTCATCAGCAGGAACAAACCAGCAAACAGAAAGCAACAAATAGTGAAGCCCGTAAGGTAAAACAGTCCTAGTTTATTGTAGTCTACTTACAGGTATGAAGTAAAAATCATCACAGAAAACAGGAACAATCCGCGGTTCTCAGCGTACTTGCATTGACCAGCCTGACATGTTTCATCCTATGTGGATATCATCAGAGGCCTCTGATGATTTTTACTTCATACCTGTAAGTAGACTACAATAAACTAGGACTGTTTTACCTTACGGGCTTCACTATTTGTTGCTTTCTGTTTGCTGGTTTGTTCCTGCTGATGACTGCACCAACCTGTCCATCGTTAATACGAGTCCTGAGCTTTCTGATATGTGGTGACCTGATTGTTTCCATGCTGTGCCTGCCCATGATGGAGTGTGCCATTTGGATTTGCTGCTGACCCTCTGCAATATATGAGTACATCGCCTATTTTTTATATCTTTCTGGTAAGCAGACTGATAGCACGTGGGTGTGGTGTGCTTTCCTTTTACACACTGAAGCTTGGTGGAGGTTTCACATCATCTTTTATTGCTGATTGAGTTCTATGGACTATTATCATTATTTTAGCGCTGCATTTGGACTTTTATACTTATGTTTGATGCAATCTACAAACTATGCTAGCTGCTTTTTGTGTTCTTTTCAGTTAGCGCAGATATTTACTTGTTTTTTCACTATGTATTATAAATATGCAGGCATCCATCTATTACCTGAAGCTGTGGTCTCAGACACTCATCTGTTGTGGTGACAATTTCGCCCACTTCATAAACGTCTTTTCCTCATCCTCTGCTCGTGATTTTGGGATTTCCCCTTCTTTAGAAGGTGTGGGGTTCGTGGTGTCCTCAGATGTCCCGAGTCTTTTCTCCCCTATGTGAATAAAAAATAGGTATACTTAGCACACAGATATTTGAGGGCAGAAATAGAAATATGAAACATTGCTTGGAAGTGTCGGAAGTTTTGGCAGAGTTCCAAGTTTAAGAATTTTTTTGTTCCTTTCTAAAGCTGGAATACTTCCCTTTTTTGTACAATTTTCACACATGGAGACACCCCTAGTATCCACTGGAGCACCTGTGTGGGACACCCTAAAAAGTTTACAAATGAAGATGTATCATAACACAGAGTGGTACTGTGGATACCTGAACAGTAAACGGATGCCACGTCCTGAAGTTAAATTGCCGAAAAGAAGGAGGGGGACTTTGGACTTTTTAGGCACAGTAAAACCAAAATTATCACAAAAATAGTTTATTGAAGAAAAACATAGACATAGATAAAACATTAGAAATAACATAAAAAATAAGCTACGCTATAAATTGATTTTGAATATAGAAACAACAAAAAAGCAAAGAAAAAACCATTGGAAAATTATATGATTAAACATAAATAAATATATGCAATATAATATCACATCCAACTCACAATAAAAACCCACCTTTGTGAGTTCGACCATCCTCCTCCTCCTACTCTACCTCCTGCCACACCTCCAACACCACAGCCACAGCCTGCAAGGAAGCGTGTAAGGAAGACAAAAAAGTGATGGCCTGGGTTTAGTCTGTTCTGGCAAAAGATGCAGGCTGTTGAATGACCACAGCCTGCTGATCCTAATTTCCTGGACAGGATTGTGCTCACTATTATAGGGACTCCTCAGGCCACCAATTTTGGCTGGCAAATAGTTGATGTGTGCCCTGGGGTACAAAGGCTTTGCCAATTTCAGCAGTTTCTCCAGCATTGCCTTCCTCTTTATTTTGTTACAAAAATTAGAAACATTATTATGGAGATCTGCCAAAAAAAAAAAAAAAATATTATTCAGGAGATCACAAGAAAAAAGAAAGAGAAATCAGTTTGTGAGAACGCTGTGTGAATATGAGCAGCAAAACAACTTCATTATTCTAGCATTATAAAGAAAAATAGAATGCGCTGCAATAAACTATTTTAAAAATTGCAGCATGACGAATGTGCTATCTCCATTACGAACGCTAGTTTTACCAGACCGAGCGCTTACGTCTCGTAATTTATTCTGAGCATGCATGGCACTTGCGTCGGAATTGTGTACACGCGATCGGAATTTATGAGAACGGATTTTGTTGTTGGAAAATTTGAGATCCAGATCTCAAATTTTGTGCGATGGAAATTCCGATGGAGCCTACACATGGTCCGAATTTCTGACAAAAAGCCCCCATCGAACATTTTCCGTCGGAGAATCTGACCTTGTGTACAGGGCATTAGAGTGCAACATTTCAGAGTGGAGTCGGTCTACACCATGCGATGATCCGAAGACCCAGCAGACCAGTATTGATGCCAATTTTAAAGTCACAGCTGTTTTGCTTGCTATGATCCTCTGTGGTGGGGGATCATGGCTCTTCGGTAAGAAGTAACCCCTTCTATATCGGTGGTGGATCACACATTTTTTACACAGTGGATCAAGATTGTTTTATGTGGACTTTTGTGTTTTGCACGGGTGGATAGTATTTAATGCCACCATTCACAGAGACTGTTTATTATATTCAATCCAATTTCTTATGCGATTAAGTTTATTGATTATTTGTTTTTGCAAACATTTTTTCACTTTTCATTTATTTAGTGTATATTCTTCAATTTAGCGCGATTCTTGTGTTTCTACATTAGAGTGCACTGTTGTAGAAACCATGGGGTCTGCTTCATTTGTAGAGATAATTTTCAACAGTAGAGATCACAAAACCAAGGAATGAAGGGTTCATGGTACAATACTTCTGGGATCCATGCCTGTACAGCCAGAGACAATGCCAGTCCTTTCTCTCTGTGGGAGTCACCCACCCACGGGCTTGTGACCCATTAACAAAAGCTGGTCATGTTTTGCCTTCTTTTGGTAGTATTTGATTACCTCTGCGGTTTTTATTTTTTGCGCTATAAACAAAACATAGCGACAATTTTTGAAAAAAACGCATAATTTTTTACTTTTTGCTATAATAAATATCCCCAAAAAATATATAAAAAAAATATTTCTTTTCCTCAGTTTAGGCCGATATATATTCTTCTACATACTTTTGGTAAAAAAAATCGCAATAAACGTTTATTGATTGGTTTGCGCAAAAGTTATAGCGTCTACAAAATAGGGAATAGTTTTATTGTATTTTTATTAATATTTTTTTTTTACAAGTATTGGCGGCGATCGGCATTTTTTATCGTGACTGAGACATTATGGCGGACAAATCAGACACTTTTGGCATGATTTTGGGATCATTCACATTTATACAGCGATCAGTGCAATTAAAAATGCATTAATTACTGTGTAAATGTGACTGGCAGTGAAGGGGTTAACCACTAGGTGGCGCTGTAGGGGTTAAATGTGTCCTAGGGAGTGATTCTAACTAGGGGGGGGGCTATGTGTGACACGACACTTATCACTGCTCCCGATTACAGGGAGCGGTGATCAGTGACCTGTCACTAGGCAGAACAGGGAAATGCTTGTTTACATCAGCATTTCCTCGTTCTTCCTCTCCGTGAGACGATCGCAGGTATCCCCGCTGACATAGAGTCCGCGGGACCTGCGATCAAACTCACAGAGGTCGCGGAGGGTGCGCGCGCAAACCGCTTGTCAAAGGGCAACGTACAGGTACGTTAATCTGCCTGTACGTGCCCTTCTGCCGACGTATATATCGGTGTGAGCCGGTCGGCAAGTGGTTAAACATTTTCCTTTCTGATGGCTGTTGCTGTGTCTTATCGCCAGCTACCCCATAGTGAAAGCAGTACAATTCTTATCTGTTAATTGCCTGCCAGTTGCCAACCCAGATTGACCTGACTATTCCCTTGCCTGCCACCTGTCTTGACCCCTGCCTGGGGCTAGCTACTGTCACCTGCTACCTGCTTGACCCCTGCCTGAACTTGACTACTCTCTCACCTGCCACGTGCCTCAACCCCTGCCTTGCGCTGACTATTCTCTTGCCTGCTACCTGCTTCAACCCCTGTCTGGCCCTAACTACTCTATAGACTGCCCACTGCCACAACCCCTGTCTAGGGCTGACTATTCTCTCAACTGCTACCTGCCTTGACCCCTGTCTGGCCCTAACTGCTCTTTCACGTGCCACCTGCCTTGACCCCTGTCTGGCCCTGACTACTCTCTCGTCTGCTGCCTGCCACCTGCTTCAACCCCTGCTTGGGGCTGACTGTTCTCCCTCCTGCCTTGAACCCTGTCTAGCCCTAACTGCTCTTTCGCCTGCCACCTGCCTTGACCCCTGTCTGGCCCTAACTACTTTCTCACCTGCCACCTGTCTTGACCCCTGTCTAGCCCTAAATACTCTCTCACCTGCTGCCTGACACCTGCCTCAACCCCTGCTTGGGGCTGACCATTCTCTTGCCTCTCACCTGCATTGACCCCTGTCTGGCCCTAACTACTCTCTCGTCTGCCACCTGCCTCGACCCCTGTCTGGCCCTAATTACTCTAACGCCTGACACCTGCCTTAACCTCGTCTGGCCCTTACTATTCTCTTGCCTGCCAGCTGTTTCGACCCTTTGCCTGGACCTGACTACCCTCTCAACTCTTGCCTGCCAGACTACTCTCTTGTCTGCAGCCCTGTGAAAAGACTCCACACAATAGCTTTTCCACTCCAGCCATCTGCTTTGTGGGCCGATCCTAAGTCTTGGGGCCTGGTGCAAGTTTTCAGAAAAAAAAACTGAAAGCGCTAGGGCTCCTGTCCCATCTCCATCATCAGAAGCCCTTGTGAAGACCAGCTGTCACTTAGACTCTGCATCTGAAGGTGAACCATCAGGGGGCACCATAACAGTTCATAACCTCTTTGACTCCTTTCAACCTCCCCTCCACATGTCCTACAGTTAACTTCCTGAAGTCAGCCATAAATATAGAGAATTGGAAAAAAAGAGAAACAATGTATGGAAAAATTGTGAGGCTTTGTGCTGCCTCCTCTAAACCCTCTAATTCCAAAAGTGACCAATGCCACTATAGAAAATATAGCCCTGCTCCCGGTATTATTCCATTTTCAAGAATTAGTCTTTTATAATAAGAAAAATGAATATGACAGTTCAAGTGAAAAAATACTTTCATAATTTTCCTATTTATGCATCTGGACCACATTTCTAATTGTAGCACATTTTTCCTTTTGTCTTCTAAAGCGTTCTTGACAGCAAGGGGACATCTGGACTACATGTTTTTTTATGGGACGCAAATATAAACAGTACGTTGTTATAAGATGCAAGTCTGTTAGGTTCCATTACTTTGCCTGGAGTTCAGCTTTAATGACAATTTCAAACAGTTGAAATATATACAGTATATGGGAGCCATTTTACCTGACAAAGCTTTTGTAAGTCTGTCCAGCCACTTTTGTATTTTGTGTATATCTACCATGCAGTACAGCCAGGAGCCCTGATAGCACTGTCATCCATTCATAATAATGAAACATCACTCTGCATGTAAACGAACACAACCCCTGCCAATGGGTCACACAGCCTCACAAAAAAAGAGGATCTACAGCACAACAAAAAATATTGTATACAGTGCCTTAAAAAAAGTATTCATACCCCTTGATATTTTCCACATTTTGTCATGTTACAACCAAAAACGTAAATGTATTTTATTGGGATTTCATGTGATAGATCAACACAAAGTAGCACATAATTGTGCAGTGGAAGGAAAATGATAAATGTTTTTCCAAATTTTTTCCAAATAAATATCTGAAAAGTGTGGCGTGCATTTGTATTCAGCTCCCTTTACTCTGATACCCCTAACTAAAATCTAGTGAAACCAATTGCCTTCAGAATTCACCTAATTAGTAAATAGAGTCCACCTGTGTGTAATTTATTCTCAGTATAAATAAAGCTGTTCTGTGAAGCCGTCAGAGGTTTGTTAGAGAACCTTAGTGAACAAACCGCATCATGAAGGCCAAGGAACACACCAGACAAGTCAGGGATGAAAATAAAAAAATAATATAGCGCTATCAAAAATAATGCAATATGTGACTGATACCAAAAATGAATGTAACCGTGCAAGCTGCAATTTTCATGTAAGACACACACACCATAAACAATGAATCAGGGATAAAGTTGTGGAGAAGTTTATAACAGGGTTAGGTTATAAGAAAAAAATATCCCAAGCTTTGAACATCTCACTGAGCACTGTTAAATCCATCGTCCAAAAAATAGAAAAAGTATGGCACAATTGCAAAAAATATATATATATATATATATATATATATATATATATATATACTGTAATATAGGTATATCATAAACACATTAACGTCAGTTTAAAGAACACCTAAAACAATTATAATTTACTTTTCATTGGCACAGCAAAAGTTTTGATAGGGGATTGTTGGTGAAAGAGAATGATTAGCGGAACATTTGTTATTTTATAAATATACTGCAAAATTTCAGAATAACACACTTGTTCACCAACGATGTAAGTACAAACTATATCTTTGTATGAAGTAAAGTTTGGATATTTTTGTAGAACAGATATTTCTACAGAAACATGAGAAACTATAAAAAAGAGATTCCCCTGGCAGTGACGCACATGTAAATCAGCGGCGCTGAATCCACACGCATCCCATGAAAGTTAAGGTGACCATAATTGGTATTTTGGGTCCACCACAAAATGTCAGCACACATGTATGAAAGCCTCAGAGTAGTTGAAGGGAGAAACAGTCTGGCTTACTTAAACAAGGACTTGATTCTTTGGGGACGATGGACAAAAACTCAAACTAACAGAAACTTGTTTATGCATCTTATAGTATGATCCTGGGTCATTGTAATACTTGTGGACATCTCATAATTTCATTTAAAGTATAGGGGTCAGAGAGGTTACTCACCTTTTTTCCCTCGCATTGATGGTGTTCTCCAGTCCCTGGCCAAGGCAGCCTGGAAACACTGCTCTGTCTGTTTTATGGAACAGGTTCCCTTTGATGGGTCTATTTCTGCAGTTGATGACTATGATCCTGCGGGTGTCACCTCTAATATCTGTAATTTTGGAGCTGTTTAAATTTTTGCTCCCGTTAACTCTTTAATTAAAGACTGGTTTTGTGTGTGCTTGGGTCACAGAGGGTGGTCGTTGCTCTCAAGCCCAGAAAGATGTTTGGGCTAAGGGGAAGGCGGTTCTTTTTAGGTGTCTGAGGTTTTGGAGAGCTGTATGACCTGGTGAAAGGTGAATTTGAAAAGCCAGAATACTTCATGAACATATCTGATATTACATTTGAAGTGGATGTAAACCAAGGCTGCGCTCACACAGACGCAGATCAAGCACTTGTTTTTACCGCCCCTCTGCCTTCCAACCTAGCCCATGAACCTAGCCGAATTCCTCCAAAATAAATCTAAAATGCTTCAGAAACGTGAACTAACGCTATAGGGGTTTTAGTCTAAACATCATGTGAACTTAACTTTAACATAAACACTTTTGTTCTATTTAAAGCCTTTGTAAACCGCTGCTCGTTTTTTTTGTCTTTTGTCTCTGCAAGACAAAGGCATATTTATGTGAAACTTACCTGAAAACGAAGCCTTCCAGTGATGCGATGTCATCGCTGGAGACAGCTTCCCTCTTCATCCGTCTTGCTTCCAGGTTTGCGGACTCCGGCTCTGTGACTGGCCAGAGATGCAGTGATGTCACTGGCTGCATTTACAGTAAATATCTCCTAAACGGGCACAGTTTATACTACCAGTGGGTAAGCCTTATTATAGGCTTACCTATAGGTAAAATTTAAAGATGGAAGTTTACTTCCTCTTTTGGTACCGCCGGTGTCCATCTGCCGTATAGCGCGGTCCTTTGCCCCATGGGGTCCGGACACGCTTACAAACACATACACATACAACATACACATAATTGGCCAATTTTTTCGACAGGATCTAATTAACCTACCAGCATGTCTTTGGAGTGTGGGAGGAAACCGGAGTACCCAGAGGAAACCCACGCAGGCACAGGGAGAACATGCAAATCATTCTGTTAATGTATTTATTTTTATTTATTTCAGCTACCTATATATACCGTATTTATTGGCGTATAACACGCACAGGCGTATAACACGCACATTCATTTTAAGAGGGAAGTTTCAGGAAAAAAACTTAAATTTTAAATAAGGAACTTTGAAGCAAAATAAGGGTCAGTGCCCATCTGCAGCCTCACAAGTGCCATCAATGCAGCCTCACCATTGCCATCAATGCAGCAGCCTCGCCATTGCCATCAATGCAGCAGCCCCACCATTGCCATCAATGCAGCAGCCCCACCATTGCCATCAATGCAGCAGCCCCACCATTGCCATCAATGCAGCAGCCCCGCCATTGCCATCAATGCAGCAGCCCCGCCATTGCCATCAATGCAGCAGCCCCGCCATTGCCATCAATGCAGCAGCCTCGCCATTGCCATCAATGCAGCAGCCTCGCCATTGCCATCAATGCAGCAGCCTCACCATTGCCATCAATGCAGCCTGATCGATGCCCATCTGCAGCCTAGAGGGAACAGGGAGGGGGGCGGGACAAGCACCAACAGATTGCATACAGTGAGAATCTCCTATGATAGACAGAACAGTGGTCCATTGGCGGCCCAGGAGATGGGACTTCCTATTACAGATGCCGGCAAGTAAACAGGAGATTCTCACTGTATGTAATCTGACGGCGTTCATCCCGCCCCCCTCCCTCTCCCCTCCGAGGCAGATAAAATTGAAGTATTGGCGTATAACACGCACATGCTATTTGCACCCCATTTTCATGGTGAAAAAGTGAGTGTTATACGCCAATAAATACAGTGTGTGTGTGTGTATATATATATATATATATATATATATATATATATATATATATATATATAGTGCCATCAATTTATACAGCACTTTACATATGTATTATACATTCACATCAGTCCCTGCCCTCAAAGAGCTTACGATCTAAGATTAAGCCATACTCTTTCATCATTACAACACTATTTGGTGAAAATTGTGTAAGGAAGCAGAGAGGTATGTAGCTCTGTCAAAGTTATTCTGTATTATTCTATATTGAGACATTAAATATTGCCACTGAAATAGACATAAGGAACAGGGTCTACTTATAAAAGATTCCTAGTATTTATTCAAGCATTCATTTTGCCTTCTGAGCCTCCCCATGTTGTAAACCCTCTATAACATTAATACCCATGTATGAGAATCCCATGTTCTAGACTTCTATGAGGTTGCACAGAATCAATGGCAAGAGGCTGCAATCCCAAGAGACTAAGCCAACAGGTTATAGCAGAAGATCTAAATAGCTCTGTCATTAAGAAGTACAGAAAAGTTTTTTGTTGGAGCAAGAATTACAGAATATACTTATACTGTTACTGAACCTGGGGGCTACCCTAAGGAAGTCCAGTTTGGGGGTGCACTAGGACAGCACCCCCTGCTTGTCATAAATCAGCACTATTTTGAATTCTTGCAAAGCCACACTTTGCATTTTCCGTGGCTCAGCAATGCCACCTGCATAGCAATAATGTACCCAACAGCGGTGTTCGGCCTCAGATACGGCATCAGCACAGAAAACTCTCCTAAACTTCTTCTTGGCCCTGATTTGTCATCTGCTATGGAGAAGGCTAGGAGGACTTCCCTCATTTTGCGTTTGCATTTGAGGGGGTCTGCTGAGAAAGGGGGATTTTTGCTGGGAAAGGGAGGGAACTGTTGCTGATGGGGTAAATAGTTGGTCATATATGGTATAGTTTGCTATTTGCTGCCCACAATTGCTTGTATATTGTCATGAATGATGGCTTGTTGTCTGCATATTGTCATAAATGTTAATTTGTTGCCTGTATATTGTCATGATTACCAGTTTGTTGCCCGCATAATCTCCCAATCGCATGCTGTCACAATTGGCTTTTTTTCCCTCCGCATATTGTAAATATTGCCCATTTGCTGCCTGCACATTGTAACAGTCGATTGTATGTTGCCTGTGTTTTATGTTGGGGGAGGGGGTAGGCTTATGCAATCCAGGGAGTGCCATTTTTGACCTACGTATTGTAAAGTCACCACTGTTTAGAGGACCAGATTACTATAATTTAGTCCCCTGTAGATCTTTCACTATCAAAATTTTCCATTGGTATGCTCATGCTTTGCCATGGTACACTACACGCACCACTTTTATACCTTTACATTTTATTTTGTTTAACACTGTTTATCCTATTTGTCACTCTTAAAACCTTGAGTTTTGTTATATCTTAACCATGATGATTATTATTATTATACAAGATTTATATAGCGCCAACAGTTTGCGCAGAGCTTTACAATATAAAGGGGGGGGGACAGTACAAATACAATACAGTTCGATACAGAAGGAATAGGAGGGCCCTGCTCATGGAGCTTACAATATAAAGGAAGGGGAAGGTGGTACCAAAGGTAATAGCTGGGGGGGGGGGGGGATAATCTGAATTTTTTTTTTTGACCACTGTTAGTATTAATTTAATCTTATAACTACTACTGAAAATAATTTTGACGTATACAGTAGAGGCGCATAAGGGGGGGGGGGTGATAAAAAATAATCTGCTTTGGGTGTCAACTGTGCTAGGTATGCCACTGCAGCATGTTTACTGCCAGTACATACAGTATTCACTGCAGTCACCATTGCAATAAACTCACAGTGCATGCCAGATTCACTAGACAACCCAGCACAACTGGTAAGGGGGTGGGGGTATATTACTCCATTCCTGCTGACTTCCTCTTCTCCTAGGATGGAGAGGGTAGCTGCACAATGGAAGAGCGATGTACGATCCCTCACGGAGGAGTCCTGATCTGAAGTCCTGGAGACCCTGCTGCCTTCGATGATCTCGGCCAGAGACAAACTGATACAGTTTAACTATTTACATTGAATATATTACACCCCTACCCTGTTACACAAAATGGGAAGACAGGACTCACTGGAATGCCCTCGATGCAAGAGTGCACAGGGAGACTATTTCCATATGGTGTGGCAGTGTCCCCTAGTGGAGAGATTTTGGAAGGCAATTCTAGAATTTCTTCAAGACAAATTGGCCCTCCCTAACATTTATTCCCCAGCCAGGTGCCTTTTTGGAGACCTGGAGGAGGAAGAAATATCGAACTCTCAGAAAACACTACTAAGAATGGCCTTTTTCTATGGCAAAAAAGCGATGGCTCTTAGATGGAAGAACCCGACCCCCCTTTTTCTCCAAAACTGGGTGGAACTCATTAATAAGGCATTGCCAATATACAAGATTGCATACACTGCTAGAGGTTGCCCTAAGAAGTTTGGGAAAATATGGGCAGGATGGATGGAAGACGATTGGGTAAAACTTGAATGATAAAGTATGGAACAGTCTGGTATTGGGAACACAAGGCAGTAGACTAGAATTTTGTTGAAATACTGAAGACTGATGGAGCACGACAGAAACACATGGACCGGTTATACCTATTGTAATAGTTTTTCTTTATTAACAAGTTGAAACAAATGGATGACATAATGCACATATCCTGATCATATGTTACAAGGTTATGTTAGATTACTGTCATTGTTGTAACTACTACGTATGAGCATTGTAAATGTACATATTTTTGCAACATGAATAAAATTTACCCTTTAAAAAAAAAAAAGTGGGGCAGGAGGAGGAGGGAATGAAGTACAAATTAACCACTTAGGCCTCCAAGCTATTTGGCTGGCCAAAAATATGAGCACTTTTTGTGATTCGGCACTGCGTCACTTTAACTGACAATTGCGCGGTCGTGCGACTTGGCTCCCAAATAAAATCGACGTCCTTTTTTCCCCAGAAATAGAGCTTTCTTTTGGTGGTATTTGATCACCTCTGCGGTTTTTATTTTTTGCGCTATAAACAAAAAAAATAGCGACAATTTTGAAAAAAATGCATTATTATTTACTTTTTGCTATAATAAATATCCCAAAAAATATATTAAAAAAACATTTTTTTTCCTCAGTTTAGGCCGATATGTATTCTTCTACATATTTTTGGTAAAAAAAAACGCAATAAGCGTATATTGATTGGTTTGCGCAAAAATGAACGCTTCTACAATATAGGGGATAGTTTTATGGCATTTTTATAATTTTTTTTTACTAGTAATGGCGGCGATCAGTGGTTTTTATCGTGACTGCGACATTATGGCGGACACGTCGGACAATTTTGACACATTTTTGGGACACATTTTTGGGACCATTGGCATTAATACATCGATCAGTGCGATTAAAAATACATTGATTACTTTAAAAATGTCACTGGCAGTGAAGGGGTTAATGTGTGTCCTAGTTTGTGTTTTAACTGAAGGGGGATGTTGGCTGTGCAGGGAAACTAACAAATCGCTGTTCATAGTTTGTATGAACAGACGATCTGTCAGTTCTCCCCTCAGAGAACTTACACACACAGTGTGAGCCCGGTGGTGATAGAGACCGCCGGACACTCACATCAGCTCGGAGGGCGATCAAGGGGGGGGGGGGGGCGCGTGCACCCCCCAGTGGCCACAGGGGCGAAATGACGTTACATAACGTTGTTATGTGCACGTGGTGTGCATTTGTATTCAGCCCCCCTGAGTCAATACTTTGTAGAACCACCTTTCGCTGCAGTTACAGCTGCAAGTCTTTTTGGGGATGTCTCTACCAGCTTCGCACATCTAGAGAGTGACATTTTTGCCCATTCTTCTTTGCAAAACAGCTCAACCTCTGTCAGATTGGATGGAGAGCATCTGTGAACAGCAATATTCAAGTCTTGCCACGGATTTTCAATTGGATTCAGTTCTGGACTAAATGGCGGTGAACCCGGGAGAATGTCTCTTCCGGAACGCCGGGGGAGTCACATGCCGAGAGCCGCCATTGCGTCGCTCTCCCCTTATGGGGGAATAGATGGAGGGGGAGGAATACCTGCACCTGTCACACATTGAGGTAAATGATTTCCTCTATAAATACCATTGGCAGGGTGGGAAGTTCAGTGGTACTGCTGTGCCTTACTGGACGTTTCTGTGTTGCCATAGTGTCTGATTGACTGGTAAGAATCCCTATATATTTGTCTGCCCTATTTATTCGCATCCCATGATGTGTGGCTCACACCATGTTTGTGTTATTTTCTCACTCCAATAGTAACCCTGACTTACCTTCTCCATATTTTTTGATATTTTAGATTTTTTCTTTGACCACTTTGTCCTTTTGACCTAATTGATCGTTTTTACACCCTAAGGTAATGTTTTCCTTACACACACCCCCACTGTACGCGATTCTCCTAGGTGTCACCCTCACATACCATATCCTCACGGCTTTTGTCTTTCCACAGCTTTTTTCCACCTTTGTTTTTCTTGGTCCTTTGATGGGCTTTTCCACACTTTTTGGTCTTCTTCACGCACTTACACTTTTTTGCCATCACCTTTCTTCCTAATTCGGACGTCCGCGCTGGGAATTGGTCCATACTTTCTTTTTGTCCTTGCTGTTCGTCTCTGTTTTTGTTGTCCGTTTTCCTTTTCTTTTTCCTCCTATCCACACCCCCTCCTTCACTCTCTTTCCTGCCCCCCCTACCCTTCCCCTTTTTCCCCTTCCCCGTTTTCCTCCGTTCCCTCTCCCCCCCTTCTCCCCTCCCTTTCCTTCCCTTCGCCCTTCCATCCCATCCCTTCTTTCCCTTTCCCGTACCATTCCTTCCCGTTCTTCCCCCATTTCACGTCCTTTCACACTTCTTTTCCCAGGCTTTTCTGCATGGACCCTTTCTCACGCCACGCCTGCTAATACACATAGTTAATTTACCCCGAATAACCCAAACACAAATACAGGGATATATTCTTCCCCTTTTTTCAGAAACTCCCTTACGAGTTGCTCACTCAGCATATATTGTTACTTTACCACAGGTGCAGCACACACCCCTCCTATCTGCTGTCCCTCAATAGTTGGGGATATTCAGTGTGATTTCTTGTAAGGCATGTGTGTGTGATATTTGCTCCTCTATTGATTGGTCTAACCGCCAGAAGATCGGGGATATAATAAGAGGGAAACTCCTTCATATCATGGCCACCCGTAACCATTGAATACATTGTGACTGGTAAAGACATAAGATATGGACTTGTTCATATATTCTTTTTCTTTTTCTGTTTTTGAAGTAATTTAACACATGCTTACATTCTTACAGTTTTTATACATTTATCCTCTGAAGAAGACCCATTGGGATCGAAACGCGTCAGGATCCTACACACAAGATCTCTGTGTTATTGTATTACTGTTGCTTATGGTGTAACCTAGTGCATACTGCCCTTTGATATTGGTATTGTTTTTTAATTTATTGCTTTTGTACTCCAGTTCATGTCCTGACCTCCGATGTCAGTATCAATATACTTTTTTGTACTAATAAAATTATTTATTACCTACTTTTTTGCATTTTGTAAACCACATTATTGGCTGCTTTAAAGCCCCGCTAGGGGGATTTCCTCATTTTTTAGTTCTGGACTTTGACTGGGCCATTCTAACTCATGAATATGCTTTGATCTAAACCATTCCATTGTAGCTCTGGCTGTATGTTTAGGGTCGTTGTCCTGCTGGAAGGTGAACCTCCGCCCCAGTCTCAAGTCTTTTGCAGACTCTAACAGGTTTTCTTCTAAGATTGCCCTGTATTTGGCTCCATCCATCTTCCCATCAACTCTGATCAGCTTCTCTTTCCTTGCTAAAGAAAAGCATCCCCACAACATGATGCTGCCACCACCATGTTTCACGGTGGGGACAGTGTGTCCAGAATGATGTGCAGTGTTTGTTTTCCACCACACATAGCAATTTGCTTTTAGGCCAAAAAGTTCAATTTTGGTCTCATCTGACCAGAGCACCTTCAGAGCACCTTCTTCCACACGTTTTCTGTGTCCTCGACATGGCTTCTCGCAAACTGCAAGCTGGACTTCTTATAGCTTTCTTTTAACAATGGCTTTCTTCTTGCCACTCCTCCATAAAGGCCAGATTTGTGGAGTGCATGACTAATAGTTGTCCTGTGGAGAGATTCTCCCACCTGAGCTGTGGATCTCTGCAGCACCTCCAGAGTTACCATGGGGCCTCTTGGTTGCTTCTCTGATTAATGCTCTCCTTGCCCCGCCTGTCAGTTCAGGTGAACGGCCATGTCTTGGCAGGTTTGCAGGTGTGCCATGCTCTTTCCATTTTCGGATGATGGATTGAACATTGCTCCATGGGATGTTAAAAGCTTGGGATATTTTTTATAAATTAACCCTGCTTTAAACTTCTTCACATCTTTATCCCTGACCTGTCTGGTGTGTTCTTTTGCCTTCATGATGCTGTTTGTTCACTAAGGTTCTTTAACAAACCTCTGAGGGCTTCACAGAACAGCTGTATTTATACTGAGATTAAATTACACACAGGTGGACTCTTTTTACTAATTATGTGACTTCTGAAGGCAATTGGTTCCACTAGATTTTAGTTAGGGGTATCAGAGTAAAGGGGGCTGAATACTAATGCATGTCACACTTTTCAGATATTTATTTGTAAAAAAATTTGGAAAACCATTTATTTATTATTTTCCTTCCACTTCACAATTATGTGTCACTTTGTGTTGGTCTATCACAGGGATCTCCAAACAACGACCCTCCAGCTGTTGCAGAACTACACATATCATAAGGAATTGTAAAACTCTGACATTCACAGACATGACTAGGCATGATGGGAATTGTAGTTCCTGAACAACTGGAGGGCCATAGTTTGGAGCAGGGGCGTAACTACCACCATAGCGACCCCCGCGGGCGCTATGGGGCCCGCAGCCAAGTGGGGCCCAGTGAGGATGAGAGCACCGCCGGCACAGTCTCCCAGCCAGGGGAAGAGAGAGGAGAGGAAGAGGCAAGCTGTGACCTGTGCCCAATACAGCGTTGCCTGTGCCCAATACAGCTTGGTCTGCCTGTGCCTCACCTGTGCAGAGGAAGAGGCAAGCCACCCGGATCAGCAGAGAGCTGAATTGCCCGATGTAATAGCTTTCATTAGAACTTCCAGTGTTCCCGGGGCTCACGTCACATAGCTCCACCTCTTGGCCCGGCGCCTTTGATAGACAGAACGCCGATCCAATGCGGGACATGTCATCAAAGGCGTCGGGCCAAGAGCTGGGGCTATGTGACGATGAGCCCCGGGAAGACGGGAAATTCAAATGAAAGCTATTACAGCGGGCAATCCCGCTCTCTGCTGATCCGGGTGGCTTGCCTCTTCCTTTGCACAGGTGAGGCTGTATGGGGCACAGGCAGACCAGGCTGTATTGGGCACAGGCAATGCTGTATTGGGCACAGGTCACGCTGCATGGGGCACAGGTCACGCTGCATGGGGCACAGGTCACGCTGTATGGGGCACAGGTCAAGCTGTATGGGGCACAGGTCACGCTGTATGGGGCACAGGTCATGCTGCATTGGGCACAGGTCACGCTGTATGGGGCACAGGTCACGCTGTATGGGGCAAGGGTCACATTGTATGGGGCACAGGTCATGCTGCATTGGGCACAGATCATGCTGTATGGGGCACAGGTCATGCTGCATTGGGCACAGGTCATGCTGCATTGGGCACAGGTCATGCTGTATGGGGCACAGGTCACGCTGCATTGTGTACAGGTCACGCTGCATTGTGCACCGGTCACGCTGCATTGGGCACAGGTCACGCTGCATTGACTCTAGGGCAGCTGTGGGGGGCTGTTTGCAGGGAAATCAAAGAAAATTTCCCTTGCAGGGACACGGATAACAATAAAGTCCAGACAGAGCTGCTAAACTATTTATTACCATTTTTTATTTATTCAAAACCTAAACTGTGTTAGGGGGGTTGAGAGATGCCTAGTACATCATGGCAAAAAGTGGGCCTGACTTCTTACAGTTATATTTCCAGTAGGAGGTAGGGCAATATTATTTACAAATTAAATATATTTTTTTACATGTCTGTGTACTCTTAATGCAATGCTACAAAACCAAACAAACAAAATACCTAAAAGTGAAATAGTTTATATACAAACTATTAAAAAATCTGCAGAAAATAGCTAAGGGGAGAATGCAAGGGCTAATTTTAGGTAACTATGGGCTAATAAGGGGTATAAATAGAGACAACCCTTCTATACATTTTTTTTTACATGTGCCATTTTGCTGGATCTCATATTATATGGTGATCAAGGAAGAATTTGTAAAGCTACCCAAAACCTCCAGGTGGATAGGACCAGAGTCAGGAATTACAGCAGAGAGCATTGTTGAATTATCCAAGACATATAGGAAATCAAGAGCTAACAAAGCCTTGTCACACTCCACCCATAACTAAAATATCAAGTTTGGGAAGCCTAAATTGTTAAAATGTAAGAAGATAGAAGATATGAGGATAGTGTTTTGCTTCATATAGTTCATGAAGCCTATGGAGTACACTGGATTCGGGTTTTCCTCATCATATTTCCAGATTCAAAAGATTTAACCAACAATATGTAACACCTGCTTAGATAGGTGCTAGGATTAGGTAAATTTACTTTTGGCTCACTGTGTCCAGTGGAGCTGCTGTTTTGTTGTAAGGCAAATTCAGTTGTGCTCACTGTATTCAGTGGAACTGGGCTGATTATTTTGGCCTGTTTGGCGTTTGGCTGCTGCAGGTTTTATTGCTCACTCTGCTTTCTAGAGAACTGTGTATCTCTCTAGAACAACCTTTTTCAACCCTGGGGTACGTTCAGGTTTTTTCAGGGCTGCCTTTGCAAAATGCCTAAAAATTGCCCAAAATATTTATACAAGCCAGCAGGTGAATCAATCCTGCCATTTAGTTTCACAAAGCCCCAGGTTTTTTTTTGTGCATCATTCCAATCTTCCTGCTATTTGCATCCTAACAACCAATGACCTCATCAGTTGATAAGGAGGACATCAGGGGCCTGCACAGAATTCTTGTTTGCCCCTCCCCTGTCCCTCTTCATCAGCACTGGGGTCACATTAGCTGTGTGAGAGAGAGAGAAACTGAGGGAGAAGAGAAACATTGGAATACTAGTCAGTACCAGTGTGAAAAGATGTATTTGCTTTGGAAGACTAAACCACCTCTAATGTTGGATGGCCCATGTGTGTAAATGTTGCTGTGTTACGTAAAACTATTAGTTTAGTTTTAACATTTTATAATGGGGTGCCTGGAGATTGTGCATCATTTTAAGGGGTGCCTTGACTGAAAACATTTGAGAAACACACACACGGGCGCCACCCCCTCTCTCCAGCCACCCCCTCTGTGTAGTATGGATAGATTCATGCATTGCATGAATCTATCCATGGGCGCTGTAGCCACCCCTTATTCAGGCGTCCGGCCAATTTCGGATGCCGGGCGCTTGAATTACAGCGGCAGGGGGTGTTTTTGAAGCACCTGATTGTTGTAATATAGGCTTAAAAAAAGGTGAACTGTGAGCGCAAACCATTGCACTCGCAGTCCACCCAGGTGTGTTAGCCGAGCAAATTAATATTTGCTTTTCTAACACAGAATTGCCAATCAGGAGGCACGGATGAAATACCGGTCACCTGATTGGCTTAAGGCAGAGGCATTTGCTGGGCACAGTGGCTGCATATTATGGGCACAGAGGCTGCAATTGATGGGGCACAGTTGGCTGCATTTGATGGGCACAGAGGCTGCATATGATGGGCACAGTTGGCTGCATGTGATGGGCACAGGTGGCTGCATGTGATGGGCACAGGTGGCTACATTTGATAGGCACAGTTGGCTGCATATTATGGGCACAGTTGGCTGCATATTATGGGCACAGTTGGCTAGGTACACAGGGTATACAGCTCAGCCTCACAGGACAGAGTATACAGCTCAGCCTCACAGGACAGAGTATACAGCTCAGCCTCACAGGACAGGGTATACAGCGCAGCCTCAGAGGACAAGGTATACAGCGCAGCCTCACAGGACAGGGTATACAGCGCAGCCTCACAGGACAGGATATACAGCGCAGCCTCACAGGACAGGATATACAGCGCAGCCTCACAGGACAGGATATACAGCGCAGCCTCACAGGACAGGATATACAGCGCAGCCTCACAGGACAGGATATACAGCGCAGCCGCACAGGAAAGAGTATACAGCTCAGCCTCAGAAGACAAGGTATACAGCGCAGCCTCACAGGACAGAGTATACAGCTCAGCCGCACAGGAAAGAGTATACAGCTCAGCCTCAGAAGACAAGGTATACAGCGCAGCCTCACAGGACAGGGTATACAGCTCAGCCTCACAGGACAGAGTATACAGCCCAGCCTCACAGGACAGAGTATACAGCCCAGCCTCACAGGACAGAGTATACAGCTCAGCCTCACAAATCATGGTAAGCTGGAGAGAGAGAGACTCCAATTCCTCAGCTCACAGCACCAGGAGACATCCAGTAAAGCGACCACTAAAGCCTGACAGCCTTTCCCTTACTCTCAGTTGAGTGTGAGCCTGTGAGGGCAGAGAAGGGCTGTTGGTACAGGGGGGCAGGGTTTATCACAGAGGAGATTGCAGGTCTATCAGTGTATGATGTTCAGCTGCTTCCTCCAGCTGCTTGCTCTGCTCAGACTGTCTCCCCCCCCCCCTTATAGCTACCTTACGTTGTCTCATTCCTCAAGCACAGACTGCCATCCTCTGTCTCTCTATTCCTGGCTCTCCTACTCACAGCTCTCAAACTCTTTCATAGTCACTGTGAGCAGGGCGCCGGTGGAAGCGAGAGGAGGCGGATCAGCTCAGTAGAAAGAAAGTGGAGCAAACAGAGGTTTCTGAGCCAGCCGTGATGCGCCCCCAATGCACAGACAATACGGGTTATTTACAGACTCCCTTGCAAGCAGACTTTCAGAGCAGCTCAGAGGGGAGCGAGAGACACACACTCAGCGATCAATGGCCCTACATTTCTTAAGTAACAGAAGGCGAGAGAAAGAGAGAAGATCCAATCTGCAGTAAAAAGGGTTAATGGCAATGCACATTACTGTCACCTCCGATCCCCGCACTCACCTCAGCTACACTACACTCAGGCTCCACACTGCCAGATCCACGCCCATCCGCCGCATCAGTGATCCGCTCCCCACCTCACATCCTGGTCCCAGGGCCTGGTCACACTCAGTCACTCTCTGCAACACAGTGAGCCAGCAGGGAAACTGGAAGTGAAGCTGCAGTGGCGAAAAAGCACCGCCCAGTCATCGTCCGAACCCGGCCAATAAAAGAAAAGCAAAGGAGCAAGAGGCAAATCAGTGTAGAGTGGGAGTGTTTGGGGGCGCATCGCTTGCGCCCCAAACACACCCTAAACACAGGTAAATCAGCTGATTGCAAGCTGGGAAGTTTCCCATAGACCGCTGTGTGTCTGGACACTCTTAAAGTGACCTTTTTTTTTTATTTGTGATATGCTTGGAGGGGTGAGCCACCACTGGGCGCTATATAAATCCTGTATAACAGGGATATGCAATTAGCGGACCTGCAGCTGTTGCAAAAGTATAAGTCCCATCATGCCTCTGCCTTTGGGTGTCATGTTTGTGGCTGTCAGAGTCTTGCTATGCCTCATGGAACTTGTAGTTCTGCAACAGCTGGAGGTCCGCTAATTGCAAATCCCTGCTGTATAATAATAATAATGCACGGACTTTGCTTGTAGTTCTACAGAAGAAAGTTACAGTCCTCACTTTGTACATAGTTCTTTCTGCAGTTTTCCATTCAATTCCTCAACCCTATCCAAGTTACCCCAAAAATATAAACACCAAAACAAAAAACCCCTAGACTGCTTATTGAGCTGAAGAGTGACTGTGATTGTGTTTCTGGTGGCAGGGCAATTACTAGGAAAAAGAACCTGGGCCATTTCCTGCGGCTCCTACAGGGGTAGTGCTACAAATGTAAAGACATAATAAAGGGAAAGATCTAATGTCTGTGATCCCTGCACACGTAGGTAGACTGTCCCTTTTTTTTCCCCCTTTGTCTTCCTGGCTACTCAGGTACCAGCTGTTATATGCAAAATGCCTGATAGGAGCTTTCCTTAGTATTATCATATTAGGGTTGTGAATTCTGCAGGTGTGCTCAGTGAACAGTGACCATATTGTCCCTGCAGCCTCTTATCCAGGCCTTGGCTGTGGATGACAGAAATTCACAGTGTGCTAAGAGTGACATAAGACAGTGGCAGCCTGGAGCTGGGACAAGCAGCCTTACAACATCCAGAAGGTGCTCCAACACGCCTGTGTAATGGTAGGTCTGCTCCTAATTGGTATCTTTGTGAGGAGTGATCTACAGCTAATGACACTGGACTTTGATGTCAGTGAATCCACCATATATTCCTCTAAAAAATTTTAGTCATATCTTCGTTTCCAGGAAAACAACAATTACTTAAAGTATATGATAACACAATGTGCTAAGTACTAGGGCAAATAGCACTGATTGATGGGGGTCTTGGATTATTTTGTTAAATTATTTTTTATAAATCAGTCTGAGCTAAGGTCACTAATTTCTGCATTTTAAAGCTTTATTAAAGGGGGTTTCCATCTTCATGCTACCAGGTGGAAGTTTCCTGTGTGCATTGATGACCAAAGGAATTTGTACAGCTATATATGCTTTGATCAGCCAACCGCCACATAACTGCAAGTAGCTTCAAAGCTGCTACAACAATTCGAGCTTCACAGACTTAATGTGGCACCAGTCTGGTGTTAAAACATGAAGATCTAAATCATCCGAAATGGGGCCTATTGAAGAAGAGGAAAGGAAGGAGGCACTAGAAGCTCACAGGGTCCATCTTAATTAAAGTGTTCAATAATTTCACACATCTATATTTTCTCCATACAGCCTATTTGACTCTACTTCAGCTAGCAAAATTTTCACCTTCCACTATGGCCACTATGCCCAAAATGTCAGGCCCTTTATGACATATGCTATAGGATTGCCGGGTAATTCTCAGTTACTGGAAGCAGATTTTCGAATTCCTCCATAATCAAATAAGCTGCCCAGTGCCCGCGAATCCCAAATGATGATGCCTTCTGGGTGTATTGGGAGACCTAGCTCCAACTAGACATGATTCTGAGTTCCTTCAGGAAACATAATTTGTAGCCAGTAAACTATTATAGATGTCTGCTTTACCTCTGACTAGAGTGCAATGGATCTCTGTGATTAATGCTACTCTCCCATACAAATAATATCCACCAAAGATGTCCACGAACACTATAAAATCTAGAAAAGATGGTTGGGATGGAGCCATACTTGCAATGCATTTCCCCGTGAGTACAGTAAGCTACAAACTTACACGTCTACATTTTCCATGATAGGGCGTTGGAGCTTTAATTAAACAAACAACACTTGCCTGCCTGAACATCATTTCATATGCTGCACAGATTGTTTTTTAATTTTAATTTTTTTTATGTACTGCTGGTATTGATTGTTAAGCAAACAGAGAAGCTGCCCTTACTTAAATGAGGATATAATTCTGTTGTCATACGTAAACCATTTCTGATATTTAAGACTGCGATGTCGATTGTATCTGAGCTCCCTTTTGTTTAATTTCTTTCTAATGTATGTTTATTCTGTTCTGGGAAGTGGTTGCCACCATCCCTATTTCTGTACTTGAAATGGGAAAAAAGACCCTCTTATGGGATTTTGAGGGCAACCCAAAAAGAAAATGCATAACCATTTATGTATAAAAGCATTTTAATACAAAACTCTAAAAAGACATAGCCTTATTAAAGACACTTATGGCCATATTTGGGCCAAGATCCATTGTACACATCAATATGCAGTTGATACTTTGGCAATGTTACATCTCTTTGGAGGGTTTGATATTCAGCAGATAGTTTGCTTGAGCATCATGTATCCAACACGTTTCTAGATTTATTATTCATCTCTTCCTCAGGGATGATTAGATGCCTTTCAGTTTATCAAAAAAATATTACCACTTCTCATGAAGATTGCCCATATCAACCTCCACTTGCTTGTGAGCAGGAATGAGTTCATGCAAGGATTATAAAGATTGTCATACCATGGAAAGGGGACTTGTAAAAATTACACAAGGCACATTTTTCACTGCTGTTCACCCAAACCAAGCTGTGCAGGTCTGCTCCTTAGCACGTCTGATTTTACAAGTCCCTTTTCCATGGTATGGGAATCTTTATGATCCTTGCATGAACTCACCCCTTCTCACAAGCAAGTGGAGGTTGATATGGGAAGTGGTAATATTTCTTTGATAAATTGAAAGGCATCTAATCATCCCTGAGGAAGAGATGAATTAATAACCCTAGAAACGTGTTGGATACATGATGCTCAAGCAAACTATCTGCTGAATATCAAACCCTCCAAAGAGATACAGTATGTAACATTGCCAAAGTATCAACTGCATATTGATATCTACAATGGATCTTGACCCAAATATGGCCATGTGTGTTTTTAACAAGGCTATGCCTTTTAATAGGGCGTACACACGGTTGGACTTTGTTCGGACATTCCGACAACAAAATCCTAGGATTTTTTCCGACGGATGTTGGCTCAAACTTGTTTTGTCTACACACGGTCGCACAAAGTTGTCGGAAAATCCGATCGTTCTAAACGCAGTGACGTAAAACACGTACGTCGGGACTATAAATGGGGCAGTGGCCAATAGCTTTCATCTCTTTATTTATTCTGAGCATGCGTGGCACTTTGTCCGTCGGATTTGTGTACACACGATCGGAATTTCCGACAACGGATTTTGTTGTCGGAAAATTTTATCTCCTGCTCTCCAACTTTGTGTGTCGGAAAATCAGATGGAAAATGTCCAATGGAGCCCACACACGGTCGGAATTTCCGACAACACGCTCCGATCGGACATTTTCCATCGGAAAATCCGACCGTGTGTACGGGGCATTAGAGTTTTGTAATAAAAAGTGTTTTTATATATACCGTAAATGGTTATGTATTTTCTTTTTTGGTTGCCTTCAAAATCTCAAAAGAGGGTCTTTTTCTTTGATGACCATGTACTAACTTACTGATATGACAATGTACTCGGCATGGCTCTATTTATTAAATGTCTCTTTTTTAATTTAAAAAAATACACGAAAATCTAGGGAAGAGTTCATTGTTGCCATATAACTTGCATTGCATTAATTTGAATGGGTTTTGTTCGGTGGTGACACTATCATTTTTTCAATTGCATCTCAACCCCTTAAGGTTAAGGGGCAGTTGAGGGGGTAACGTTAAAACTGCTGTTCAACTGTCTATTTTTACTGTCTCCCAGCACACATGTGTGAAGAAGCCCTTACAGTATTGAAATCAATGGAGTGGGCAACAGGCAAATCACAAAGGGTTTTAAATGTATTTAAAGGGTAACTCCACTTTTGTGGGGAAAGCAATAGCAAATAAAAAGAAAATATATAATAATATAGCGGCCAATCGGACGCTAACTGAAACATTTGACACTTTTTTGGGAACCAGTGACACTAATACAGTGATCAGTGCTAAAAAATATGCCCTGTCACTGTACTAATGACACTGGCTGGGAAGGGGTTAACATCAGGGATGATCAAAGGGTTAACTGTGTGCCTAGCCTGTTTTTTGTTTTACTATGTGGGAGGTGCTTTTGATAGGGTGCTTTGCAGAAACAAAGGATCCATGCCTTCCCTTCTGACAGAATGGCAATCTGCCTTGTTTACATGGGAAGACTGCCGTTCTGCCTCTGTACCGAATGCTTGGTGGGTGCTGGCATACATTGAGTCCACGGTACCCGCCCATCGGCTCCCACTGTGAATAATCACAGCGGGAGCGAGCCAGCGGCAGCGCTCATTAATGCCTGCTACCTGGAAGTGTAAAAACACATATAAATACATGATCCTGCATACAGCGGCCTCCCTGTAGCAGTAAAACTGCTACAGGGCAGTCACTAAGTGGTTAAGAAACCTCTCCCATCAGACTACCTTACCACATTGACACACAGGGATTTCTTTAGAATAACAAAAGGTAGGAATCTGCAACAAAGTTTGTTAAATTCCTTGTATTGTACATAGATTACCCAGAGGGGAATTATTTTTTTCTCAACAAAAGTGGAGTTACTCTTTAAATTGGTTGTAAACCCTTACATATACCCAGTGAAGTGACTGCACTCAGGTGATACACAGAGATGAAACAAATTCTCATATTTAAGTTGTACCCGTTTATCTGCAGCCTTTCTTTTTTTACATATGTTCAAAATTTATGAAGCTTGTCTGAGCTGTTAGAGAAAAGGGGGCGGAGAGCTGAAATTACAGACTGCAGAGCTCAGTGAGGAGAGCTTTGAGAGCTGATTGGAAGGAAGGGACATACCCCCTTCACACAGCACACAGGAACAGTGCTGAGTCTGTCAATCAGCTGGAGCTCCCTCCCCTGTCACTATTTTTCGCTTGGTGTCAGGAAAACTTGTCAGAAGTGACTCATACAGATAGTAGAGGAACAAAGCAACAGATAGAAATTACACTTAGTGCTCTTAGTAGGAGACAAGTACACACTATAGAGAGATATACTTTGTTCATATTTCATGCCCGAGGTTTACAACCACTTTAAGTGACCTTTAGACCTCTGTGTTTCTCATGCATGCGGTGTTTTTAGATATTATGCATGGATTTCATGTGCATTATCATTTATGCCTCTGGAAGGTGTATTTTGTACACAGGGGGTACATTTGCAACTGGGGCTCTTTCTCAAAGTGGGACTATTTCTATAAGTGGGAGCACTTTTGACTCTGCACTTCAGCGAATGCACAAAGCAAATGAACACAAGAAAATACTTTGAAAAACACCACACAGACATCAGGTGACCTTGTTTACCCCTTCAGCTCTTTCTCCTTGTAACATGCACTCTCTACCACTCCTTTTGACAGCGCTGTCCTCTGTCCTTAAACTATCTCTCCTTCTCCCCTCCCCCCCCCCACAGCATATATATATCACCCTCACTTCTGTCCTCTCTTTATTACCTAACCCACCAACTTCTGCTTATTCTAAATCCACACACACAAAAAATCTCCAGGACCCTGGGCCATGTCGCTTCATATAAATATCACTCCCATATTACCTCCCTCACCCTCCTGCTTCTCCTAACCTCTGGAGATGCATCCCCAAACCCCAGGCCTCCATTTAACTTTACCCCATGCACCCAACACCCTCCACCCTCTGGAAGCAGCCGCAATCAACACAATTTAGTTCCCAATTCTATTCTTCCCAAGACCAGACTCCCTTTCTCTTGGGCCCTTTGGAATTCCCGCTCTGTTTGTAACAAACTCACCTCTCTCCCTGACCTCTTTATTGCTAACTCATTTAATCTACTCGCCATTACCGAAACCTGGCTTCATAAATCCAACACTGCGTCTTCTGCTGTCCTATCCCATGGTGGTCTTCTCTGGACCTCACTCCCCCAGATTCAGTGGACGTATAGGGAGAAGGTGTGGGAATCCTTCTAGCCCCACATAGCACCTTTCAGGTACTTCAACCACCTCCCTCTCTGTCACTCTCCTCTTTCGAAGCACACGGCATTTGTCTCTTCATTCCAGTTTCTCTAAGGTTAGCTGTGATTTACAGGCCCTCTGGACCAGTATCCACTTTTCTTGATGACTTCTCTGCCTGGCTACCCTACTTTCTTTCTTCTGAAATCCCCACAATCATTCTGGGTGACTTCAACATCCCTATTAATACTATCACTCCTGCCACTTCCAAACTTCTCAGCCTAACCTCCTCCTTTGACCTGAAGCAGTGGATACATGCTCCTACTAACTCTGAAGGCAATACCCTTGACCTAGTTTTCTCTCACCTTTGCACTCCATGCAACCTCTAACTATCCATTCCCTCTCTCTGATCACTACTTTATTAGTTTCACTCTCTCCCTCTCCTCTACCTCCTCTCCTTCCAACCACCTAAAAATTACCCACGGAAACCTACGTCATCTCAACCCTTCTCTTCTCTGCTACCGACAACCTCTAGGACAAAATCTCACCCCATCCTGCACCAACCTAGCCACTTCTGTCTACAACGCTTCACTTCTAGCCTCACTGGACTCACTTGCTCCCCTCACTACACACAGACGCAAGCCCCGACCCCTTCAAAGTTGGCAAAAACATAGTCGTGCTCATGAGTGCCTGTGGCGTAAGACTAAGTCTCAGAAAGATTTCAACCAATATAAATCTGCCCTCCAAAAATACAATTCCAGCCTTCTTGCTGCCAAACAGACCTATTTTATTACTCTCATTAGCAACTTATCACCCCGTCCCCGTCAACTCTTCTCTACCTTCAATGCTCTACTTCGTCCTCCACTGCCTCCACCCGCCAACTCACTCACTGCCCAGGAGATCGCCAATCACTTCAAACAGAAGATTTATACAATTCGCGAGGAGATCTCTACTGTTCAGATACCCTCCATACTTTACACTTAATGCCCACAGGTACAATCATTACTTCCCTCTTTCAACCCCACCACTATAGACGAGGTTGCTAAACTACTTGCTAACATCCACCTTACCACCTGCCCTCTGGATCCTGTTTCCTCGCAAATGCTACCTTCACCCTCTGTCTCTAAGCTACACTCTCTAACCCACATCTTCAATCTCTCCCTCTCTTCTGGCATCTTCCCCAACTCTCTAAAACATGCACTTGTCAGACCCATACTTTAAAAGCCCTCACTGGACCCATCCAATCTTAACAACCTACCCATCTCCTTGCTCCCCTTCTTATCCAAACTCCTTGAACGTCTGGTCTACAGCCGACTGAGCATCCACCTTGCTGATAATAGCCTTCTTGGTCCCCTTCAGTCTGGATTTCGTCCTCAACACTCCACAGAAACTGCTCTCCTAAAACTAAAAAACAAACTACTAACGGCCAAAACCAATCGACACTATTCTGTACTCCTACTCCTGGACCTCTCTGCTGCCTTTGATACGGTTGACCACCCCCTCCTCCTCAAAAAACTCCACGCCTTTGGTCTCCGTGACTATACTCTTCGCTGGTTCTCTTCCTACTTATCCAACCGCACCTTTAGCATTTCTTACAACTCTACTTCCTCCTCTCCTCTTCCTTTTTCCGTTGGAGTCCCCCAAAGTTCTGTTCTTGGACCTCTCCTATTTTCAAATTACATCTCCTCCCTGGGTCAGCTGTCGACACCCAAATCTTTTTCTCTACCCCTCAGCTCCTCAGCTCACTCCCTCTGTCTCCTCACGTATCACTAATTTACTATCAGATATATCAGTCTGGATGTCACACCACTTCCTCAAACTCAATCTATCCAAAACTGGACTTATAATTTTTCCTCCCCCATATGTCCCTTTCCCTTCCCCTGATCTCTCTGTCAAAATCGATGGTGTAACAAGTAATTCTGCGCTGCCCCTGAAAATAGCAGCTAACACAGCAAATTGGATAAATAGCAAAACAAAGGAAGTTTTGCACGTGTGCCACCAAGTACGTTGTATACTTGATTACCTGCCCATGCGGGAAGCAGTATGTAGGCCGTACTATTCGTACTCTTTCAGTTAGAGTTGCTGAGCTCATTTCTTTGATCAAAAGTGAGGATATAAAACATACTGTACCCAGGCATTACAAACGACATCACATTTGTGACCTTAAAGAAACACAGTTTGTGGTGATTGATAGGTACATCCCCCCTTGGAGGGGTGGAGCCATGACCAGGGGTGTCTCCAGATTGGAGACCTTCTGGATATATGAGTTGCAGTCCTACTCCCCGTTCGGATTGAACATGGAGTGGGACATCAACTCTTTTATCAATAAGGCATAGTAATCACACATTACTTGGGCTCTGGGCTTTTGGATCTCTCTCTATATTTTTGTTATTTTTGTTCTTTTTGTTTTTTCATATTATTGTATTGTATTTGGATATATGTACATGGTCCCATATGAGAGCCCACTTCACGTGTGTATATATAAATATTTTTAATTCATCGTTTTACAATTCTCACTACTTTTAGGAGGATTTTGGTTTATTCCTTCTCTCCACAGGACCAGAGTTGAGGTATATCTAAATACTGGCCATTTATTGCCTTTACCGTTATGTTTATTTTGACATATTATCATTGTGTTTGATGCAAATATATGAGTGGTCGGTTTCCATATACCATTTTCCCTTGATTCTTGTGGAGGTGATTATAATAACCATTGGTTTATATGCAATGATTATTTCACATTGTACTTAGATGGAGCCTTTCTGTTATGTTCAGAGGTGTGCTTACCTGTCCCTTTTTTGTAATTTTTTAGCAAAAAGCATTTTTTAATGGATCCCGTTTTTATATGTAATGTTTGTGCCCCGTTATATGCACTTTATTCAATATAGAGTAGCCATCCCTTATAATATTATCAAGCCTCTTATATTTATTTTTACATCGGTTGCATACAGTTATTGGTGTGCTACGTGTCTTTTTCCAGCTTGCTAGGCGGAGTCTGTCTTCGTCACACCAGTATAGAACGCACGCCTGCCTTGCCGCTGAGGCACAAGACTTCATTATGCCATCAAGTGCCCTTCGGCATGTGTTCATTCCAGTTATACAACCTTGGAGCGCATGTCCGTCGTGCTGTTGAAGCGCAAGACAGCATTGCGTCATCACATACCCCTCGGCACTGGTTGGACAAGTCAGGTAGTGTGATAATATACAGCCTCTTAGATCGAGGCTTGGGATGCGTATGTCCTCTATTAGTTGTCTTCTAGATATTTGGAACGCATTAATCATAGCTAAACAGAGGTGTGGAATGCACGCCGGTCCGCCATCTTCCGAACACGGAAGTGGAATTGGAATCAATGGAAACACAATGTGGGCTTGGCTCTCATTAACGGGGTCATATTTTTTATACATTTCTGGAGGGCTGCAGTGGACACCCCAGACGACGTCCTTGGAGACTAAATGCGTCGGTAAGTACTCCACATTTGATTTTAAAAAGCGCTGATTTTATCTTCTAAATGTAAGTTTACCAAAGTCATTAAAATGTATTTGTACTCAAACGGATTTTCGCTATGTGGCCCTTATTGTTTTTCCTTCTCCAAACTACCCCTACCATATCTATGGACATTTGATCATCGTCTCTCACGAGACAAATTTACTAGGATACCTTTCATCTTGTGGACAGTCGGGTGGTCTCGCTACAGCCATTTGTGGGTTCCAGTGTCCATTCCCAGTGGTTGTCCATACAACACAAGCTTGTTTGACTCACGGAGCATATGCTCTGGTGGGTTCAACTGTTCTGGTAAGCCTCCTAATTTTTGGGGGTGGTACTCCTCACTTTAGACATACATCCTGACTCACTGTTTGGACATCCACAAGAAGCTTGAACCACATTTATAACTCTGTCATTTTGATTTCTGTCACCTGGATTTTTCTTCGACATTTATTATTATCACTTTTTTACATTGTTTATCAAAGTTGCACATGTTTTTTTACCTCATTTTATACGGTGTAATTATTTGGGTCCATTGCCCCTTATTTCATATATGTGTCCTATCAAAATCGATGGCACAACTATAAGCCCATCCCCACATGCCAAGGTTCTAGGTGTAGTCCCGGACTCTAAACTCTCCTTTAAGCACCACGTCCAATCACTGTCCAAATTTTGCCGCCTCAACCTCCGCAACATCTCAAAAATACGCCCCTTTCTAACCAATGACAGAACAAAGCTCTTAATTCACTCGCTGGTCATCTCTCGTCTTGACTACTGCAACTCCATTCTCATTGGCTTACCTCTACATAGTCTATCGTCTCTTCAATCCATCATGAATGCTGCTGCCAGACTCATCCGCCTTACCACTTGCTCTGTGTCTGCTACCCCTCTCTTTCAACCCCTCCACTGGTTCCCGCTCAGCCAATGAATTAAATTCAAAATACTAACAACTACTTACAAAGCCATCCACAATTTAGCTCCCAGCTACATCACTAGCCTAGTCTCTAAATACCAACCTACTTGTTCTCTTCGTTCCTCTCAAGACCTTCTGCTCTCTAGCTCCCTCGACACCTCCTCCCATGCTCCCCTCCAGGATTTTTCCAAAGCCTCTCCAATCCTATGGAATGCCTTATTCCAATATGTCCACTTATCTCCTAGTCTATTAGCTTTTAGAGAACCCTGAAAACCCTTCTCTTCAGAGAAGCCCACCCTACCCACACCTAACAACTGTATTTTCATTTTCTCCATCAGCTCAACCCCCACAGTTATTACCTTTTGTTACACTTGACCCTCCCTTCTAGATTGTAAGCTCTAACAAGCAGGGCCCTCTGATCCATCCTGTATTGATTTGTATTGTAAGTGTACTCAGTGGTGTATTTTGGTTTTGTGCTGCCCTAGGCCAGACTAAAATCGGACGCCCCCCATCTGAATTTGCCACACCCCTTCCTGTTTAAGTCCCACCCTTTCACCTGTAAACTCCACCCCTTCCTCTGTAGGCTCCACCCCAGGAGATGGTCAGAGACTGCAGACATGATGCAAGAGATGGTCAGAGACTGCGGACATGATACAGGAGAAGGTTAGAGGCTGGGGACATGATCAGAGACTGCAGACATGGTCAGGGGCTGCAGACATGATACAGGAGAAGGTTAGGGGCTGGGGACATGATCAGAGACTGCAGACATGGTCAGGGGCTGCGGACATGATACAGGCGAAGGTTAGAGGCTGGGGACATGATCAGAGACTGCAGACATGGTCAGGGGCTGCGGACACGGTTCAAGGGCTGCGGACACGGTCAGGTGCTGCGGACACAGTCAGGGGCTGTGGACACAGTCAGGGGCTGCGGACACAGTCAGGGGCTGTGGACACGGTCAAGTACTGCGGACACGGTCAGGGGGTGCGGACATGGTCATTGGCTGCGGACACGGTCAGGGGCTGTGGACACGGTTCAGGGGCTGCGGACACGGTCAGGGGCTGCGGACATGGTCAGGGGCTGCAGACACAGTCAGGTGCTGCGGACACAGTCAGGGGCTGCGGACACAGTCAGGGGCTGTGGACACGGTCAAGTACTGCGGACATGGTCAGGGGCTGTGGACACGGTCAGGGGCTGCGGACACGGTCAGGTGCTGCTGACACAGTCAGGGGCTGCGGACACGGTCAAGTACTGCGGACACGGTCAGGGGCTGCGGACACGGTCAGGGGCTGCGGACACGGTTCATGGACTGCGGACACGGTTCAGGGGCTGTGGACACGGTTCAGGGGCTGTGGACATGGTCTGGTGCTGTGGACATGGTCAGTATCCTTCTTCTAATAGATTTGCCGTTTATCATTACTTACATGATAGATCCATCACTGTGACCCTCCCCTCCGCCGACTCGCCGAGCCTAGCCAAGCCAACGTGAACACCCGCCCGAGCACAGCCTGAGGTGAACTGAGCTGGGACCGCCCCCCTGCCCGAGCACAGCCGAGCCCAGCACAGCCGAGGTGAGCTGGGACCGCCCCCCTGCCCGAGCACAGCCGAGGTGAGCTGGGACCGCCCCCCTGCCCAAACACAGCCGAGCCCAGCACAGCCGAGGTGAGCTGGGACCGCCCCCCTGCCCGAGCACAGCCGAGGTGAGCTGGGGCTGCCCCTCTGCTCAAGCCCAGTCGAGGGGGGACAAGCACAGCCGAGGTGAGTTGGGACCGCCCCTCTACTCAAGCAGAGTCGAGCCCAGCCGAGCGGGGACCGCTCCCCCTTCCCGAGCCCAGCCGAGCGGAGAACACAGCCATTCACTTTATGCCGCTGTATTTATGTGGCCGTCGGGACTCGGTGGGGGGCTTATTTCCGCCCCCCCACAAAGTGCCGCCCTAGGCCTGGGCCCTGTTGGCCTAGGCCAAGACACACCACTGAGTGTATTGTCTGCCCTCATGTTGTAAAGCCCTGCGCAAACTATTGGCGCCATATAAATCCTGAATAATAATAATAATAATTTTAATGGAAACTGCAGCAGGATTTTTTTTTTACATGCTCCTTATTGAAATGCAGAGCGATGACTGTGTTGTTTCTAAGTGTAAATTCACCATATTATTAAAAGATGCAAACCCTAATTGAATGGCATTTAGTTTGCTAAAGCACTGTGACTAGGGTTGCCACCTCATCTCTTTAAACCCGAACACATAGTAATTACACAGGTTCTGAGGCTAATTTAATGCTGATAAGGCACCAAGTGAGTTTAATTACTACCTTAATCAGCCAGAGAACCTGTGTAATTAATATGTGTTCGGTTTTAAAGGGATGAGGCGGCAACCCTAACTGTGACATTATTTTCTATTGTTCTTCTTTTAAACCTTATGGGGCCCATTCGGGCCCTTACAGGTTTGTAAGCACCTCTGACGCTTGTAAAAGTGTTAAAAGCGGAGTTCCACCAAAAGTGGAACTTCCGCTCCTTGTACTCCTTCCCCCCTCCGGTGCCACATTTGGCACCTTTGGGGGGGGGGGACAGGATACCTGTCTAACACAGGTATCTTATTCCCATTCCCCGGAGCCTCAGCTGCGCGTATTGACATCACAGCCCGAGCTCCCTCCTTCCCCAGCCGCTGGGCCAGCAGGAGACAGGAGCGGAGCCTCACACATGCGCAGCGGCTTCACGCCGGGTTCCCTTACTCGCAATGGAGGCGGCATGCACCCGACTGCTGATGGAAACATTAGCTGCGGTGCCGACATCGCTGGACTCCAGGACAGGTAAGTGTCCGATTATTAAAAGTCAGCAGCTGCAATATGTGCAGCTGCTGGCTTTTAATTTTTGCAGCGGTGGGCGGACCTCCGCTTTAACACATTAAAGCGCGTTTAGGTGTGTTTACAGGTGTCAAATGTTAATGAATTTCATTGGGAAGAATTTAAATTTATAAAAGAGCTGAATGCATTCCCAAATGCACAAAATATAACTGGATACTAACATTTAGAGGTAATAACACCAGGGGTAGTTGATCCAGGAAATATCTGATTTGCCTGCTGGGGGATCAGGAAGGTGTAGCCAGGAGCTGGATACTAATTTTCCTGCAATCAGAAGACACTGTGTGGTACTATTCAGAGGGAGCTGTTTCCCTCTAGTGTTCCAGTTTGGCTGTCCTGTGACTCTCTTGATTTACCACTTCAATACAGGGCACTTATACACCCTCCTGCCCAGAACAATTTTCAGCTTTCAGTGCTGTCACAGATTGAATGACAATTGCGCGGTCATGCTATACCGTACCCAAACTAAATTTTTATCGTTTTGTTAGCACAAATAGAGCTTTCTTTTGGTGGTATTTGATCACCTCTGTGGTTTCTATGTTTTGCTGAACAAATTAAAAAAAAATGAAAATTTTGAAAAAAATAAAAGTTTTGCTTTTGTTTCTGTTAAATTTTTTTGTAAATAAGTAAGTTTTCTCTTTCACTGATGGACACTGATAAGGCGGCACTGACAGGCACTGATAAGGCGGCACCCATGAGGTGGCACCAATGAGCGGGCACTGACGATGGGCACTGATATGCGGCACTGATGGACACTGGTAGGCGGCACTGATGGGTGGCACTGATATGCAGCACTGATGGGCATTGATAGGCCGCACTGATGGGCACTCATAGGTGGCACTGGGTGGCACTGGTGGGCACTGATGGGCACTGATAGGCGACACTGATGGGCACTGATAGGCGGCACTGCTGGGCACTGATACGTGGCATTGATGGGCACTGATATGCGGCACTGATATGCGCCACTGATAGACATCCCTGGTGGCACTGGCAGTGGTAGGCATTGTGAGTGGGCACTGATTGGCAGCTGCCTGGGCAGTGATTGGCAGCTGCCTGGGCACAGATTAGTATTTCCCTAGGGGTCTAGGGGGCATACCTGGTGGTCCAGTGTGGTTGGCTTCCCTGGTCTTCCTGGGCGGCTTCCCTGGTGGTCCTGGGTGGGATCCGAGGGGGGGCTGTGCTGATAAACAATCAGCACAGACCCCCCCGTCAGGAGAGCAGCCGATCGGCTCTCCTCTATTCTGTCTGTCAGACACGAGTGAGGAAAAGCCAATCACTGGCTCTTCCTATTTACATCGTGATCAGCTGTGATTGGACACGGCTGATCACGTGGTAAAGAGTCTCCATCAGAGACTCTTTACCTAGATCGGTGTTGCGGGATGTCAGACTGACACCCCGCAACAACGATCGCCGCGATGCTCGCCCCCGGGGTGCGCAGCGGCTCAATATCCTGCGGACGTCATATGACGCCCAGTCAGGGTATTGAAACCACTTTGCCGCCGTCATTCTGCTATATGGCGGGCGGCAAGTGGTTAAAGGCAGGGCAAGGCTTGTTGGGACATGTAGTCCATACGGAAAGGATTCGCCCTCTAGCTGTATTGTGTGAAACCACAACTACCATCAGGCTGATGGAGAAAAGCAGACCGCTGGGAGAGAATATAAGAGGCAAGTCTGGAGCTTAGCATGCTCTCTTGGGACCGACATGCATCTGTGTGTAGGGAATCTGTAATAGAGTGAGCTGCAGCTGTTTTGCGGCCTGCCTTGGCAGATCTAGCCAGCGGACGTTTGGAAGGACACCTGCAGACCGCTCCCCTTCACTGTCTGGCGGCAGCCTGGAGGCCGCTCCTGTTCCATCCACCCTGCAGGGACATAAGATCCGTGTGAGCTGTGGCATGGTGCAGCGGAGGCCAGAGGTCATCCCTTGAGCCAAACATCTGAGAGATCATCATCATCGTCATCTCCTGTTCCAATACGGTGAGCCGGCGATAGCCCAGTCTGATAGACAATGTGTGTAGACATCATTGTTCCCTACACTTCTTGCCATCAATAAATCAAGGATCTGTTCCAGCATATCATAGACACTATACACAGACATCCATGCCATTCATTGTTCTGTTGTTGCTTGTAGTTCAACAGAGTTACCATCTTTAAGTCAGCGATCACTGTGAATTCAATTACAGTTCTGATTTGCACAGGAATATTGTCTACTGGTTATATACCATGTATTGAATCAGCTATTCTGCCATACCAATCAATATTCTTTGCATGCAATCAAACAACTGAGAGCTAGCTGAAGATTAACTGGATTGCCACACAGCAACACTGGACTACTTTTTTTTTCCTTCCCTCTTCAAGAAATTGTGTAAGAGCTGCATTTCACCAAGAACTCTCTGTAAGAGCAGGTTGAATTGTGGTATAGTCACTGTTTGCTGGAGTTTTATTTATTTATCTGTTATTTTCCTATTTTTGTATGTGAAGTAGCAGTAGAGAGGGGTCTGACACTCAAAGGAATCATTCATTTGCTCTCCTGTAGCCCACTCACATTATATACATGTAGCACCGCTGCCTTTATACCACTACTTCCCACCGACATGGTACTTCCAAATTAAGCTAAAGGAGAGCAAATCTGAATAACTCCTCCTGCTTGACTGATTGGAATCCCGGGGCAATGCTGAACTCAAAGTCATAGACCATCACTGCCCATCTGACTGACTTGTGCACCAACAACCCTCAGTCTCTGGCAGTACCTTTCCCTTGGGCTTTCACTCACGTGATCGATAGTCCATGTGCCACTCATAAACGATCAATCGCCCAGTTTCCTTCCGCTTTGTTGCTAATTCATCCGCAATGTTCTTCAGTTTCCTTTATCTCTTTGTGGCGGCCCATTCCCCTCCCCGCAGGGGTGGCATACGACATCCACGACTACACGCGGCTAGATGTCGTCTTTTCCTCCATGAGGACCAGATCTCCACCCTTCTCGCTAAGGTGAAGCTCCATTGGCTCCCCGGAGGGGAAAAACCTCCAACTTCCCCTCCGGGAACCAGGCTGGCTCTCTCGCTCCTCAGAGCAGGACTGGACTCGAACTCCCCGGGCAACACGTGACCCCCTTTTTATATGAGAGTCCCGGGATTACCAAGCAAATTAATGATTGGCCGAGACCAACACATAAATCACCTGTCACTCAAATATAGAAATCAAACAATACAGGCCTGCTGTGGATAGCATCAGCCTGTCTAAATTTACCTGTAACAGAAAACTAACAAGAAAGGTCACCTACATAAAAGTAGGTGCCCGCTACATACACCCCCACTTGAATCACAACTGTCCCCAGTTGTGGGGAATAATATTTCAAAGTGACTCCTTAAAATTTCAAGGAAGAAAGAGCATCTCATTATATCATGGGGAACGGGGAAGAAGGGAATAAACATTAAACAGGGTTAACATACCTGTCACAGTATACAATATTAACATTTAAAAGAAAATATTTACATGGCCTAACTGTAGATCCCTACATTTAACACTCAATACAAGTGGAACCAAAGCACTGCTCCCGTGGCAGGAATACTCTGATTACCACAGGCCTTCTTCTGTGGAATGGACAGCCGTCACATCTCCAATATACGGTACCTAAAGGAAAACACACAATAATTTCTAACTACTACACACACAAACATTACCACGCAGAGGGGGTTATAATCCTCTACCGGATTTAAACAATATACATTTCTTTACGGCATGTATGTTCTCATTGAGATAATCGCTCCCTTAAAAGGAGTCCAACAGTACTCCTGCAAAGCGCATCCCAAAAGACATGCTCGGCAGATAAATCTGTTTGCCCATTGGCAAAATAAACTTTCTGTATGGCTCTTAAATAAGAGTCCTTGAAGAAGTACTTGTGCTACAAAGGGATTCAAGCAGAGACAGCACACCCTAGTGTCCTTAACTTTGTCCTTGTTAGGCACCATGAATACGAGTCTCCTGCTTAACAGTTCAATTGGGGAAAACCCACCCTAACCCATCTGCCATCCTGCAGTCAATCTGGGTAAAAGACATACACTTGTGAATACAATCCTTCTACAAATAATATCTCGGGTCAGGCAACATCTTGCAACTATCTCCCGGTCCTCTCACCGAGATAGAGTAACTGCAGGTATTTTGTCCAACTTTTACCACCAATACTCTTTCTGTCTTTGTGGATCGCTCTTCCAAGCTTCCATTTTCGATGAATGTCTTTGAACCGAACCCAAACCTCACTGTCAGGTGTCCTTTTTGGCTTGGGAACATGAAGGTAGTCCCACACAAGTTCATCCTCCCATGATTCCCAGGAACTTTCCAGTCTCTGGCAGTACCTTTCCCTTGGGCTTTCACTCATGTGATCGATAGTCCATGTGCCACTCATAAACGATCAATCGCCCAGTTTCCTTCCGCTTTGTTGCTAATTCATCCGCAATGTTCCTCAGTTTCCTTTATCTCTTTGTGGCCCGTTCCCCTCCCCGCAGGGGCGGCCTACGACATCCACGACTACACGTGGCAAGATGTCGTCTGTTCCTCCATGAGGACTGGATCTCCACCCTTCTCGCTAAGGTGAAGCTCCGTTGGCTCCCCGGAGGGGAAAAACCTCCAACTTCCCCTCCGGGAACCAGGCTGGCTCTCTCGCTCCTCAGAGCAGGACTGGACTCGAACTCCCCCGGGCAACACGTGACACCCTTTTTATATGAGAGTCCCGGGATTACCAAGCAAATTAATGATTGGCCGAGACCAACACATAAACCGCCTGTCACTCAAATATAGACATCAAACAATACAGGCCTGCTGTGAATAGCATCAGCCTGTCTAAATTTACCTGTAACAGAAAGCTAACAAGAAAGGTCACCTACATAAAGGTAGGTGCCTGCTACATACATTTATTTGGGTATAAGAAATGTAGCATGCACTGTTGAATATTTGAATCATAAATGTAATAGTTATTTTGTGTAGCGGTGTGTTGCCACTAGTAACTAACATCCACCATATCACCCTGCTGCCAGACCTCCATATATTGCTTCTGAAACAATGAACAGTCATTTGTTTTGTTTTGTTTTTTGTTTTGTTTATTGGGGGATATAACTTAGTTGGGGGAAACGATATAAGGGATGCCCATAGATCAAATTACTTTGCCATGATATTTATAAATTAGAACTTTGTTTGAGCCTTGAAGAAATGATGCACATGTATAACATCTACAGTCTATTCCCTGCATCACCATGCAGATTATTGCTCCTCCTCTGCATAACTCCTGCAGACTATTGCTCCCAGGAATGCTTCCCTCCTGCACAAACGTATTCTGTAGCACATTATGTTTCTTGACACATCCTCTTTTATATGCAAATGAACCCACTCTGAATAGTTTCTAATGCTGACTCTGATTACTTGCTGCTACTAGGCCAGAGGTCTGCAGTACCGCTCCCCGGAGGCCTAGTAGTTTAGTAGCATGTGCTGAACGGTGGACTACTGTTCCCAGCTAGTCCAGCCTGCAAATCCTGTGCCCTCGGGCCGCATCGATTTGACACTATTCCCCACAGTCTCTCCTCTGTTCCAGGACTCCTCATCAATGACCGTGTAAAGATGAGGACTTCATCCATGACCGTGTAAGGATGAAGTTCCCTCCCAGACTTCCTGGCATGCCTCCACATCCCGCTCTCCACTGTGGTACACTCACCGACCTTTCTCTGCCCCAAGTCCATGATGGAGAACTTAACTGGACCGTACGTTCCGACAGCTTCTCCTGCCCCTCTGCTCCAGGAACTCCTCATCAATGACCGTATAAAGATGAGGACTTCATGCATGACCATGTAAGGGTGAAGTTCCCTCACAGCTCTCCTCCCGCGATTGTGCACCCCCCCCCAGATGGGGTTGCCCTCCTGCTGCTGTCTAGTACTCTATTCTTCACTTCCCCTGGCCGACAACTCCCCCCAGTGGCCTGTTACCTCAGCCTATAAGGGAGGCCTGCCAATTCCAGTTGGGGATTGGTCAGGGTTCCTCACATGAGCTGCCTGCCACTCCAGTACTAGGCCCTGCCCCTCTTCCAGAACATTCTTTTCTGCAAGCAGGGGAGGCGTCCAAGCACTGAAGCACAGGTGATCACACCCACTGCTACACTAACCACTCCCTGCCCCCGGGAAAAAACAAACAGGCCTAGCCTGAAGCATAGGCCTGCCTAAATTTACCTGTACTGACAGTTCCTTACCAAAAAAATCCTCACACTAGCACCTACCTATGGTAGAGAGTGCTACATTTGCTGCTAAGAATATTCTTTGAAAGACAACCTGTTTGGAGTTAAATTCAGGTTTGTCCTTTGATTCTCTTTTCATTCATTCCTTTGAGTAAACCATTTCTGATATTGCTGTTGTTACCTAAAGGAAGAAATGTTTGAACCCAGGCTTTCAGAGGTGGCAGAGGACTCACAGGGTCAGGGAAACCAGAGGGGTATTGTTTTATCTTGCAACCCTCAAGAGGGCAGCACTACAAAGGTATTCCACCGCGCTGGAGAAAATTAGATCATGCTTTATGAGGCTCGGTTTACAGTAGTGCAGGCCGTGCGTCCTGCATTTGCTTGGGCACACCAGCCCATTAATTTAATAGGCTGTTGTGCCTTGTGAATGCACAAAAAAGGTGCATGCACTTTTTGAAAAACGCAGCCGCAGGGAAACTGTATGGTCTTTTTGACCATGCAGTTTTCTTGTGGTCCCAGCGTGTCTCACAAGAGCAGTGCTTGGTTGTGGGTGCGGGAATCAATGCATTTCCCGCAACTGGATGGCGCGGCCCAATCCTCTGGATTAACTGTGGATATAAGATTGTGTATATGGAGGTTTTCTTTTTTTTTCAATTGGTTGAACTAGCAATGGCTAGTTATTAACATAACTGTAAATTGTAAAAAACTAAACCTGTTGAGAGCAATTGTTCTCTATCAAAACTGATAGTTACATAGTTAGGCTGGTCATACATTATACAATTCTCTTCTTTAATTTCCTTTAGATTAACCTTCAACTATGTAGTACAAGTACCTGCTTGATTGCATACAAATTGAAAGTGTCTAGGTTTGACCTCATTTTTATGGTTTTGGTAAATCTAAAGAAAAATTGTACGAGAAAATTGTATAATGTATGGCCAGCCTAACTACGTAACTATCATATATCAGTTTTGATAGACTGCAATTGCTCTCAAAAGGTTCCTTTTTTACAATTTACATTTATATTAATACTGTAAGTAGCCATTGCTGAAAACAATTTAGGAGGCACTATATTCACTATGTCTGTTAGCTAATCCTGTTCTTTGGGTTTGGGTGACAAGAGCCTTGGTCCTGGCAGTCAGCTTTGGGAACAAAGTGTCATTCTACTGCCCCTGACCTCTAACCTTAAAGTGATACTAAAGTCTATTTTTTTAAAATGTAAAAATAACAAACATGTTATACTTACCTTCTCTGTGTAATGGTTTTGCACAGAGCAGCACAGATCCTCCTCTTTTCGGGTCCCTCACTGGCGCTTTTGGTCCCTTTCTGCTACCAAGTGCCCTCACAGCAAGCAGCTTGCTATGGGGGCACCCGAGCTGCTGCTCAGTGTGTCTATTCAGATATGGAGCCACGGTTGGGCCACACCCTTTCTCTCTCCTCATTGGCTCACTGAATTTTATTGACAGATTGGCTTCCCGCTGCAGCCTCAGCCCATAAGGAGGGAGAGTCCCGGGCTGCCATGACTCTCGTGCAACATCGTTGGAGCGAGATGGGCTCAGGGAAGTATTAAGGGGACTGAGGGGGCTTGCTGCACACTGAAGGTTTTTTATTGCTTTGCATTAAGATAAAAAAACGTCTGACTTTAGAACCACTTTAACCTGAGCCCCAAGATTACCCAACAATAGACCCTCCCCTCAACCTTACCCTAAAACTTATAGGAACAAATAGGTGAATGTGCTTGCATGAGCAGGATGAATGTGTTTGCATGTGCAGGACCCAGATGTACACCTCTGGGATTGCTGTATCAAGCACAAAGGTAAGTACCGTATTTTTCCAAGTTGGCTGCAGTCAGGGGGTGAGAGCACGCCTTTGGGGACAATTTGTATCAAAGGTACAGTTGTTCTTTAAAGTGGACCTGAACTTAACAGCTGAAGATTTGTTCAATTATAGGGAACATCTAGGAATGGTAATGTTACCTAAGTATTACCCTGAGAAGTTAACATTTTGTTTGAATTCCTCCTGAAACTCATCACTAATCATTAGGGGGGCAGCTCTGACATGTGGAGGCAAAGATCTGCTTCTATCAAGGTGGCCACCTACACAAACAGACACAGTAAAGTAAAGGCATGGTAAATCAGTAAGGTTGAAAAGATCAGCTGCAGAGAGATCACAGACAAAAATACTGATTAGTCCTTCGCCCTCCCTCTGGTTGACTTCTCTGGCACAGTTTAGGCCTTCTCTAATCCTTAAAGTAGAACTAAAGGCAAAACTTTTTCTCATTTTGGATAGAGTAAGGAATGGTTATATCCCCTGTTAGATTTTTATCCAACTATAAGCATAAAATACCCAAGCTTAACTGCATACAGTGGAACCTCGGATTACGAGCATAATCTGCTCCAGGAGTATGCTCTTAATCCACAGTACTCGCATATCAAGCAAGTTTTCCCATTGAAGTCAATGCGGCCAGAGGCGGGGGGGGGGGGGGCACCGGAGAGCCTCAGAAATGGCCAAAAAGGCCCAAAGACAATTCGGCTGACCTCGGCAAACCTTGGAAAGACTTCCTACCTGAGATTTGCCGAGGTCAGCCGTGCTGTCCTCGGCCTGTCTATGCATTTCTGAATGGCGCTGATCGACTGCGATCGGCGACGTTCGATTCTGCTCGGCTCCGGCGCCCCCCCACCTCAGGCCAAAAGCAGTACTGCACACTGCTTTGGCCTGAATTGTGCTCGTTTTGCGAGACAACACTCGCAAACCGAGTTACGATTTTTAAAGATACAGTGCTCGTATTGCGAAACGATTGTTAACCGCGTTACTCGCAATCCGAGGTTCCACTGTAGTTGCCAACAGTCCCGATTTTCCCGGGACAATCCCGATTTTGGGACCCTCGTCCCAATCGGAGGCCATCCCGATTCGGGATTTTGCCTTTTCTCCAGGGAAATCGGGAATGTTTGGCTCTGCAGCAGTTGAACTGGCTCCTGGCTCCAACAAAATGGCCGTCGGCGCCACTGCGAGATCTCTTTCCCCTTGTGTTCAGTGGAGAGGGACTCGATCCGTGCAGCCAATGAATCGGCTTCTCTCTTCGCAATTCTGAAGCCGGGGTTAGCTGCACGGATCAGCCCCTCCCCTCTCCGCTGAACACATGGCACCGCTTGTGGAGTTTGCTCTGCTCTGCCGTTGTCCCTCTCAGTGTACAGCCCGGGCCAGCGATGTAACTATGTACAGGGGGGGGTTAATAAGTACAGGGGGGTAACTATGTACAGGGGGTAACTATGTACAGGGGGTAACTATGTACAGGAGGGGTTACTATGTAAAGGTGGGGTAACTATGCACAGGGGGGGTAACTATGCACAGGGGGGTAACTATATACAGGGGGGTAACTAGGGGGAGAGGGGTAACTATGTACAGGGAGGGTAACTATGGCTCTGCTTGGGACACTGGTGTAAGGACTGAGGCTCCGCTGGGGACACCAGATGTAAGGATGGACTCTTTTGGGGGCACCTGATGCAAGGAGGGACTCTGCTGGGGGCACATGATGTAAGAACAGACTCTGCTGGGGGCACTTGATGCAAGGACGGACTCTGCTGGGGGCACCTGATGGCATTTGGTGGCAGGCGACGTGGCAGGTGACACACTCAGGGGTCCCACTGATTCTGGATTATGGTGAGTTAAATGATTTCATTCTATTTTACAATTTAATAATAGTAATAATGCGGGGTGCTTGAGTACCCAAACTTAACACAACAGAACACATAAGTAGGAGAGTCTCCTATGGGGGAAGTGCGTAACAGGTAGCACAGCAAGGACTCAGTTCCTATCGGCGGGAGCGGGGCGCTCCACCGTTTGTATTTCCTGGAGGCAACATGTGGTTAAGGGATCACTTATAGATAATCATACCTTCATATGTTGATTAGAGCCATACACTTAGAACTATACAAGGGTTCAAACTTAGTTACAGTAGTCCTTAAGGGAACCTAAATGGAGAGAGGCAAATTAACAGCAGCAAAGAACAGATATACATATCTAAAGCAAGGGACATAACTGAGGGGGGGAAGCTCCCTCCCCCCGACCCATCCTGCACCCCGCAGCATCCAGTGTCAGCAGCAGATATAGGCAAAACCCCAAGTGGGGTGAGGTACAGGACAGTCACTCATAACAGCCATGTAGCACCAGCAGGGTAGGGAGAACATCATCCTCCTAACACCACTGCACCCCCTGGTCCGCTAATAAAGGGAAAATCAGCAGCCCCCCCCCCCCCCCAAGGTTCCCAGGCATTCGGATCAAGCGATGCAGTCTCACACTCTAGGGAGGCCAGATCACGGAGTGTCGGGGGGTGGGAATAGCCGACGGCCTGACTTCGTTGTGTGGCGCAAACAGGGTCCAGTCAAGTTCAGGAGAGCAGACCTCTCCGGTATGCCGATCAGTGGGGGGGGGGGGTCCGGAGCCATGCAGCCCCTCCAAGCAGTAACCAAAGCCATCATGCAGCTTCATATATCAGGGCCACCATTCCCTCAGCAAAATGAAGATGTCATCCGGGCAACAGGGAGGCCCCCCACAGAGAGTATTATAGGCTTAGAGGAGCATAGAGAGAGGTCTGCCGGGCTTACCATTGGAGATACTAGGTGCACAGGGTGGGGAAGGGCAGCTGCAAGAAGTGTCATAGGAAGGGTCAGCGATCACGAGGAAGAGATTCAAGCCATTTGGACGCCTTGTCCGGGGAGGTAAAGTAATTGGTAGACTCACCATCCACCACCCGGAGACGCGCTGGGAACATCATGTTTTACTTGAGCCCTTTGGTGTGTAGCTGGGCCTTGACCCAGTCGAAGGTTCTGCGGAGCCTCTACGTTTCCACCAAGTAAACGGGGAATATCATGATCCTCCCATTTTCATGGTGCAGTTCAGCCAACTTCTGTGCTACCCATAGGACCAGGTCCCAGTCCCTAAAGTTCAAGAGACGGAATATAAAGGTGCACGGCGGGGCGCCTGGCGGGCCCTTGGCAGATGGCATTCTATGCGCCCGTTCTACCGCGAAATGAGGGGAAAATGTTGCAGTTGAGGTAGGAGCATGCACAGCAACTGCTCCATGTAGGCCGCTGGATCTCGCCCCTCCACTCCCTCCGGAAGACCCACCAGTCTCAGGTTGTTGCTACGATTCCTGTTCTCTTGGTCTTCAGCATGAGACTCCATAGCTTTCATCTTGACCTGTAGCGTGTGGAGGGAGGGAGGCATCATGGTCGCGCACTGTATCTTCGGTGTCTCCTACCCTCCATTCCACCTCCGACAGCCTGTCACGGTATTTGTCCATGTCTCGCCTTATCAGTCCCATCTCCATCTGCATCTGTTCTATTTTGGTTGTAAGTGTAGATTGGCAGCCCAAGATAGCTTGCATGAGTGCCTGAAATTGCTCAGTCCCCAGGGGAGGTGGATCAGGCTGCTCCATCATGTTTGTGCAAGAAGGCGCACGCGGGCCCCGAGACGGCGGCGGTGTTTTAGGAGCCAAGTACCGCTTTCTCTGCGATCCGGAGGTCCCCGTTCTCATGCCCTCTCTAAATCTCTCTAAAACTGAGCTATTAATATTCCCCCCTGCCCGTGCCCCTCTCCATGACTTTTCCATCAAAATCAACAATGCAACTATCAGTCCCTCCCCTCACGCCAGGGTACTAGGTGTAATCCTAGACTCTGACTTGTCATTTCAGCCTCAAATCCAATCGCTGTCAAAAGTTTGTAGAATTCACCTCCGTAACATCTCTAAAATTCGCCCTTTTTTAACAAATGAAACCACCAAGCTCCTCATTCACTCCCTTGTTATCTCTCGCCTTGACTATTGCAACTCCCTTCTCATTGGCCTACCGCTCCATAGGTTATCCCCTCTTCAGTCTATCATGAATGCTGCTGCCAGACTTATCCACCTTACCAACCGCTCAGTGTCTGCCAACCCTCTACTTCAATCCCTACACTGGCTCCCAATCACCCAGCGAATTAAATTCAAAATTCTAACAACAACATACAAAGCCATTCACAACTCTGCCCCAAGCTACATCACTAATCTTGTCTCCAAATATCACCCAAATCGACCTCTCCGCTCTTCTCAAGACCTCCTGCTTTCAAGCTCTCTCATCTCCTCCTCCCATGCTCGTCTCCAGGATTTCTCCAGAGCCTCTCCCATCCTCTGGAACTCGCTACCTCCATCTATCCGGCTATCCCCTACTCTTGCTACCTTCAGGCAATCCCTGAAAACTCATCTCTTCAGGAAAGCCTATCACGTCTGCAACTAATCTCCTACCACTTCCACCAGCTCATTCCCCACAGTTACAACCTTTTGTACCACCTGCCCCACCCTATTAGATTGTAAGCTCTTCTGAGCAGGGCCCTCTTAAACCTATTGTATTGTATTATAACTGTATTGTCTCCCTTTTATATTGTAAAGCGCTGCGTAAACTGTTGGCGCTATATAAATCCTGAATAATAATAATAATAATGCCCGGTGTCTGCCCACACCTCTCAGCCAGTTCAGGTTAGCTGTAGATCCCGTAAGGCCGGAGAAATATGCCTGCCAGGTGTGGAGCTCCCTTCACTCACGTCCGGTTAGGTCGCCTGTTTGACCACGCCCCCGCCTATGGAGATTTTTAAGGGTCCAAGTTTGTCGCCATTCCACGAGCAGCGCAATTTTGAAGCCTGACATGCTGGGTATCAATTTTACTCAGCGTAACATTATCTTTCACAATATAAAATAAATTGGCTTAACTTTACTGTTGTCTTATTTTTTTAATTCCAAAAAGTGTATTTTTTTCCCCAAAAAAATTGCGCTTGTAAGATCGCTGCGCAAATACGCTATGACATAAAGTATTGCAACGACTGCCATTTTATTCTCTAGGGTGTCTAAAAAAATATATATAATGTTTGGGGGTTCTAAGTAGTGTTCTAGCAAAAAAATAAAAAATAATTTTAACTAAACACCAAGTCTGAAAAATAGACCCGGTCCTTAAGTAGTTAAACCCGAACATATATGAATTACACAGGATCTGAGGCTAATTTAGTGCAAATAAGGCACCAAGTGAGTTTAATTACCACCTTTATCTGCCACAGAACCTGTGTAATTAATATGTGTTCAGTTTTAAAAGGATGAGGCGGCAACCCTACACAGAACCCTTTTGCTGTGTGCTCCGCGGCCGCCCCTGGAGATGTATGAACCCGGCTCCATAGAGACGCGGTCACACTCTGCTGTCATGCGATTTGGATGCGGTGAAACTCCCATCCAATTCACATCAACGTGAACCCAGCCTCAAAGATGTATGAATCAGTGGCAGCTGCGGGGTCCAGGGCAGAGGGGAGCCCTGTGGGGAAAAGGAAGGGATGAGGTGGTTTTCCTGCACTGGCAGCCCATATGCTGTATTTATGTGAGCGCATATTTTCCTCACAGGCAGTGACACAGACAGCCCAGTGCAGGCAATAGCAGAGACAGCTCCTGTGAGGAGCTAAAGGGGACCTGTGAGGTGAGGAAGAGCTCAGTCAGGAGGGCCAGACACAGAGCCAGCATTGTGAGAGAGTTCAGGTAGATGTGTGTAAGTGTGTGCTTTATGTGTGCGTTTATAGTGTATTGTGTGTATTATGGCTATGTTTAACCACTGCAGCCCCAGAAGATTTGGCTGTTGAATGACCAGGCCATTTTTTGCGATTCGGCACTGCGTCGCTTTAACTGACAATTGCGCGGTCGTGCGACGTTGCACCCAAACAAAATTGACGTCCTTTTTTTCCCACAAATAGAGCTTTCCTTTGGTGGTATTTGATCGCCTCTGCGGTTTTTATTTTTTGCGCTATAAACAAAAAAAGAGTTACAATTTTGAAAAAAACACAATATTTTGTACTTTTTGCTATAATAAATATCCCCATTTTTTTTTTTTTAAAGCAAATTTTTTCTCAGTTTAGGCCGATATGTATTCTTCTACATATTTTTGGTAAAAAAAATCACAACAAGCGTATATTGATTGGTTTGCGCAAAAGTTATAGCGTCTACAAAATAGGGGATAGATTTATAGCATTTTTATTATTATTTATTTTTTTAAACTGGTAATGGCGGCAACAGCGACATTATGGCGGACACATCGGACACTTTTGAAACATTTTTGGCACCATTGGCATTACTACAGCGATCAGTGCTATAAAAATGCATTGATTACTGTGTAAATGTCACTGGCAGTGAAGGGGTTAACACTAAGGGGCGGTGAAGGGGTTAACTGTGTTCCCTGGGAGGTGATTCTAACGGAAGGGGGAGGGGACTGACTAGAGGAAGTGACGGATCTAGGTTCCTAGCTAATAGGAACACACGATCTGTCACTCCTCTCAGAACAAAACAGGGAAGTGTTTACACACACATTCGTCCCTGTTCTGTGTCTCCTGCTCACGATCGCTTGTCGGCCACGAGCATCGGCACCCCCGACCGCGCCTGCTATCCTGATCCTGGGAGCCGACGTATAGCTTCAACGGTCCACGGGATCATGCCGCCCTGCCGCCGTATAATGACGGCGGCTGGTCGGCAAGCGGTTAAACTGGCCTGAACGGTAAAATACAGCGTTTTCCAGTGCAAGGAGCTGCCTGAGGCACATTTCAGTGCTCACACGTTTAGTTTTTTCAACTTTATTTGAAGTGTCATTCATGTCACAAAGCACGGTGTATTGCCCTGCAGTGTTCTGCCATGGAAGGTGGTGCAGAAAGATACAGAAATGCTGCATTTATCTGCACTGCACATCACAGTAGTGTTGTGATATGAACGGGGCACATACAAAACAATGTAAGACAATAAAATGGTGCTGCACTTATATATGTACATATATACAGTATCTCACAAAAGAGGGTACATCCCTCACATTTTTGTAAATATTTTATTATATCTTTTCATGTGACAACACTGAAGAAATGACACTTTGCTACAATGTTAAGTAGTGAGTGTGCAGTTTGTATAACAGTGTAAATTTGCTGTCCCCTCAAAATAACTCGCATAACACACATCCATTAATGTCTAAACCGCTGGCAACAAAAGTGAGTACACCCCTAATTGAAAATGTCCAAATTGGGGCCAATTAGCCATTAGCCCTGGTGTCATGTGACTCGTTAGTGTTACAAGGTCTCAGGTGTGAATGGGGAGCAGGTGTGTTAAATTTGGTGTTATCCCTCTCACTCTCTCATACTGGTCACTGGAAGTTCAGCATGGCACCTCATGGCAAAGAACTCTCTGAGGATCTGAAAAAAGAATTTATGCTCTACATAAAGATGGCCTAGGCTATAAGAAGATTGCCAAGACCCTTAAACTGAACTGCAGCACAGTGGCCAAGACCATACAGCGGTTTAACAGGACAGGTTCCACTCAGAACAGGCCTTGCCATGGTCGACCCAAAAGAAGTTGAGTGCACGTGTTCAGCGTCATATCCAGAGGTTGTCTTTGGGATATAGACGTATGAGTGTTTCCAGCATTTCTGCAGAGGTTGAAAGGGTGGGGGTCAGCCTGTCAGTGCTCAGACCATACACCACACACTGCATCAAATTGGTCTGCATGGCTGTCATCCCAGAAGGAAGCCTCTTCTAAAGATGATGCACAAGAAAGCCCGCAAACAGTTTGCTGAAGACAAGCAGACTAAGGACATGGATTACTGGAACCATGTCCTGTGGTCTGATGAGCCCAAGATAAACTTATTTGGTTCAGATGGTGTCAAGCGTGTATCGCGACAACCAGGTGAGGAGTACAAAGACAAGTGTGTCTTGCCTACAGTCAAGCATGATGGTGGGAGTGTCATAGTCGACCACTGCCTTGCTAAAGAAGCTGAGGATAAAGGTGATGGACTGGCCAAGCATGTCTCCAGACCAAAACCCTATTGAGCATCTGTGGGGCATCCTCAAACAGAAGGTGGAGGAGCGCAAGGTCTCTAACATCCACCAGCTCCGTGATGTCATCATGGAGGAGTGGAAGAGGACTCCAGTGGCAACCTGTGAAGCTCTGGTGAACTCCATGCCCAAGAGGGTTAAGGATGTGCTGGAAAATAATGGTGGACACACAAAATATTGACACTTTGGGCCCAATTTGGACTATTTCACTTAGGCGTGTACTCACTTTTGTTGCCAGCGGTTTAGACATTAATGGCTGTGTGTTGAGTTATTTTGAGGGGACAGCAAATTTACACTGTTATACAAGCTGTACACTCATTACTTTACATTGTAGCAAAGTTTAATTTCTTCAATGTTGCCACATGAAAAGATAGAATAAAATATTTACAAAAATGTGAGGGGTGTACTAACTTTTGTGAGCTACTGTATGTGTGCGAAATCAATATACTTTGGAATTTGCAATTGTGCTTTTCAAGTTTCTGTATCAAAGTAAAAAATGCAAAATTAATAGTGTCCCAAAAGATGTATGGGTTTTTTGTTTTTTTTAAAGAAATATACGTACCTAGGTGGATGCCGCATCTGTCCCCCAGAGCCTCTAACACTGAGAACCGAGCGATCGAACACCACCGATCGCTCGGTTCTTGCAGCTTTCTGAGCAGAGAGCTGGTGACTGTCAGTCACCGCTCTCTGCTCTGCCCCCCCCCCCTTACACTCACACTGGAGAGCTGAGCTATAGAGGGTGCGGCCGGCTGAGACCGGCTCTGTCACATCAGCAGACAGCGGACTTCAGCCCGCTATCTGCTGAAAACGGGTCATAGGACTGCAGAACGAACTGCATTCCTGTAATTCACAGAAAAAAAAATGAAAAGCCAGACGAGCTTTGGTTGTACTTCTTCTTTAGACTCCTTTCACACTGGGGCGGTTTTCAGGCGCTTTAGTGCTGGAAATAGCCTTTGCTAAGTGCCTGCAAACAACCTCCCATTCATTCAAGTATGACTATTCACACACTTAGTGCTCCCAAAACGCCCCGCCCATTGGAATTAATTTTTGGGGTTTTTTTGGGTTCAAAGCGCCCGCTAGTGGCCGAAAAGCACAAGAAAAGGAGGAGCCAAGAGTTCCGGTGGGGGACACCAAAAGAGGAGAATTGGGGCCACTCTACTGCACAGAGCAGGTAAGTATATAATGTTTGTTATTAAAATTTAAAAAAAAAAATGATATATACACGTGCACACACACACTTTACAATCACTTTAATGGAATCCCTTGAGGCCCCCCCAGGTCACCAGAACTAGTGTCCCCATTGGAAGCTTTCCACTCTATTACCTTTCCGGGACAACCCAAAATTTGGTATTTTTAACGGGGGGTACAGCACCAATAAATACCTGACAGATGTTCTAATCCCTCTCAACTTTATCCAAAACTAAAAATAAAAACAACAAAGTTTTGCCTTTAGTTACACTTTAAGACTAGGTTCACACATGTCCGTCTGTGGTTTGCAGTCATTTTTTAAAAAGGAGTCCGGTGCCTCTTTGTTCACTGGTACAGGTGCAAATTTTTACTTGAATGCGCACCTACACCAGGCCTAAAATTGCACAGGACTCTTTTCAAAAATGAACCGCGGCCGCCCTGGACATGTGTGAACCGGCTCCATTGCAAGCCGATCCAGTTCAAATTTTATGCAAATCGGATGTGGTTCAAATCGCAACCAATTCGCATATATGTGAACCAAGCCTAAATAAGTTCACTTTCAAAGCATGGTACACGTTACACCCATAATTCGGGTGCAACGAGTAACATGTTCCAAACCAGGGGCGGACTGACAACTCATGGGGCCCCTGGGCAATAGGAGATTATGGGGCCCCCAGGCAATAGATTATGGGGCCACACAGTAGATACACACACACACATACAGTATACACACACAGACACACAATATACACACACAGTATACACACACACACACACTGAAAAGGTACTGGAGAGGCGGGGCAGCTATAATCTTGGGATTTTTAAAAAAACACAAATTTTTACATACTGTCCCTGGTTTTATTGAGGCTGGCAACACTGATGGGGCCCCTTAGTGGCATGGGGCCTCGGGCAGTGCCCGAGTGCCCAAATGGTCAGTCCGCCCCTGCTCCAGACCTGCCCCCCCACAACCCTGATTGCCCCCTCTGTGATAATGGGCTGGAGACCTTCTCCCCATACTCACTGTTACAGTTTGAAAATAGTGTGGCAGTGTGGGACTCCACTCACATGCCCACATCATTCATTCTCAGCGGTCCCTGAATGAGAAAACAACATGTACTATCAGCCATTGCGGCTGAAGGCTTGTAGTTCTCAGTGGACTACTTGGGAGCTGATGAGCGTGCTCGTAGTTCATTCACAAATGTAAATAGTCAGCCTGTAGTGGAGGTATGGACTAAAATGTGCAGAGCTGGTCTGCAGGGCCCTCCTGACATTGCACCCCTGATCACGGGTACAATGTTTTGTAGGCTCCTTAGGTTAAAAAATAATAAATGCACTTTTTTTCCTGCAAAAAATATGTGCATTTATTATTTTTTTCCAAAAGGTGAACTTAGCCTTTAAAGTAGAGTTCCACCGAAAAGTGGAACTTCCACTCATCAGATTCCTCCCCCCCTCCGGTGACACAGTTGGCACCTTTCAGGGGGGAGGGGGGTACAGATACCTGTATATTACAGGTATCTGTACCCACTTCCGGCATAGATAGCCGCAGAATCTGCGGTTATTTACGCCACTTCCTGCTCCCTCCCGGCTGCCTGCTGGGAAACACATGGGTCCCACAGGCAGCAGAGACCATCCGTATTACGCTGCGCGACTCGCGCATGCGCAGTAGGGAACCGGGAAGTGAAGCCGCACGGCTTCACTTCCTGATTCCCTTACCGAAGATGGAGGCGGCAGCACCCGAGGACGGAGAGACGCTTCGGTCTCGGGTGCCGACATCGCGGGCGCCCTGGACAGGTAAGTGTCCATGTTTTAAAAGTCAGCAGCTGCAGTATTTGTAGCTGCTGACTTTTAAAAAAAAATTTTTCGGTGGCGCTCCGCTTTAACCACTTGACAACTGAGCACTTAAACCCCCTTCCTAACCAGACCAATTTTCAGCTTTCGGTGCTCTTACATTTTCAATGACAATTACTCAGTCATGCAACACTGTACCCATGTGAAATTTCTGTCCTTTTTTCCACACAAATAGAGCTTTCTTTTGGTGGTATTTAATCACCGCTGGGTTTTTTATTTATTTATTGCGCTATAAATCAAAAAAGACTGAAAATTCGGTAAAATAAAATAAAAAAATCTTTGTTTCTGTTAAAATTATTATTGCAGAGTATTGCACATTATTGCAGAGTATTGCACAATATGGGCACAGAGCAGCACTGTGGGAACTACAGATGCAGCCCACAGCGCTGCTAAAAAGATCCCTCCCCCTCTCCCCTCGCACTGTGCAGATCGGTACAGAGAGGGGAGGGAGGAACCGGCGTCATGACATGACGCCGGTTTGTTTACAAGTGACCGCTCCGTCATTTGACGGAGCGATCACATGGTAAACGGCCGCTACAAGCGGCCATTTACCACAATCCCTGATGCGCCGGGTCCTCTGGACCCGGCATTCACGGGTGCTTGCATGAGCGCACCCGAGCAACATTCTGGGAGGACGTCCATGGACGCCCACCCAGAATAAGCCGTCCGCGCTGTAGCTATCTTTCGGCTAAGGCCCGGTCGGCAAGTGGTTAAATCAAGGTCCACAAGTGCATTGCATGTAACACAATCCAGCTTCATAACCCATTAGTGCAATTCAGTGCAACTTTCACCATCCCTTTGGGTACACTCTTGCCTCAATGGATGGACCTTTGGTTGAAAAGGTCTTATCAGCGCAAGTCCCCTTTAACCCTTTCGCTGCCATTTTGGATTTTGTTTTTTACACATATGTTTAAAAAAATTATAAAAAATCACTTACCATGTTTACCATTATCATCAAAACTAAAAGTACAAGAAAATCCCAAATTTTGGGCTGCCATCAGAACAGTAATAGAAGGGAAATCTTCCAAAGGAGACACTAGTTCTGGAGACCCTGGTGTCACCCTGTAATTCCTTCACTTTGTAGGGATTTCCTCTCACTACCTGTTGTGGCTATGGGACAGGAAGTGAAGGAAAATCTCCCCTATGGAGAAAGGGGTTATAACCCTCATTTACTCTATCCAAAATGAAAAAAAAAAAAAGTTTTGCCTATAGTTCTACTTTGAAATCGGGAAACAAAGCTATGGCCACAAAATGCACCAAAGCAACTTCACACTCAGACCTTAGGCAGATGATGGTCTCAAAGGAAGAAAAAAAAATAGTGCATAGTGCCCTCCCTATAACTAAAACATCTTTATTAAAAATATTCATCATTGCACTTGTGTGTATTATAAGGCAATAGGGCCCATCTGTACACTTGACCCGGGACAACGTTTTTACATACCCAGTGCTGCTTGACACATCCTCTCAACACGATACACAGCCTCTCGCTATCCTCTGGATGGTTCAGAGCCCCCTTTCACCCACGTTATCTCCTTACTTCTGTTTAAGTGTTATGTCACAATTAACTTTGCCGCTGTTGACAAAGTATACTTGGTGTTTGCCAAAGTGTTTGACACAGTTCTCTACATGTGGATAATGAGTAAGGTAAAGCAAGATTTAAACCCAAACCGAAAATGTAATATATATAGCAGATTACCAATTAACAGATGTGATGGCTGCATTTGTTTTCCTTTTTTTTTGTTATATTTCCCCTCTGTTTTCATATAGTAATCCCACAAGTAAGGCTTGTGGCCTGCTATCCCATTAACCCCCACTCCTCCCTAATAACCACTCAACACTGGAATGGGGTAAATTGGCCATAGTAGCCATTTTATTAACCAAAATATAAATAATTAACATAATAACAAAATAAACCTTTTTTAATATATCTCCAGTTTTATCACAAAATGTAGCACAAGGTCCCCCATAGGCATAACCTATAACTGTACCTGCTAGTCATTTTTTAGGCCTCCAGTCGTGGAAACCCCAACTCGGAGATGACTAGCAGGTACCCATATACCAACTGGGAGCCGTAACTCATACGGGTCCCTACACCATGCCTTTTTTGCTGAAACAGGACCTTGCACCCCGCCAATTGTCGCAAACCACCACTTAGGTTGCTGCATATCACCACCGAACCAGCTAAATTGTAGGGCGGGCCAATTGACGCCTCCCCTTCCTTTCCTAGAAACTCTCTCACTGCTCCTCCCCTTCCGGTCTGCACTCCAACTAACAGTTGCCACCCCCTTCCTATCCCATACAAGCCCCATTAACCCCTGTCATGCCGGCCTTGCGTTAAATTACCTTTCAGGTAATGCTCCAGGCCTTTCTTTTTGAAAATCAGACTTACTGGCTGGATCACCAGGTGAAAACAGAAGAAGAAAGCCTAAAAAAGAAAATGAATGCAGCCATCACATCTAAGAAATAATAAGCTGCAATGTAATGTTTGCTTTTGGGTTTAATACCACTTTAACCACTTGACTTCTGGAAGATCCCCCCCCCCCACCACCACCACCCTTCATGACCAGGCTATTTTTTTGAGATATGGCACTGTTACTTTAACTAATAATTGCGCAGTTGTGCAACGCTGTACCCAAATAAAATTGTTTTCTTTTTTTTCTCACAAATGGAGCTTTCTTTAGATGTGATTTGATCACCTCTGCGGTTTTTATTTTTTGCACTATAAACAAATAAAGACCCACAATTTTGAAAAAAAATATTTTTTACTTTCTGCTATAATACATATCCAATAAAAAAAGGTAAAAAATCAATAAAATATCTTCATCAATTTAGGCCAATATGTATTCTGCTACATATTTTTGGTAAAGAAAATTGCAATAAGCGTATATTGATTGGTCTGCACAAAAGTTATCGTGTCTACAAACTATGGGATATATTTATGGAATTTTTATTTATTTACTTTTTTCTTACTAGTAATAGCAGCGATCAGCGACTTATAGTGGGACTGCGATATTGCGGACACTAAGTGACACTTTTTGGGGACCAGTGACACTAATACAGTGATCAGTGCTAAACAATATGCACTGTCACATCAGGGGTGATCAATGAGTTAACTGTGTACCTAGCCAGTGCTTGTGTACTGTGTGAGAGGTGCTTTTACTAGGGGAAGGCATTGATCCATGTTCTCCTTGCAGGAAGTGCAGGATCACGTACTAGGGATGTGATCCTGCGCAGCAGAGCCGCCTTGCCGCCGTATATATAAGTTATACGGTCGGCAATCGGAACTGCTCGCATAATTTGTAATCAAAACATATTTGCCACTTTGAAGCTTCCCTCCAACCACTTTGTATATTATTTTATTTATTTATATATATATATATATATATATATATATATATATATATATATATATATATATATATATATATATATATATATATATATATATATATATATGTATATGTATGTATATATATATATATATATATATATATATATATATATATATATATATATATATATATGTAGTTTGATTCTAATATGCTGCAGAAATCTCCCTCCACTGAGTCTGGCTGCAGCCATTTTAACTGTGGGCAGCTGAAGCTTCTGTATGTTCACTTCCTGGATTTACAGAAACATACATATATATACAGACAGACACACTCACACCCCTGCTTGCCTGCACATTTCTCCTCTCTTGATGAATACATATGGATCTCCTGTTATCTCCGCCCTCATCCACCCCCTTCCTGGAGCTCTCCTTGGCTCTCCTATCATTCATCCCTCCTCCACTCTCCTGCCCCCCCCCCCCCCCGCTGGCAGAGAGAGAGCTGTGCATGATGTCATAAGCCTAGGCAGTAGGCGAGGTTGAAAAAAGACACAAGTCTATCCAGTCCAACCTATGTGTGTGTGTGTTTTTACTGACTTAACCACTTCATTACCATACACTTATGCACCTTCCCGCCCAGACCAATTTTCAGCTTTCAGCGCTCTCACACTTTGAACGACAATTACTCAGTCATGCTACACTGTATCCAAACAAAATTTTTATCATTTTCTTCTCACAAATAGAGCTTTCTTTTGGTGATATTTAATCACCGCTGGGTTTTTTATTTTTTGCGATATAAGCGGAAAAACTGCGAAAATTTTGCAAAAAACACAAGTTTTTTTAGTTTCTATTGTAGAATGTTGCAAATAAGTCATTTTTCTTCATAAATTTGTGGCAAAATTTATACTGCTACATATCTTTGGTAAAAATAACCCAAATTTATGTATATTATTTGGTCTTCGTGAAAGTTATAGAGCCTACAAACTATGGTGCCAATCACTGAAAATTGATCACATCTGATCACACCTGATGTACTGAAGGCCTATCTCATTTCTTGAGACACTAACAAGCCAGGAAAGTACAAATACCCCCCAAATTACCCTTTTTTGGAAAGTAGACAGTCCAAAGTATTTACTAAGAGGCATGGTGAGTTTTTTGAAGTTGTAATTTTTTCACACAATTCTTGGGAAAATTAAGATTTTTTTTTTAATTTACACAAACTGGTCATATTAACAGGTTTTCTATCACACAGCATATGCATAATTGCAACTACACCCCAAAATACATTCTGCTACTCCTCCCGAGTATGGCGATACCACATGTGTGAGACTTTTACACAGCCTGGCCACATGCAGAGGCCCAACATTGAAGTAGCACTTTCAGGCGTTCTACAAGCATAAATTGCACATATCCTTTCTCAACCATGACCCCGTTTTTGAAAGCACACACCCCAACGTATAATCTATGAAGAATAGAGAGTCTTTTGAACGGTTCATTTTTTTCCAGCTAGTTTTGGAAAATGTGGAAAAAAAATGAAAATGCATTTTTTTTACATAAAGTTGTCCATTTATAAGATATTTCTAACACATAGCATGTACATAGCAAAAATGACACCCCAAAATGCATTCCGCTATTCTTCCTGAGTATGGCGATACCACATGTGTGAGGCTTTTACACAGCCTGGCCACATACAAAGGCCCAACATTGAAGTAGCACTTTCAGGCGTTCTAAAAGCATAAATTGCACATATCCTTTCTCAACCACCTATTACACTTTTGAAGGCCCTGGAGCACCAGGACAATGGAATTGTCCAGTAAATGACCCCATTTTGGAAAGCAAACACCCCAACGTATAATCTATGAGGCATAATGAGTCTTTTGAATGGTTCATTTTTTTCCAGAATTTTTTGGAAAATGTGGAAAAAAAAATGAAAATGCTTTTTTTTTACATAAAGTTGTCCCTTTATAAGATATTTCTAACACATAGCATGTACATAGCAAAAATGACACCCCAAAATACATTCTGCTACTCCTCCTGAGTATGGCGATACCACATGTTTGAGACTTTTACACAGCCTGGCCACATACAGAGGCCCAACATCCAAGTAGCACCTCCAGGCATTCTAGCAGCATTAATTACACATATCATTTTCTGACTACCGGTCACATTTTTGAAAGCCCTTTATATTTCTAACACATAGCAGGTACATACCAAATAACAAAAGATTACCTGTGGTTTTAGAAGTGCAGTGGTCCACAGAGGAGAGCATCGGTCCAGGCAGCAGGCAGGAATGAGGTCAGCGACAGCAAAAGCAATCATCCAGGCAGCAGGCAGGAATACTGTCCATAGTTCGTACAGTCAGAGATACTGTCAGCACAGCCAGAGCACAGCCAGAGCACAGCCAAAGCACAGGTCCAGGTAGCAGGCAGAGGTGTCCTGGCAGAAATACTGTCCAAAGTCAGTAGAGGCAGCAGGCAGATATATATATATATATATATATATATATATATATATATATATATATATATATATATATATATATACGGTATATATACCGTATATATATATTTTTTTCAAGTTATTTTAAATTTTTTACATACAAAATAATCAAACATCCTAAAAACAGATATAAAACAAACCAATATATTAACATGTACTTATCCCACCCTTAGAACAAACCCACCCTTCCCCCTTCCTCTCCTCTCTTACAACTTTAAAAAAAAAAGGCAAAGGTTTCTTCCTTTCTAATTCCTATTCTTCTCCCTTTTACACTTAACTGGTAATCTCCTTAACGTATCTCCACATTAAGCTTGCCACTTTTACCAATTATCCTTGTGATCTCGCTCTTCATCTGGTTCTACACCCCTACCGTCCAAACTCTCTATGTCATATATGTAATTCACAGAAAAAATCCAGTCCCAAATTTTGGGACCTTCCTTTTCCTGCAATTTTTTGGTATCTGGCTTAAAGCTGCATTTAACAAGATCGGGGCAATGGATGTTTTATATTGTTTAATTGATTTGGCTGCCCCATGGGACAAACATGCCCACGGATCTTCCGGTATCTCTTTATTAGTAATTTCTTTTTTTAACTGTATAATTCCTTTCCAGTATTCCTTACTTATGGGGCAATCCCACCATATGTGGGCCATAGTTCCTGGGACCTTGCATCCTCTCTAACAGTCCGCTGACTGATCCGGTTGGAACTTACTTGTCCTATCCGGTGTCGCATACCACCTCGCTAAACATTTATAATTTATCTCAGTCATCCTAGAATCTACTGAGACCCAATGTATCAATTTCCAAATTTTTACTAACATTATTGCAGTGTAGTCCTATTTAGTTTTCCCATTTCTTGATGTACGGCGGAACATCCAGCCCCTCTCTATGCAACTGTATTTTATATAGTCGCAAAATTTTGTTTTTTTATTTTTCTCTCATGCATAGTTGCTCCAACGGACTATAGTCTTCTTCGCCTCTAACTGGCTTTGGAAGTTTTTCGACAAATTGAGTGAGCTGGATGTACCTCCATGCATCTATCGTCATTAAATCAGTGTTAATTTTGAGATCTTGATAAGTGATTATTTTGCCCTTCTTAATATCTTTCAGTTGTGCATTCCCTTTTTTTATCCAATTCCCTCCCACCTCCCTTATCAAAAATTATTTGTCCTTCAGATATATCAAGGGTGAATTATAATCCCAACTATTTTGTGCGTAAATCTTGTCCCATATTTTTAGTGTATTACGTGTTAGTATCAGTGTATTTGGGCGTATTATTCTATGTGTTGGAGGATTCCATATTATGTGACCTAACTGTGTGCTGCTTGTGATATTTTCAATATTTACCCATCTCTTCTCGTTGTCTTCCCTTACCCATTCCATCACCCGTGATAGTGCCACTGCGTTATAATATTTATTGAAATCTGGAATCGCTAAGCCCCCCTGTTTTTTCTCTCTACTCAGTGTTGTAAATGCTATTCAAGGTTTTTTGCCGCTCCAGACAAAATTAATTATACTTCTTAAAGCTCTTAAATAGGACTGTGGGAGAGGAATGGGAAGCATTTGGAACTTATACAAGATTTTTGGAGCTAACAGCATTTTTACTGCGTTAATGCGCCCGATCCAAGAGATAGGACGTGTTGATATTTTTTTTAATATCCTTCTTAATCTCGTCTAACAGAGGTATAAAATTTCTTGAATACATTTTTCTGAGGGAGTTAGTCAGCTTGACTCCTAGGTATTTTGATGTCTTTTCTCCATGGAAATTGGAATTCCTTACTGAGTTTATCTTCAACCTGTTTGGCCATGTTCACATTTAAGATTTCAGATTTGCTGAGATTGATTTTAAAATTTGAGATTTCACCATATTTTTTTAAAGTCTCAAGCAAATTTGGTATCGTTATCCTTGGTTTAGTAATGAAGAAAAGCACATCGTCTGCAAACGCCCCGAGCTTATGCTCCTCAGTCCCAATCTTTATCCCACTGATATCCGGGTTGTTTCGGATATAAGCCAATAGGGGTTCCAGAGTCAGTACAAACAAGAGAGGCGACAACGGACACCCCTGTCTCGTTCCATTTTCCATAGTAAATGGTCGAGATGCGATCCCATTTACTTTAGCAGTCGCCGTTGGATGCTTATTTAGAACACTAACCCATTTGATCCACCGTGGTCCAATTCCAAATTTTTTGTCATGAGTCCCCAGTCTACCCTGTCGAATGCTTTTTCAGCATCCATTGACAGGAATAGCCCTGGGGACCCTTCAGAGATTATAGATTACATTAGGAGCAATGCTCGAACTCCGTTGTCCCTCCACTCTCTTCCAGGAATAAACCCCACCTGGTCCGGATGGACCAAAGTAGTCATTTTTTCTTTCAGCCTCCTTGCTAAGACCTTAGCATACAACTTAGTGTCTGCATTCAATAAGGCAATAGGCCTATAACTGGAGCAGAGCGTTCTATTCTTACCTTCTTTTAGAATCAACGTTAATGATGCCGACAATGCTTCTCCTCCCATATCCCAAATAATGCCTAGGCCATTCCAATACTGACATAACTTCGGAACTAAGAACCCTTTGAATTTTTTAAAGTAAAATATAACAAACCGGTCTGGACCCGGGCTTTTTCCCGAAGCAGAATCTTTTAGTGCAGTGTATATTTTCGGAAATAGGCCTGTCCAAGTCTTCTCTATCACTTTCAGTCAGATTGGGCAGTCCTACTTTATCCAAAAATTCTTCTATCTTCCTTTCCGGTCCTTGACTTTGTTGCACTTTCTGTCTTACTGCATAAAGGGCTTCATAGTACTTCCTAAATTCTTCCGCTATTCCCTTATTTGTAAAGATTAATTCCCCCTTTTTATTTTAGATTTTTTCAATGAAGTTCACTTCTCTTCTCTTTTTCAACATTCTAGCTAAGTGCTTACTAGACTTATTACCCCAGAGATACCTATTTCTCGTAGATACATTAAAAGATCTTCTAGTGTCTTGTTCCATACTGTCTTTGAGTTCCTCTCTCTTAACTATCAGTTGGTGGAAACATTCCTGATCCTGTCCCCTATTTTGTTTGTGTTTTTGTTCAAGTTTATGTATTTCTTCGATGAGGTTTTCCCTTTTTTTTATTCTCTCTTTTTTTTTTCCTGCACCAATTGACAACAGGACCCCCCTAATATAGGCCTTATGGGCCTCCCAAAGAGTGGCATACGATGTCTCCTCGTCATTAATCTTATAAAATAATTCTATTTCTTCCTGTATTTTTCCAGCCACTACCTCATCTCTTAATAAGTTTTCATTTAGTCTCCATGTATATGGTTGTTTTTGGATCCCCGGAATCCTCATCCGCATCGAAATAGGGGCGTGATCGGACAGTGTGGTAATTTTTATGTTCGTCTCCCTTACCAGATCCAACAAACTGTGGTCTACCATCATATAGTCAAGTCCTGAGTACGTCCCATTCACAGGGGAGAAGAAAGTATAGTCCTGCATTTTTGCATGTTGCACTCTCCATACGTCCATAATTTGGCATTGGTGCAACTTACATCCAAACGTTTTTAATGGAACTTTACTCATCCCCTGTGCCCAGGACGTACTATCCAGAGATGGGTTCAGACAGAAATTAAAGTCCCCTGCTAATACTACCTCCCCCGTCCTGAACTTCATCAGCCTATTCAAAACCTGATTTTAAGAATCTGATCGGGTTTTTATTAGGGCAGTATACATTTGCAAGAGTAAACATTTTACCTCCTATGTTACCCTTTAAAAAAACAAATCGTCCCCCTGGGTCTGTCATTCTATCTAACACAGAGAATTTGCTTGTCTTCGCAAACCCTATTGCGACTCCTTTGGCTCTTTTTGTAGGGGAATCAGGTCGGGAAATTTCTCGAGTATAGTTTAATATTTGTCTCTAACGCTAGATGGGTCTCCTGTAAGAAAACCACATCTGCACGGTAATGGTGGAGTTCTTTTAAGATTTTGTGTCTCTTTGTAGGGGAATTCAAGCCCCTAACATTATAAGACAGGAAATTTATCTCTGTCATTTATTTTGGTCTAGTAAGAGACTTCTTTTCCCTACCATAGCCTTTCTTCCAAAAGAATTCCACATTTGCCTTTAACCTTCTCCCACCGCCCATCCCGCACCCTTCCTTAAATCGGCAGGCAGAGGCATCGTCGGTAAACAGGCTGAGGTTGGTGCACGTGGAAGTCAGAAACGTGGTTTAAATTGGCAAGCAAAGACATCGTCGGTAAACAGGCCAGGATCAGTTAATTAACATGGTAGCAGGCAAATGGGGAAATGGCAGTCTGTTAATAATAAGGGGAACTAATATTGGATGGATGTATGATAATTTTTGAAACAATCTCCGATGCACAGGCCAGGTTGGGAGGGACATTGGGGACAATAATAGCTGGTATCTTTTCTTACTCCTCCTCTGCTGCATACACGGCATTTCTTTTGGCGTCTTCTTCCAGATTCTGTAGGGGGAATGTGATAGGGAAAGTGTTGCTCGTGAAGTCGACTCACGCTATCGGAGCGAATGCTTACTGGGGCAGGACATGGTTGGTAAATGAGGGCAGTGACGATATCTTTAATATTCTTGAGGTAGGTGATTTGTTGGTTTTGAGTTGCTATTCGGTAGTAGACAAACAAATTAAAAAGGGCCATGTGAAACAGGTGAAACGCAACTTTCTTGTACCAATAACGGGACTTTCTGGTTGATAAATAGGGCTGTAGCATCTGATCGTTTAAATCCACCCCCTCCCATGTACATATTATAATCGTGGACACATTCAGGCTTTACAATGGGGCCGCCTCTTCTTTGGATCTCCACCACGGTGTCATTGTGGATGGTAGAGAGGATGTGGACATCTTTCTTGTCCCTCCACTTCATGGCCAACACCTCCTCATTCCTCATGAATGCCGATTCTCCGTTTTGCAAATTTTTTGTCAACAGATTTTGTGGGAATCCCTTCTGTTTTTTTTCTAAAGTACCGCAGGCCAGGGTTTTTTTTACTATAAAGGTGATGAAAAAAGGGCAGGCTGGTATAATAGTTGTCGACATATAAATGGTATCCTTTGTCAAAAAGGGGGTATGCCAGCTCCCAGACAATTTTCCCACTGGTTCCAATATATGTGGGACAATCATGGGGCTGGAGCTGGGAGTCTTTCCCTTCGTAGATCCGGAATGTGAAGACATATCCAGTGGCTCGATCACATAATTTATTTAATTTCAGCCCATACCTGGCTCTCTTGCTTGGTATATACTGCTTGAAGTGCAGTCAGCCAGTGAAATGTATGAGGGACTCATCCATACAAATTTTTTGGTCTGGGATAAAAACGTCTCTAAATCGCTGGGAAAAGGAATTGATTAGGGGGCATATCTTGTACAATTTGTTGTGGTTGGGATGATCTCGGGGAGGGCACTGTGAATTGTCATTGAAGTGGAGAAAACGCATAATCATGTCGTATCTTGTCCTGGACATGACAGCGGAATATATGGGCATGTGGTGGATGGGGTTGGTGGACCAATATGCATGGACTTCGTTCTTTTTTGTAAGCCCCATATTAAACGTAAGGCCCAAAAACAATTTAAATTCGTCCAGTGTAAGGCGTCGCCACTGGAACATGCGGGCATAGGAAGAATTGGGGTTGGCAGCAATAAATTGGGATGCATACAGGTTAGTTTGATCCACTATATTCTGCAGCAAATCTTGTGGGAAAAATAAACAAAAATAATCAAATTGAGAAAAATTTGTAGTGTCGGGCTGCACACCTGGCTGTGCAGTGAAAGGGGGGATGATAGCGGATCCTGAGTTGGCAGGCAACCATAATGGTAGTGCTTTTTGGCGGGCCTATGTAATGGTACTGCTGGTGTTAGTGGTGGTACCGATGTGGTATTAGTGGCGGGCCTGTGTGACGGTAATGATGGCGGTACAGGTGGCGGTACGGGTGGTGGTGGTACCGATGGCGGTACAGGTAGCGGTACGTGTGGTGGTGGCGGTACCGCTGGCGGTATGGGTGGTGGTGACGGTATGGGTGGCGGTACTGGTAGCAGGCCTGTGTGGCGGGCCTGTGTGGTGGTATAGATGGTGGGCCCAATGGCGGGCCTGATGGCGGAACTGGCGGTGGTACTGATGGTGGTACTGGTAGCCTGTGTAGCGGTACCAATGGCGGTACTGATGGCGGTGGGCCTAAAGGCCGTACCGATGGTGGGCCTGATGGCAGGACTGGCGTTGGTACCGATGGCGGTACTGGTAGCCTGTGTGGTGGTAACAATGGCAGTACTGATAGCGGTGTGCCTGTGACAGATGATTGACAGATGGGCTGATTGATTGATTGACTGGGCTGATTGATTGGCTGGGCTGATTGATTGGCTGGGCTGATTGATCAGATGGGCTGATTGACAGATGGGCTGGGCTGTGTGACAGGTCCTCTTTATTGGGGGGGGTCGTGTTGTGCACTGTGATATGGTACAGATAATACCCTGTAACAGGCAATCTCACTTAATGATCCCTGCTCTCTCCTCACACGATCGGTGTGTGAGGAGAGAGCAGAGATCAGATGGTAACTGCTCCTCTGTGTTTACATTTGTGACCGGTTGTGATTGGACACAGCCAGTCATGTGGTAAACAGTCAATTTCATTGGCTGTTTACCCTAATCGGGGAAGCGCTGTGTCCAAGGGACACCCCCTCCTTCCTTGATCCCTGCCCTACACTCCTCCGGGCCGCGCCGCCGCGTTTGTTATGACATGTGATTGGCTGTGACTTTGACACAGCCGATCACGTGCTAAACAGCCAAATTCACTGGCTGTTTACTGTGATCAGGATAGCACTGTGTCCGAGGGACACACGTCGTTCCTGATCGCCGCGCTGCGCGCCCCCGTGGGCGCGCACTAGGGGGTTATCCTGCTGGACGTCATATGACGCCCAGTCAGGATAACACAGCCACCGCCCGGCCGTCAATCTGGGACGTGGTTAAGCCTCGTACGCACGGTACAATTGTTGGCCAACCGAGCGGCTGATTTTTGTCAAAAGGGCGTGTGCCAGGATCTTGTCTTGCATAACGGTACTCAAATTGTCAGTCAACAACATGAACGTAGTGACGTACTACGAGACTATAAAGAGGAAGTTCATTTCTCAAGCTCCACCCTTTGGGCTCCTTCTGCTAATTTCGTGTTAGTAGAAATTTGGTGAGTGTTGATTTGCACTTTTCAGTTCGTTTCTGAACGGTTGTTTGTCAACCAGCCATGTTGCGTAATCGAAGGAGAAAACGTGTGATTATTGGACTAGGAGTTATTGCTTTGACCCAAGTCCAGTCCAGGAACAGGAGGAGGAGGAGTTCTTGGACCAAAAATTATTTGCTTAATCGTGACCAATTATGTCATATGCCATTGCTGCGGGAGCTCCAGGAGAATAATCTGGATGATTTTCGGAATTATCTCCAGATGACGGACCCCTGCTTTCACCACCTCTTGGTATTGGTGACCCCCTATATTAAGAAGCAGGACATGTGTATGAGGCTTTCCATCACTCCAGAGCCAAAGTCTCTAGGACCTCAAGTTTACTACTGGGATCTCCCCCCAGGCTCTGGGAGTCATTATTCCAGAGACCTGCAGAAGGACTATATTAGGGTAAGTTTTTACCTTTAAGATCACATTCTATGTATTTATGTTTGCTAATGTATTGTATTAGTTTGTTGATTACATAATTCTCAATATTGTAATATGCTGCGAATGTCCTCTTTGTCCTCATGCATGCTTTAAGCTTTTCCTGCTCCTTTTTTGGCCTACATACATATTTTCCTTCACTAACCTCCCCAGCATGCTATCCTGGGCCCATACACACCTAGCCTAGTAACTTAACAATGTTTTTGTCAGCTACATTTTGGGGCTTACCCTAAACAACCCCTAAAATGTGTACAAATGTTATTATTGTCATCAAATTCAGGCAGAGTGCAAGAGGCCATTTTTTTGGGGCCCAAACTCATTTTGAACCCTCCCTCCCCCCCAAAAATGCTAAGTCAACAGATCCAAATACTCTATCTGCTGACTTTGCAAAACCCATACACACTATCCTTCGTTGTGTTTAAATTTCTGTAGAAATTCACCAAACCATGTAGTGCAAGGACCTGCCTGATTACCTACAAATTGAAACTTCTTAAGTTTTTGTCTCCTATTATATTAATTGGTTAAATCATGTCAAAATGTGCTGCAATTTGGATAGTGTGTATCCAGCTTTTTAGATTATGACACTTCTTACCTGTCCACTGGGCTGCCAATAGTGTAAGTAAGAAGGGGCTGGCCAAAGTATCACTGATTATTTATGAAAACCACTCTCATGGAAGTGGAGAGGGTTACCTGTCCACAGGGCTTTTTTTCTCAGAGAATAGGTTCAGGAACTCCCCTTTTCAAGTCACTCCTTGTCTTTGCCCCCTATCCATCTCAGAGCACCGTCCCTTATTTCCATCCTCTACCCACCTTCCTGTACGGCCCTTTTTAGAGAATACATAATCAAGTATAATTTTGTGGTGCTAAGTAATTTGTATAGATTTTATTAATAAGCATTAAGATATACACCCTTCTTTCAACAATAGATCCTCCCTTTCAACAATAGACTCCCCGCAACAAAATGACCCTCCAGTAACAAAAGATCCACCCTAGTAACAAGAGATCCACCCCAGCAACAATAGAACCCTTTCAGCAACAACAGATCTACCAGCAGCCAGCATCAATAGACCCTCCAGCAGCCAGCAACAATAAACCTCTCTCTTATCAGTAGATCCCTCCCAGCAACAATTGGCCCCCAGCAACGATAGATCCCCCAGCAGCCAGCATCAATAGACCCTCCAACAGCCAACAACAATAGACCCTTCCCTCAACAGTAGATTCCTCCCATCAACAATAGATCTCCCAGCCCCAGCACACCCCAGTACCCTTTGCCATTACATACATTCAGTGCAGGAGGTGCCCTACCTGTTCAACACATCTACCCATTACCCCCCCCCCCCTAAAATTTGTCTAATGGGCCACCAGAGGAGGGAGGAGTCAGATAAGTTGACCTTCCACTTTTGTCTTTAAATACTCATTTAAGTGTATCCTTATGTTAGCTAAGCATGTTTGTGTCAAATCTGCTTGCAATGTTAAGTGCAGAAGTAGTAATTTCTTTTCTCTTTTTTTAATCCACATTTTCCTTCCAACCCAGAGCAATGGCAGGAGGCTTCAGCCCAGTTCCATCATCCAGTGGCATTTTCCCAACTGTGGTGGTGCTATTGATGGCAAGCATGTCCAGATTGTACCACCACCCAACTCTGGCTCCTATTATTTTAATTATAAGGGCTTTTACAGCATAGTCATGCTAGCTGTATTGTCTGCCAACTACGAGTTTTTGTATTTGGATGTTGGGAAGAACGACCTCAACTCTTACGGAGGAGTGACTATGCAGACAGAGTTCTACAAGCGGCTCCAGAATTGCACCTTAATCTTGCCACTTGCTGAGGAGAATGTTGAGGGCCTTTTTGTGGCAAATGAGGCCTTTGCTCTGGGGGGGAACATCTGATGAAGCTGTTTCCTATGAGGAACCTCACCCCAGAGCAGAGAATCTTCAATTACAGGATCTCTCATGCCAGAAGGGTGGTCAAACGCCTTTGGCATCCTATCGAGTCATTTCAGGCTGTTTTTGACTCCAATCAACCTGGCACTCTACAAGATAAACTATGTGTACCTGTGCTGCTGTATTCTCCAAATGTTTTTAAGGAGGAATGCTACCAGCTACCTAGCCTCACTGCCAAGTGACGTGGACCCTGCAGTGGCAGGCCCAGCTGAAGACGCTGCAGCTCGTCTGTCTGTGGGTGTGCTGACGGCTATTGAAAATGCCCATGCTGGATTGCCCTCACAAATTGCCCGAGATGTATGGCAGAAATACCTGGAATATTTTGTGGGTAGAGGGGCAGTGGCTTGGCAGCAAATTGTAGCTGATAATTTATATATTTTTTTGTAGATCACAAACTCCTATTTCATTTGAACTACTGTTGTCTGTGCTTCTTATATGTCTAATGTGTTCCCAAATGGGCTTTATTTTGGCCACTTGCTCCAATAGTGCAAATGTACCTTAATTGTTACATGAGGTGACAATTTCTTCTTCATCTAACTATTGTGGTGTGCTGTGGGTCTGCTACACACACACAATGTTATTGTGCTTAATGGATCTAATGCATGAAGTTCAAAAACATTATGCCTTTACAACTCCTTTTAATCTTTTGGAGGCCTAAAAATTGCAAAAGTTGTCCACATTTAAATACACTAGTATTGAACAATGAAATAATAAGCCACACATTGTTTAGAAAAAAACATTTTACTCAAAGCACTTCATTCACATGTGCGTTTTAAGGTTTTAAAACAAACATCTTGATGTATAACATGTATGTTTTGCATTATTTCTCCTTTTTTTGTGGCTAAACCGGCATGGTCTAAAACATTAGATACACATCCCAAACTCAGTAACTTAGAAAGTTTGAGTTTTGTAAAGTGAAGGCCAAACGAGACATTAGTACCCCAAGACTGTGTGGATGTTGCCTTCCTTAGATGGGGTGATCTCACCCCTCTAAAAGCCAAAATTTGAAGCCACATACATTTAAATGTCCCTTATGATCCCATGCCTAAAATGTGTCTATTTTTCTAAACCCATAAAACACAGTGTGTCAACATGTGCTATCTCCTATCACGGGGTATTAATGGATGCGTTTCGGGGGTGCAACACCTTCCTCTCAGCTACTTTTAGTTATGAGGAAGGGGTTGCACCCCCAAAACGCGCCTATTGATACATTGATACCCTGTGATGGGAGATAGCCCCTGTTGACACACTGTGTGTTTTGGGGTTTTTGAAAAATAGATGTATGGAACTACACACATTTTAGACATGGGATCATGGGGACAATAAGAATGTTAAGGCACCTTCAAATTTTGGGTTTTAGATTCTAAAAAAAACATAAACATTACAATTCACATTAGTTAGGGCAGTATTTCCCAACTCTCCTCCGCAAGACGAAAACCCAGGTCATGTTTTCGAGATTTCTTGAATTTGGCACAGGTGATGTTGTCATTTTCATTTTTAGTAATTTGCACAGTCGTTTTTAGACTGAGGGAAATCTAGAAAACAGGATCTGGTGGTGTGTAGAAACACTGAGTTCTGTCCCTAAACTTTCACATTCAAAAGTCATAAAAACATGGTAATTATTAAAAGGGCAAACAGGAGCCAGCAAGTGGAACCATAAACTTTAGACCAGGCAAGAGGAAATTAAAATTTGGCAAGCATGTCCACAAAATATCTTATTCTTCGCTGTAAAGCAGTGGCAGCCTCCTTGATTTGCTCCAGGTCCTTCAAACAATGCAACATATCTGCACTCATTCTGCCAATAGTACATCATGGAAGATCATGACCTAATAAGAAGAGTAAAAAGTATTAAGGGAACGATGGTCAAGTGGCTGAGGCCCTACATAGTGAGTTATGGTCAAGTTACTAGTCAAATTCAGGAAATACTTACCTACCCAGTCTATTGTTGCTTGCAACCTGCTTGCCCATCAGACAGCTACACTACTAGGAATGTACACACTGCAACTACTTCTGTAATCTTGGCCCTGGTGCCTGGGTCTCCCAAACTCGGGTACCTAGCAACATTGCCAGCTCCTTCCACCTCTTCCTTCTCCATGCTAATGTTAAGGCACTACATACTTTGCTAATGTGTGGAGTGGGTGTTTGGTTTGGACATCTAAACACTTGGAATGTATACACATTTATAGCAAGATTCCAAGAACACTTACTTTCGGAAAACAAGAGGCTCCCGAATACTTACTTCCTCTTTTGGTCCGCTTTGGCCCTCACTGTGACTCGCGTCAGGGGATTTAAAGACAACAATGGCAATATCTGTGCTGGGTCCAGGAGTCAGATCCCATGGCTCCAAAGAAACATCCTGGGTGAGCTGACCACACTCACTTTCCTCTAGAAAGAAACAATACACCATTCATTAAGCCACCCCAAGTCACATCTGTTTCTAGCATCAATTTTGCTACATTGGTTGACCAACCTTGAACTTGGTCTGATGTTAATGCTTGCTCCTGACTAGTTGACTCCACCATGATGCACTGTGGTTTTTCTTCTGTGAAAAATGCATAAACACTTGACAAGTGCCAACATTAAAAAAGTCCTGCAGTTGCCCCCCACCCCTCTTGTCTCCTATGGGATACGGGATATATAATGACCATCCTAGCAGGCGTGACTCTGACTGGGAGCCCCAAGGCCTCTCCTCTACCCATGTCTACACTGGCAAGGCTGCATTAATGGGCACTGATGAGCCAGGCAGCAACCAGAAAGTGTTCTCTACCCCTTAAGATCTGCTCTAAGCCCATGGCCTTTTGCCCACCTAGAAACACCCCTTTAGGTGGCTAAATGAGTGTGTTTGAAGTTGGCACTTACATTTTCGGGGGGAAGATGGCCTTGTTGCCTCCTCTGTTGGGGCCTGAGCAAGGGTAGCCTCCCTTCGTCCCTTGTGTTGGCTTGGCTGGAGCCTCCTTTTTTGGTGCCTCCCTGTTGAAAGAAGAAAAAACAATAAGTTCCCTAAAAAAAGGAATGGCCAAAAACTTGACCAAATAAGAATGTTTATATATGCTTTATATTTACCTTCATCTTTGGAATCCCAAGTCATACAAAGATTTTAGAAAAGTTTATATAGAATTCTCTAGAGCTACTTGGAGAAAGAACATATACAGACAGCTAATTTACACATATACATATAGTTTAGATCCAAATATTGCTTACTTTTTTTTATGATCTGATGCATGTACTCCATCTGGTCTTGTTCACGGTGTTTGAGATCAGGCCATCGTTTTCGGATATGGTCCTTTGATTGTTCCACCGAAAATCCGCACTGCAAATGGCAATGACCTTTTCCAAATTGATGTCCATTCAACTGTTGGGCCTTTCGTAATCGTGCAGCTTGCAGTCGTAATCATGCTTCTCTAGGATGCGCACCATCTTCACCATCTCACCCTTGCTCATTGGGGTTGCTTTGTGCCTCCTATGAGCTCCACCACCATGGGACTGGCTGTAATCCTCCGAATCTGCCATGTTGTCCCTCCTGAATGTTCCGCCGTGTGTGTCGCATGCAGAAGAGAGATGGTCACGCCCCAGCGTCATGACGCACTGAGAGCGGAGTTTGACGCATGCGCAGTGTATATAAAGCCAGAACGCACGGTCGATGGAACAGACGTAGGAACGGCCTTGTAGTGGGGTACGAATGATCGCCAATGCAAGAAAGGAGGCATAAATCGAAGGTACAATCGGAAAATGGTGCATAGGTGGGTAGTGGCCTATACTGCTTAGATTGAGGCCTATATTGGGACCAGCTTATGGGTTAAGCCAGACATTATGGTTTGTCTTGTGTTCTGTCTTGCAGCATCATATCATTTATCATGACGGATAAATTTACTTCCCCTGAATTTCTACCCCAATTCATTGACCTGTACTGGGAGCTTGTCTGTGTCTGGAAGGTCAAGAGTAGAGACTACTCCAACAAAATATTGAGAAAGGCAGCTTTGCAAAAACTGGTGGAGTTGGTTAAACCAGTGTACCCCATGGCAGACACCAACCACGTAAAGCTAAATATTGCTAACCTGAGGAGTACATTTAAAAGGGAGCTGAACAAGGTCCTGGAATCTAAGAGATCTGGAGCAGCAGCGGATGACCTATATGTCCCCAGGCTGTAGTATTACAACAGCTTGTTGTTTTTGACTGACCAGACAGAACCCAGGCCATCGCTGTCTACGCAACCTTCGAAATCTGCTGAGGCCACAGCTCCTGAGGTCCACACAGATCCTGATGCACAGGATGAAGATGTGGAGGAGCCCAGCTTGACCCAGGTATAGCATTGTTGAACATATTTGTATGCGAAGATACAATGATGATAACTAGACGTTATTGGTGAAATATTTCTGCCTTAACAAAGTGGTTTCCATATCACTAGACAGTAGTGACCAAAAATGATTTGAACAAGAATGAAAAATGCTGGGGTCAGAATGATAGTCTTTCCTATTTCTCCACATTCAATTTGCAACAGTGAGGAGATCAAAGTGTGTGTGATTGATGACCAAACCCTAAAAAAGATTCTAATTATGTCCCATTTTCATACACAGGAAAGTGTCAGTCTGGTGGATCCAGTGGCCAGTAGCCAGATGAAGTCGCAGATCCCTCCCCCAAAAGGGCCAAGAAGAGAAGGAATCTAGAGGAGGCCACAGACCCAGATGCGGGGTCTGGGTGTGTGACTGGCAAAAAATTAAGGGAAATGGCCCCTGAGCAAAGGAGCAGGTGCGAGGAACTCATCCTGCAGCTCCTCAAGGAGGTGAGGAGCCAAATTTCTGAAAGCACCCACATTTTGGATTTTTTGGCCCCACCTCCACCACCTCCACAGCCACCCCACCCACCACAGCAGCATGGCAGTCAGTGGCAATACCAACCACAAGACCCCCAACAAGGCCGCTGGACTGGGGTTTTTTTTTTAATGAAACAAACAATGACATTTTATTCAGTGTTAGCGGGAGGACGATCGGGTTAGAGGTGTTTTCCGTAGCGGTTAAACCTCTTATGGACTGGGGATTTTAACCCCTTCACCACTTACTAATTTCAATTTATTTATTTATTTTTTTAAATAATGATTTTATTTGTTATATTTTCTATATTTTTGTATGCATAGAATGCACTTTTGGGTTACCGTAAGTTCTTTGTATTTGGATGGCAGATAGCATGTCTAATTTAATTTGTTTTATTTTTTCTCTGCACAATAAAAAAAATTGTGTAGAATAATACTTAATACTTGGCTATGTGTTTTACTTCAAATAACAGTTTGGGAGTAGGCAGTTACATTTAAAAAAAATACAATGTAAAATTAACAAGGGACACCAACATAGTTGTAGCTTTGATCTTAAAAACTCTGGGATAATGGTGTTCTGGTAACTTGCCCAAAAAAACAAACAACAAGCATTATAACAAAATTCTTGATATGAGTATAAAGAAAAGGCCTTTTAAAATACGCTTGCAATAACTCCATCAGTAACACCAGCAAAGCAGCTTCATTATCATCCCATTAAAGAAGAAGAGAATGTGCGCTGCATTTAGATATTTCATAATTTGCCACGTCACAAATGTAAATTCTCCATTACGAATGCTAGTTTACAAGGCCGACTGCTTTTGGCTCGTTCCTTGCCTCCAATCATGCGTGTTTGTACTTTCGACTTTTGTGTTACAGATTTGTATACTGACCATACGAAAATCAGACGTCAAACTGTTGTCTGCCGAAAATTTACTAGCCTGCTATCCAACATTTTGTTGGCTGAAAGTTGGACAAAAATTTGTCAAAAGGAGCGTACTAACGATAAGATTTTAGGACAACAGTCTGTCAACAGACAATCCCCTGCCAACAATCGCATCATGTGTAGGAGGCTTTACTATCCAAAGTTAAAACAACAAGGGCAGAAGATTTAATAGATGGAAAGATTGACTGAAGGTCCACTTTAAAGCGGAGTTCCACCCAAAAATGGAACTTCCGCTTTAGGTGATGTTGACCCCCTGACATGCCACATTTGGCATGTCATTTTTTTTGAGGGGGAGCGGATACTCTCTTTTTAGAGGCATCCAGCTCCCACTTCCTCCTGGGGCTCCGGCGCGGGAGGGAAGTTCACCTCTTCCCCCTCCCTCTCTGCAATCTTCTGGGACATGTCACAGGTAGGGATGAGCCGAACACCCCCCTGTTCGGTTCGCACCAGAACATGCGAACAGGAAAAAAGTTTGTTCGAACACGCGAACACCATTAAATTCTATGGGACACGAACATGAATAATCAAAAGTGCTAATTTTAAAGGCTTATATGCAAGTTATTGTCATAAAAAGTGTTTGGGGACCTGGGTCCTGCCCCAGGGGACATGGATCAATGCAAAAAAAAGTTTTAAAAACGGCCGTTTTTTCAGGAGCAGTGATTTTAATAATGCTTAAAGTCAAACAATAAAAGTGTAATATTCCTTTAAATTTCGTAGCTGGGGGGTGTCTATAGTATGCCTGTAAAGGGGCGCATGTTTCCTGTGTTTAGAACAGTCTGACAGCAAAATGAAATTTCGAAGGAAAAAACCCATTTAAAACTACTCGCGGCTATTGCATTGCCGACAATACACATAGAAGTTCATTGATAAAAACAGCATAGGAATTCCCCACAGGGGAACCCCGAACCAAAATTTAAAAAAAAAATGACGTGGGGGTCCCCCTAAATTCCATACCAGGCCCTTCAGGTCTGGTATGGATATTAAGGGGAACCCCGGCCAAAATTTAAAAAAAAAATGACGTGGGGGTCCCCCTAAATTCCATACCAGACCCTTCAGGTCTGGTGTGGATTTTAAGGGGAACCCCGCAGCAAAAAAAAAAAAAAAACGGCGTGGGGTCCCCCCAAAGATCCATACCAGACCCTTATCCGAGCATGCAACCTGGCAGGCCGCAGGAAAAGAGGGGGGGACGAGAGTGCACCCCCCCTCCTGAACCGTACCAGGCCACATGCCCTCAACAGGGTGCTTTGGGGTAGCCCCCCAAAACACCTTGACCCATGTTGATGAGGACAAGGGCCTCATCCCCACAACCCTGGCCGGTGGTTGTGGGGGTCTGCGGGTGGGGGGCTTATCGGAATCTGGAAGCCCCCTTTAACAAGGGGACCCCCAGATCCCGGCCCCCCTGTGTGAAATGGTAAGGGGGTACTTACCCCTACCATTTCACTAAAAAATTGTCAAAAATGTTAAAAATGACAAGAGACGGTTTTTGACAATTCCTTTATTTAAATGCTTCTTCTTTCTTCTATCTTCCTTCATCTTCTTCTTCTGGTTCTTCTGGCTCTTCTGGTTCTTCCTCCGGCGTTCTCGTCAAGCATCTCCTCCTCCGCGGCGTCTTCTATCTTCTTCTCCTCGGGCCGCTCCGCACCCATGGCATGGGGGGAGGCTCCCGCTCTTCTCTTCATCTTTTTCATCTTCTTCTCTTCTTCTTTTCTTCTCTTCTTCTCTTCTTCATTTTCTTCTCCGGGCCGCTCCGCATCCATGCTGGCATGGAGGGAGGCTCCCACTGTGTGAAGGCATCTCCTCGTCTGACGGTTCTTAAATAACGGGGGTGGGGCCACCCGGTGACCCCGCCCCCTCTGACGCACGGGACATGACGGGACTTCCCTGTGGCATTCCCCGTGACGTCACAGGGAAGTCCCGTCAAGTCACCGTGCGTCAGAGGGGGGCAGGGTCACCGGGTGGCCCCGCCCCCCGTTATTTAAGAACCGTCAGACGAGGAGACGCCGTCACACAGCAGGAGCCTCCCTCCATGCCAGCATGGGTGCGGAGCGGCCCGGAGAAGAAAATGAAGAAGAGAAGAAGAGAAGAAGAGAAGAAGAGAAGAAGAGAAGAAGAGGAGAAGAGGAGAAGAGGATGAAGAGAAGAGCGGGAGCCTCCCCCCATGCCATGGGTGCGGAGCAGCCCGAGGAGAATAAGACAGAAGACGCCGCGGAGGAGATGCTGGACGAGAACGCCGGAGGAAGAACCAGAAGAGCCAGAAGAAGAAGATGAAGGAAGATAGAAGAAAGAAGAAGCATTTAAATAAAGGTATTGTCAAAAACTGTCTCTTGTCATTTTTAACATTTTTGACAGTTTTTTTAGTGAAATGGTAGGAGTAAGTACCCCCTTACCATTTCACACGGGGGGGGGCCGGGATCTGGGGGTCCCCTTGTTAAAGGGGGCTTCCAGATTCCGATAAGCCCCCCGCCCGCAGACCCCCACAACCACCGGCCAGGGTTGAGGGGATGAGGCCCTTGTCCTCATCAACATGGGGACAAGGTGTTTTGGGGGGCTACCCCAAAGCACCCTCCCAATGTTGAGGGCATGTGGCCTGGTACGGTTCAGGAGGGGGGGCCGCACTCTCGTCCCCTCTCTTTTCCTGCGGCCTGCCAGGTTGCGTGCTCGGATCAGGGTCTGGTATGGATTTTTGGGGGGACCCCACGCTTTTTTTTTTTTTTTTTGGCGCGGGGTTCCCCTTAAAATCCATACCAGACCTGAAGGGTCTGGTATGGAATTTAGGGGGACCCCCACGTCTTTTTTTTTTTTTTTAATTTTGGTTCAGGGTTCCCCTGTGGGGAATTCCCATGCCATTTTTATCAATGAACTGCTATGTGTATTGTCGGCAATGCAATAGCCGCGAGTAGTTTTAAATGGGTTTTTTCCTTCGAAATGTCATTTTGCTGTCAGACTGTTCTAAACACGGGAAACATGCGCCCCTTTACAGGCATACTATAGACACCCCCCAGCTACGAAATTTAAAGGAATATTACACTTTTATTGTTTGACTTTAAGCATTATTAAAATCACTGCTCCTGAAAAAACGTACGTTTTTAAAAACTTTTTTTTTGCATTGATCCATGTCCCCTGGGGCAGGACCCAGGTCCCCAAACACTTTTTATGACAATAACTTGCATATAAGCCTTTAAAATTAGCACTTTTGATTTCTCCCATAGACTTTCAAAGGGTGTTCCGCGGCATTCGAATTTGCCGCGAACACCCCAAATTGTTCGCTGTTCGGCGAACTTGCGAACAGCCAATGTTCGAGTCGAACATGAGTTCGACTCGAACTCGAAGCTCATCTCTAGTCACAGGTTCCAGAAGATTGCCCGGCCAATCACAGTGCCCAGCACAGCTCATGCATGTACGTACAGTGCGTACAGTTACAATACCGGCGCCGCAGAGAGGAGCGGGGCTTCATTCACCCGCATCGTGGACCGCAGGACAGGTAAGTGTCCAATTATTAAGTCAGCAGCTACACTTTTTGCAGCTGCTGACATTTAAATGGGTGGAACTCCGCTTTAACCACTTCAGCCCCGGAAGATTTTACCCCCTTCCTGACCAGAGCACTTTTTACAATTTGGCACTGCATCGCGTTAACTGACAATTGCGCAGTTGTGCGGTACTGTACCCAAACAAAATTTGCGTCCTTTTTTTCCCACAAATAGAACTTTATTTTGGTGCGCTATAAACAAAAAAGCGACAATTTTGAAAAAGAAAACCAATATTTTTTACTTTTTGCTATAATAAATATCCACAATTTAAAAAAAAAAATATTCATCAGTTAGGCCAATGTGTATTCTACATATTTTTGGTTAAAAAAAATAGCAATAAGCGTATATTGATTGGTTTGCGCAAGTTATAGCGTCTACAAAGTAGGGGATAGATTTATGGCATTTTTATTATTATTTTTTTTTTACTAGTAATGGCAAGCTGCTATTTATTTATTTTTGGGACTGCGACATTGCAGCGGACAGATCGGACACTTTTGACACATTTTTGGGACCATTTGACATTTATACAGTGATCAGAGCTATAACAACGCACTGATTACTATGTAAATGTCACTGGCAGGAAGAAGTTAACTCTAGGGGGCGATCAAGAGGTTAACTGTGTTCCCTATTTGTGTGTTCTAACTGTGGGGGATGGGATTGAATATAGGAGATGAGAGATAGTGGTTCCCAGCTCGTAGGAACTCACGATCTCCAGGGGTTAAATGTGTTCCCCCGTTAGTGTTTCTAACTGTATGGGGATAGGACTGACTGGGGAAGGAGACATAGCGTTGTTCCTACTTAGTAGGAACAAATGATATGTCTCCTCTCCCCTGACAGAACAGGGATTTGTGTGTTTACACACACACAAATCCTGGTGCCGGCGCTCGTGCACACGATCGCAGGTTGCCGGCAGCGATGGCGCTCACCGGCCACGCGCATCGGGGCCCCCGCCATGCAAAGGGCGCGCACCTCCTAGCGGCTCCTAAAGGGTGTGACATACCCATATGGGGTTTCGCCCAGCAGTGCCATTCTGCCGCAGTATATAGACGTGAGCAGGTCAGGAACCGGTTAAAGTCTACAGGCTTAGGAAAATTCAGTTTGTAGATAGAAAACTGGCTAAAAGACAGAATACAGAGAGTAGTGGTTATTGATTCCTACTCTGAATAGTCTAAGGTTAGCAGTGGTGTACCCCAAGGTTCAGTGTTACTTTTTAACATCTTTATAAATGATATAGGGTCTGGGATTAAAAGTACAATTTCAGTCTTTGCAGATGACACCAAGCTATGCAGTGGAATAACGTTCTTACAGGATGTCTCCTACTTACAAGCCAACCTCAATGCACTGTTTAATTGGACAACTATGTGGCAAATGAGGTTTATTGTTGATAAATGTAAAGTTATGCACGTGGGGGCTAAAGACATGCATACATACTAAAACAAATAAAATCCTTTCTTGTATTAGGAGGAATGGACTCCAGAGAGGGATATCATTTTGCCCCTGTACAAATCATTAGTAAGACCTTATCTGGAATATGCAGTTCAGTTTTGGGCACCAGTTCTCAAAAAGGATATCAGGGAACTGGAGAAAGTGCAGAGAAGGGCAACCAAACTGATAAGAGGCATGGAGGAGCTCAGCTATGGGGAAAGATTATTGGAGGAACTGCATTTATTCTTTCTTGAGAAGAGGAGATTAAGGGGGGATATGATCACGTACAAATACATAAATGGTTCATATAGTGATGAGTTTTTTATTTGCAGGCTATTACAGAGGACAAGGGGGCACTCTATACGACTGAAGGGAAAGAGATTTAACCACTTTCCAACCGTATAAAATACAGCGACAAGGCCATACCTCCCAAGTGATTTAGATTGGAATGAGGGACACCTATCAGCAAAAGTATGCAGGCATAGGACACACCCCCTACCATGCCCCCTTAAAGGAGAATTGTAAAAAAAAAACAAGATTGGTTAAACCCACACATGCTTTTTTACCACTACTATTCCTTTATATTGGCTTTTGTCATTTATAACTGCAGCAATTTAGAAATCAGATGAAAAGTTTAGCACTGGGAAATGATGATTAAAAAGTGCAATATAGATCAGACCAAAATGAGGGACAAATGAGGAGGAATTAGGGACAGAGGGACATTGCTCCAAATCAGGGACAGTCCCTCGAAATCAGAGACAGTTGGGAGCTATGGACAAGGCAGCTGTACTAGGTATATGATCTGGCACTTCCGGGCAGGGAGCGTGCACACACCCGATACCCAGCCATGCTGTAAATAAACACGGCAGATGTCGATCAGCAGGGGCCGGCCAATGGATCACCGCTGATCGTCTGGAATTTACCTTCCCAGCCAGTGACATTAGTAAAGTGACAGTGCATATTTTTAACATATTCTCTCTTCTTGTACAAATCCTCTACTGCAAACTATTAGATTCCTGTTGCTTCACTTTCCAATAGGACAAGAAGGGATCACTCTGAATAACCCCAGCTTGCTGGCTGTACTTTGTTACTGTAATAAAGTCTCTTGAATGGTGTTGCTTTAGCAAATCAATAAGCCAGAGGTATACAATACCTCTCCCCGGTGGCTCAGTGAATTTGGTAGCTACAGTCTTTTGGATGGTATTACTAGAGTGTTTTACCAGGCCAGAGATACTCGGTACCTCTCCCCGACGGCCTAGCACATGGTAATAAGCGGACTACTGTTCCCAGCCAGTCTATAACTGAAAACGCTGCATTCCCCAGCCACAGCATTCTGCACTACTCTCAACCATACTCCTTTGGTTTCTTCACATTGACCTTCTCCAAAGCACCAGTCCTGTGTTCCCCGGTCACAGGACTCTGTTCTATTCTCAACAGTCCTCCTTTGATTTCTTCCTCACTGACCTTCTCCAAAGTGCAAGTCCTGTGTTCCCCCGTCACAGCAGCTTGACACCAACTCCATGGTAAAAGGTCTTTATCCAGGAATCCATTCTAGCAGCTCCTCTGGCCCTCCTCGTGCACTCAGCGCGCCCCCCACGTGGGGACGCCCTGCGGCAGCTACCTACAACTCCATTCTCCTTTTCCTGCACTGTCAGAACTCCCTTGGCAGCATGTGACCTCAGCTTATATGGGAGGCCTGCCCCCTGCCAATACCAAATGGTAATTGGTCAGAGCTCCTCACATGAGCTGCCTGCCACTCAAACCTCAGGTCCAACCTCTGTTCCAGAACAATCTTCCTGAAAGCAGGGGAGGTGCCTCTGAGTCAAAACGCAGGTGGTCACACCCACCACTACACTAAACAGTCCCAATCTCAAATCAAAACAAACAGGCCTAACCTAAAGTACAGGCCTGTCTAAATTTGCCTACACTGATATTTTAGACCCAGAAAAATCCTATTCTGGCACCTACCTTATGGTAGAGGGTGCTACACTAAAATTTAATAGCCTGGTTTCTGGATAACAGTTGCTGAAAAAATAAGGGTTTTTTGGAACATCTGGTCCCTACTTTACTATCAAGTCACAGGGAGGTAATCAAAGCTATCTACACGAAAGTGTGGAAGGTTTTTAATTCTTGAAGTACTGAAAGGGGCTTTGGTACACAGGACACCACAACAGCATTGGAGTTTCTGCATGATGGGACAGATAAAGGTTTAGTTATAAACATCCTTTAAGTTCAGACAGCAGCTCCAAATATTCTAACTAACCATTAGTACTTAGATTTTGTTTAGGGCACTAGCTAGATCTAGGCCTATGCCCTTAAAGGTGTTCCCCATGTGGGACCTTTCTATTGTTCTACAGGCTTTATCTAGAGAGCCTTTTGAGCCCTTGCAGACAACTTTAGGATCTATGACCCTCAAGACTGTGCTTTTGGTAACAGTGACTTCGACTTTCCAAATTAGTGACCAGCAGGCCTTCTCTATACAGGGGCTTTTTTTGACAGTCTTTTCCAGATTGTATTGTTCTCAAGGACAGACCTGGGTTTTCTACCCAAAGTATCTTTGGCTTATCATTGGTCTCAGAATTGTATACTGCCTACATTTTGTCCCAATGCATCTTGCAGTCATGAAGGGATATTTCATGTGCTGGCTATTAAGAGATACATAGTTACATAGTTAGTAAGGTTGAATAAAGACACCAGTCCATCCAGTTCAACCTGAGTGAGTGTGGGTCTACAACCCTGACCCTTGTCCCTAACCCTGAACATCGCACACTCACATCAATCCCTACCCTCAATCCAAGGTCCCCATTCATATACTAGGGCCAATTTTGGACAGAAGCCAATTAACCTACCAGCATGTCTTTGGAGTGTGGGAGGAAACCGGAGTACCCGGAGGAAACCCACGCAGGCACAGGGAGAACATGCAAACTCCAGGCAGGTAGTGTCGTGGTTGGGATTCGAACCAGCGACCCTTTTTTACTGCTAGGCGAGAGTGCTAACCGCTGCACCACTGTGCCGCCCCACATACAGTATGTTCTTCACTATCTGGGGATTATTAAAGAATTTAGAAAATCAGATTCCCTTTTTGGGTGCCAGGAAAGGTTACTGTCATAGTTATGCAATAGAGTTTGTCTGTCAGTTTACCTCTCACCATGTGTTCATCTCTAGAGACCAGCCACCCTCACCTGGTTGCTTTTATAATCTCTCCTCTAAGCATGGCTCCACCCTAGCTCCTATCAGAGAACTCTGTATTAACCTGTGCACTGTAGGCCAGCCCTGCTGTTCAACTGTGTGTTTGGCTTCCTGTTTCCTGCTTGCCACGTGCTCTACGTTTGTTTCTGTTACCGACCTTGGCGTGTTCTCAACTATTCCTGTTTGCTCGTGACCCTGACCTTTTGGTGTGTCCCCGACTCCCTGTTTGCCTGTGACCCTGAACCTTTGGCGTGTACTCTGTTGTCCTAGTCTGCTTGTGGCCCCGACCTTGGCTTATTCCCTTACTATCCCTATCCCCCTGTTGCCTACTGTGGGCGTGAGCTAGGGGACCCTGGGGTTCGCAAACTGGAGCCAGTTGCAGCCCAGTCCATCCTCACCACTAGAGGCTCTATAGAACACCCGCTGGCTCTTAGACTCCGCGCCCTAGGGAATCTTACGCTCTAACCCCGGTGGGATCCATGTTGGTGTTCCAGCGGACCTGCCTTCCTTACCACCCTGACTCCCATCCGCAGCAGTCAGCTGTAGGGTCCACTACCTTGCGGTGCACTCCTGATCCCAACGGTGTGCATCTGTCACCTAGCCTCAGGTGACCTTACAGTTACAGAGCAAATAAGGATTTGATAGTCAGATGGCTTAAGCTGGCTACCAGGCAGGCTTATATGATCATGAATTTGGAGGTTCTGGATGGGATCTCTGGCTGCCATTCTACCATGAGTATGGCTACCATCTGGGCGGCATGAGCTGGTGCAAGCCCAGATCAGTTCTGTAGAGTGGGTACATGGTCAAGCTTTACAGCATTCATCAGACATTACCTTTTGTTGGCTAGAGATCTGTCTTTAGGCAAAAAGGTACTTCAAGCTGTTATTTCCCCCCCAGTATGCTGTCCTGAAAGACGATTTGGGAAAATCCAAGTTAGACTTACTGGTAATGATATGTTCAGGAGTCTTTCATGACAGCAGTGACTACCCACCCGTTTAGTATGTTTCTTATGTATGGTCCTTTTTTTGTTTCTTTCAGCTTGCCAGAGGTACTTTTTAACAACTGACAGGCTGGGGAGGATCCTCATTTTAAAGAAATTATCATGCAGTGCTTCCTGGGAAGTGTGGGAGGAGCTATGCTCTGTCTCAGGTGCTATCCTGAAAGACTCCTGGAAATACATTTACTGGTAAGTCCAACTTTTTTTACTTGCTGTAAAATTATTTTCTTTCATTGAGGGACACAGGTCTCACCCTCCGTGTTTGGTCTTGCTCTCAGCACCACTTGTTATAAAACTAAGACATGCTGGGAGTGAGAAAGGTTAAACCAAACTGGTTATTTATGTATCTATGTATTTGCCAATGACCAAATCCTCCAGTAGACAGCAGTAGGCAGTATAACCCAATTGCCTTTCAATCCTGTGTCCCCCAATGAACTTCCCAGAAAAGTATTTTAAAGGGAGTACATGCTTCATGCTTATTGGACAGAGGTGATGTTGCTAAATTATTGTCCAGTATAAAGAGTGGAGACGGATAAGTGACCAGGGAGATCATATTGCTATACCAGGAAATAAGTGTATCACCTGTCTATCTGTGAAGTGTGTAAATCACAGAATTGGCTGGACAAAATTGGAAATCCTTTAGCAGGTAAAACAAAATATAAAGGCCAAAAGTTTGAGGACACCTGGCCATCACACCTACAGTATATGAACTTGTTGGACATCCCATTCTTAAACCATGCATATTAATATGGAGCAAGCAACATATTGTTGGCTATAACAGCTACCATTTTTTGGGAAGGAATTCCACAAGAATTTGGACTGTGTCTGTGGGGAATTTGTGCCCATTCAGCCAAAAGAGCATTTTTGAAGTAAGGTTCTGATTAGGTATGAGTGCTGGTGTATTTGGATTCTAGTTCAAAGCCACCTGAGCCATCCCTCCAGGAACCTGTCATCTGTACTGGGCCAATCATAAGCAGGTGAGGCATTTCTTGCTCCGGATCCACACTATATAAAGGTTATGAATATGTTCGGCTGTGCGGTGGGGGGATGCCTCTGTTGCTTATGATTGGCCCAGTACAGTGACAGCTTCCTAATGGCATTGTTCAGGTGGGTTTGTACTAGGATCCAAACATGCCTCAGTTCATCCCTAGTACTGATGTTGGATGGGAAAACCTGACTCTTAATACATGTTCCAATTCATCAAGGGATTCAGTAGGTTTGAGGTCAGGGCTCTGTGCAGACTACTCAAGTTCCTTCACACCAAACATCAAACCATGTCTTTATGAGTTGGCTTTGTTCAGAAGGGTTTCTGGAACAAAAAAGAGACTTGACTAAAAAGGCTTTGTGTGCTGGAGTATTAACTGAACCCTGTAATGGAAACTATTGAACACTTCAGTAATTTTAGGGGTGCCCGCATAACTTTTGGCCATATAAAGTAGTTGTGATGGTCAGTTAGTTGGCCATATATTGCATGTTTTTAGCTTTTTGCTTGGAGGTCCAGTTTAACAGAAAACACGGTTATAAAAGAGGGTGATTGGATATGCAGACCAGACCGACATCTTCTGAGCACTGAAGCATATTCTATGAACTTGTAAGGTTGGTCTTTGCAATTTGGAGATGCCAGGCAATGCACTCACTGACTTAACATATTGAATCAGAAATATATCAACCCTCTTATTCAGTCCTGCTTGATTGGCATTAACGTGAACTTATCCGGGTGCAGTTCGGATTGCCTAGTACCCCTTCTTTTTCCTTCCCCCTCCCACATGGGGGGCTGGTAGATGTGATCCCTCGCAAGACACATTTGGTCCACCACCCGCTCCCTAGGGAGTTGGTCCGACACGGGGGAGACGGGGGAGCAGAGGAGAAATCGCACCACCCTAAACACTCCACAATGCTAGTACACATCCTGAAATAGTGGACAACCATCCTCTGAAGAAGACCCGGGAAGGGTCGAAACGCATCAGGATTTACACACACAACTTCCGTTGTTCCACATACACCGTACTGTTTATTACCTCCACTTTATAGGCATTGCTTGTTGTTATTTAACTTTAAGGATTCAATACTCTAATATCTTTGGTTGCCTTTTGGCACATTGTATCTTGCATTTGGTTTTAATTGTATACTTTGTCCGCTGCGATTGTACGCCATATCCAGTTCATGTCCTGACTCTAATAGTCAGCATTCATTTTCAGTGACTTTTTTAATATGTTATATACATTTTTTGTACCAATAAAATTGAATTTTTTCAACTACTTATACTGCACTTCATTGGCTGCTTCAAAGCCCCGATAGGGGGTTCTCGTATGTTCTCATGCACTTTATGGGCTGCGCAGCCTATCCGTCTACACTCATGTGAGTGCTTTTCGTTGTTAGGTCTATATGATGTCTATGAGTAAACAGTGTGATTATTTTATTCTAGTAATATCTATATACAAATTGTTTCTCCTTTTATTTAGGATGTCTTTATTCCAAAAATCTGAAGCAAGCAATCAGCAGCATCATTTGACTACAACTCTCATTATCCATAAAGAGGTAAGTGTGTGTCAAGTGGAAGCCTGTTTAAACATTCCATAGCTTTCAAAGTTTATTTGTGTGTGTAAATCCGCTCCGTTAACATATGCATTCTTTTACTGCTTATACTGTACCCCTGTAATTATACTGGAGCCCCCCTCTTCCCTCGTCTCTCCCAGAGGAACCTGTTTTCCTTCCATACTGTTGTTACGATACGGTTTTGTCTTTGTATATCCCCAAACCCGTTCGCCTTGATGTTTGCTACCTCTGTCCACAGACACTGGTACTCCTTGTATTCCTGTATGCCACAAGGACCCTCCCTTTCGGAGGCAGGATTTTTGCTTATTAGTTAAATGTTTGCACTGAAACCAGATACCTGGGCTTTTTAAAAAAGGACCCTCTCATACTGACTGCATCTATTTAAAAGGACAAGGCTAGGTTTATGAGACCCTACGTCTTCATGTGCCTATATGACAGACTCTTCAAAGAGTGGATTTTTTTTTTTACTTTTTTTTTTTTTTTCCCCCCCTCGTGCCTTGCTGTGTCAAATGAGCATCCAGCATGCATACCGCTTAGGTCCAGCAGCCTAGTTAAAGACCAGTGCAAGCGTATAATTGCCTGCTTCAGGACCTTCTCACCCATAATCGGCTGAACCTGCCTCTCCAATGACCCAGGAGGCTCACGGGGCTTTCCGACTCTCTAAGCAGGAGTCAGTTTAAAACATCCAAAATAAAAACAAAAACAAGCAAACACACCTCCAAACAAAAAAGGAAAAGAAGCAAGATCCTAGCTGCTGGGACAAATGCATACAAATGAATTTAGGGGCTGGAAGGAGAGATTGCACTTCTCACCAAGCCACCAAGTAAGTGTCCTTGCACTGTTTATAAAGTTTGTTTAATAAAATGGATTGCTAGTTTTGCTATCATTATTATTATTAGTATTATTATTTGCGGTAGTTTATTTTTTCTGGTTTGCTGTTTGCATTATAAACTGCTTGTAAGAGGTAAATATGGATCTTTGCTGTGGCTTTTTTAATGCTCTTTTGCAAAGGCTTGCATCCACTGTCATTGTGCTGTCACTGAGAAGCTTTTGGATATAACTGATCGGGGGCACCTTATGTCATGTGACGACTGGTGTGATGTTGTGGAATCAATCTGCCTATTCCGCAATTAGAATGGGTCTGCAGGTACAAAGCAGTGACGGATGTCAGAAGTTACTTTGTGTTTTTTACTTGACATGTGTAGGAAATGTCATGACCTCTGTGCATTACTCCTATAAATTTGAATGGAATAAAGGTGTATGTGCATGGAGATCTAGCGATGATTTGGCATTTTTTTTTGCAATGGACTGCGTGATTTACCTGCAGAGACCTTTTGTGCATACATAAAACTCTCAAGAGATATTGGTGTATTGTGCTATTTGTTATTTTGAGAGACCGATGATTGAATGTCAGGGCTCTCCAGCTACTTGTAGGTTGACTGGCATCGTACACATAGTCACCCATTGTATATACTGTATGTTATCATGTAAAATATACACCCAGATCGCATTGACTGTTTTGGGAGAATGAGGATTCCCTTTAACTGTGTCTTGCTGAGTGAGCCATCGGGTCAGTTCTGTCCAATGAACTGCTTCCGTTTTCCATCTCTGGGAATTCCGTGATATGACGTCCAACATTGATGCGTGATGGCGTAGGGTACTCCATGTCCTCATACGAACCAACAATCTGTTACAGCTGGCATGGGCACATAGTATGATGATCGTTTCTCTTTATATTATGACTTAAAAAAAAAAGTATCATTATAGACAGTGATTGTGGGTCTCTGGTGTAGAGCTGAAAAATGGATTGCCCATTAATTACTCAGAGGAGAACAGTTAAGTACAGGATAAGGCTGCAGTGATATTGTTCCCAGGGTCATAAACCTGACAAGATTGTGTTACAGAATACTCTGTCTGTTCTACTGTGCAGACAGATCTGAGGGTGTCTGGTGAATGCGGCTGACACTGACCTGAGAGTGTGACAGGCTGCTAGTACATCCAGGACCTACAGCGCACTTCCTGCATTTCATAGAATAGTTCAATGAGGAATCCAGACAAGACGTTCAACTACTTAGATTCAGAGTCTATATGGCTCCTGTGCCATAACAAGTGCCTAAGCAGTGTGAGCCTGGATGTGTGTGTGACACAAAGCTTTCAATGCAATCTACTTACAGTGCAGAGTAGATTGACTCTGTATGTGTATACGAGTTTACTTTGGTTTACGCCTTTTCATATCTTGATATTAAAAATGTATTTTATTATATGTTTTTATTTTTTGTCGTATATGTGGCACCATTAAAATCCTGCTTCCTACCGCTTCCCATACTCTCTAATTGGGATGTGAGTGCCTTGTGGTGCAGAGTATTGTGACTGTGTATATGTGGTGCAGAATATTGTGACTGTGTATATGTGGTGCAGAGTATTGTGACTGTGTATATGTGGTGTAGAGTATTGTGACTGTGTATATGTGGTGTAGAGTATTGTCATTGTGTATATGTGGTGTAGAGTATTGTGACTGCGTATGTGTGGTGTAGATTATTGTAACTGTGTATGGGTGGTGTAGAGTATTGTGACTGGGTATATTTGGTGTAGAGTATTGTGAATGTGTATGTGTGGTGCAGAGTATTATGAACTGTGTATGTGTGGTGCAGAGTATTATGAACTGTGTATGTGTGGTGCAGAGTATTGTGACTGTGTATGTGTGATGTAGAGTATTATGAACTGTGTATGTGTGGTGTAGAGTATTGTGACTGTGTATATGTGGTGCAGAGTATTGTGACTGTGTGTATGTGGTGTAGAGTATTGTCATTGTGTATGTGTGGTGTAGAGTATTGTCATTGTGTAGATTATTGTAACTGTGTATATGTGGTGTAGAGTATTGTGACTGGGTATATGTGGTGTAGAGTATTGTGACTGTGTATGTGTGGTGTAGAGTATTATGAACTGTGTATGTGTGGTGTAGAGTATTGTGACTGTGTATGTGTGGTGTAGGGTATTATGAACTGTGTATGTGTGGTGTAGAGTATTGTGACTGCGTATGTGTGGTGTAGAGTATTGTGACTGGGTATATGTGGTGTAGAGTATTGTGACTGTGTATATGTGACGCGGGGCAGTATGACATTGTAGGATGCTGGGCAGTAAATCAACCTCTGTATGTGTGGTGCAGTGCAATAGTAACCTGTACTATAACACAGTGTGTGTGAACCGGCATGGTGTGTAGAAATCTGGACTTGTGTTTGTGGTGCTGTAGTGGCTCAAATTTATATATTACAGCAGTCATCTCTATTTATATTGCAGGGTAGTGTGAAGATTGTATTTGTACTACAGATCAGTGTGAACCTGTATGTGTACAATGCAGAGCTGTGTGAGCCTGTATGTACAGCGTGGTGCAGTGTAAACCTGAATGTGTTCAATAAAGAGCAGTGTGTGAACTCGTATGTACAGTGTAGGGCAATGTGAATCTGCTGTATATGTGTACAATAAAGATCAACATGAACCTATGTGTGTACAATAGAGAGTAGAATTAACCTTTATGTACATGTAGTATAGAATAAACATGTATGTATAATGCAGGGTAATATGAACCTGTTTGTGTAGTGCAGAACAGTATGGACTTGTACCTGCTGAGAAGACTAAGGTGAACCTCCATAAGTAATGCTGGGTAGTGTTATGCTATGAACTGAAAAGCAGTATTGACCTGTACTCCAGGGTGGTGTAGACCTGCATATGTAGCACCGTACAGTGTGAAATTGTATGTACAGTACTGAGCAATGTGTGAACATATACTGTAAAATGCAGCGCAATGTGAGCTTATATATGTAATGCCCTGCAATCCGAACCTTGGTGTGCAGTGTGAGCCTGTGTGTGTGTGTGTGTGTGTATGTATGTATGTATGTGTGTGTGTGTGTGTGTGTGTGTGTGTGTATGTATGTGTGTGTGTGTGTGTGTGTGTGTGTGTGTGTGTATGTATGTATGTGTGTGTGTGTGTGTGTGTGTGTGTGTATGTATGTGTGTGTGTGTGTGTGTGTATGTGTGTGTGTGTGCATTGTTCGGTTATATCGATCACCTCGAATCCATTAATAGTTTATAACATCTCCTGCCATCCATTACATTGTGTTTAACGTTATGTGCAGTGACTAATCGTGTCAGCAGATAAGTCTCATGTATTAATATGTCGCTGTTGGATACGGAATGAGCATTCTGTACATAGAATACTTCAGTACTGAGTCTTGTCTCCATTACCTCTAAACAATGAGGAGCTTGTTCAAGTACAGGGCAAATTCCATCATTTACAAACAGGAAAATAGCTTTATTTCCTAACTAAACAATAATACTAATTCACATGCAGGAAAATGCTGAGCAGCTCTGTTTAGTTCTAGCTGTGGAGCTGGAAGGAGCTGAGCAGCTCTGGGTGGCTGCAGCAATGGAGTTGGAAAAATCCCAGTAGCTGTGAGCAGTGTTAGCCTCAGAGCTGGAAGGAGCCGCTCAGTTATGAGCATCTTTTGCTTTGGAGCTAGAAGAAGCCAGGCATCTTTGAGCAGTGGCAATGGAGCAGGAAAAATCCAGACAACTCTGAGAAGTGGTAGCCTTGGAGCTGGAGCATGGTGACCAACTCTGAGCAGCTGCAGCAGTGGAGCTGAAATAAGCCCAGCAGCTCTGAGCAGTAGTATCCCCAGAGCTGGAGGAGCCAAGCAGCACTGAGTGGTAGTAGCCTCAGAGCTGGAGGAACCAAGCAGTGCTGAGCAGTGGTAGCCTCCGAGCTGGAGGACCAAGCAGTGCTGAGCAGTGGTAGCCTCCGAGCTGGAGGAACCAAGCAGTGCTGAGCAGTGGTAGCCGTCGAGCTGGAGGAACCAAGCAGTCCTGAGCAGTGGTAGCCTCAGACCTGGAGGAACCAAGCAGCACTGAGCGGTAGTAGCCTCAAAGCTGGAAGAGTCCAGCAGTGCTGAGCGGTAGTGGAAACAAATCTTACCCAAGCTCAACTGCTCTGTTAGAAGTGTGGAGGCAGGAGACCGGTACTCTGGCTAAGGTGGTCACTCTTCACAGCATGAATCCATAATAATGGTAGCCTGCAACTCAAAAATGTCTTAGTATAAATTCTTTATTGGTTACATAAATGCTGATACAGAATCCAAAGTGCTAATGTGTTTTGGTTTAAAAACCTTCCTCATAGCATACCATAGTGCTGAGCGGTAGTAGCCTCAGAGCTGCAGGAATCAAGCAGCACTGAGTGGTATTCGCCTCAGAGATGGAGGAGCCAAGCAGTTATGAGCAGTAGTAGCCTCAAAGCTGGATGAACCAAGCAGCTTTGAGAGGTAGTAGCCTCAGAGCTGGAGGAGCCAAGCAGTGCTGAGTAGTAGTAGTTTCAGGACTGGAAGAACCAAACAGTGCTAAATGGTAGTAGCCTCAAAGCTGGAGGAACCAAGCAGTGCTGAGTGGTAGTAGCCTTAGAGCTGAAGGAACCAAGCAGTGCTGAGTGGTAGTAGCTTCAGAACTGGAAGAACCAAACACTCCTAAATGGTAGCCTCAAAGCTGGAGGAACCAAGCAGTGCTGAGTGGTAGTAGCCGCAGAGCTGGAGGAACCAAGCAGTGCTGAGTGGTAGTAGCCTCAGAGCTGGAGGAACCAAGCAGTGCTGAGTAGTAGCAGCCTCAGAGCTGAAGGAAACTGAGCAGTACTGAGTGGTAGTAGCCTCGGAACTGGAGGAACCAAGCAGTGCTGAGCGGTATTCGCCTTGGAGATGAAGGAACCAAGCAGTGCTGAGTAGTAGCAGCCTCAGAGCTGAAGGCAACTGAGCAGTACTGAGTGGTAGTAGCCTCGGAACTGGAGGAACCAAGCAGTGCTGAGTGGTAGCCTCAGAGCTTGAGGAACCAAGCAGCATTGAGTGGTAGTACCCTCAAAGCTGAAGGAACCAATCAGTGCTGAGTGGTAGTAGCCACAGAGTTGGAGGAACCAAGCAGTACTGAATGGTAGTAGCCTCAAGCTGGAGGAACTAAGCAGTGTTGAGTGGTAGTAGTCTCAGAGCTGGAGGAACCAAGCAGTGCTGAGCGGTGATAGCCTCAAAGTTGGAGGAACCAAGTAGCTCTGAGCAGCTGTAGCACTAGAGCTGAAAAGAGTGAAGCCGCTTTGAACAGTAGTAACCTCAGAGCTACTTTGTGGCTTTGCTCAAAGCAGCTCAAGAGTGAAATCAGGGTGGATTACAATTAAAGCTTTTTCATGCACGTGCACTGAAAGTGGAAACCTATTTTTAAACTATCTCTAGGCAAAACTTTTTTTTTTTTTTTTTTTTAGTTTTTGATTTGGTTGGGAAGGGTTAGACCCTCTGTCCCAAGAACAAGAGGTAAGGGTAAATCTTCCAATGGGGACACCTTTTTCAGGACACCTAACTAAGAAGGGAATCCTCCTCACTTTAGGAGGTTTCTTCTAAATACCTGTTGTGTCTCTGGGACAGGAAATGAAGATAAATCCAAAATTGTAGAGTTGTGCCCAGAACAAGAGGTGATGGGAAATCTTCCAGTGTGGACACCTGTCTACGAGGGGAATTCTAACCTCCTGCTGTGCCGCTGGGACAGGAAGTGAAGATAGATTTCCTCAATGGTATACAGACAGGTAAAAACTGACAGGTTTTACCCTTTCTCTACTCTGTCATAAAACAAAACAAAAATCCATTATTAGTTTATTATTAGTTTATTAGTTTATAACACTCCCTACCAGCCATTGTATTGTGTTTATCACCATGAGTTGAATTATGTGAGAGTGTTGTAGGCCATAGGAAACCAGTAGGTTTCAGTTGATTTGAAGTCATATCAATGGGAAATTAACTCTTTAGTTGCTATAAGTCACTGCACTTTGTACATAGTGCTTTGTCTTGTTAAACAGGACCTCCGCTTAGGACTATTTGTGCCCATATTGCTCACATACTATATCTTCCATCTTCCATGCAATATCAGAAAGGTAATAATTCTTTCTGTGAAAAAGCATACTGTTTATGGATTCTTATGAAGCATACGGGGAGGGGATGTAAAATCTTATTTTCTTTGTGTAGCCGTCCTACACCTACACGATAATGATAGAGTATGCACATAGCATGCCTACTACTTACTTCCATTGACCTTTGAGCAGATCTATAGGAAAACCACCTCCCAGCATTCCTGACCCGCTGCCTCAGATTCCAATATGCTAAAAGCCCCCCTCTTGATTAAACCTGGCCCTGGGCTCCCACAACAGTCAATCACCCATAGGTGTGCGCAGCCTATTCGATTAGGGTGTGCACCCCAGAGTTTATATATATATATATATATATATATATATATATATATATATATATACACACACACTCTTAGAACTAAATGTAAACAAACATTTTAAAATGTATTAAACATGGACGGTGTCAGAAGGGCAATGCATTCAGCAGGGGGAATCGGCACCGCGCGGGGTGATTAAGGTGTGCACGCCTATGCAATCACCGCTACCCGATCCTCCTCTCAGAAATCACTCCATCTGATGCCTAGGCATTTGGTCATGTGACCACCTTCTGTTAAATCCCAGGGTGACAGAGCAGGCAGGAATTCTAGGCTTTCCCATAGTATACTGACATTTTAGACAGCAGCCTGGGCAAAAGAGCTGGCGGGTGTTATCTGAGTCTGCTTTAAAGCAGGACAGACATGATATCCTTCTGAGCGTCTGATTCATGAGATCACTTTGTGCACACAAGAATCACCTTTTAGATTCAGAAATGGACACACAATTGTCTGTAAGCTCTTTTACTAAACTATGATGACCCTATATAGAAAAGAAAGGAGAATAATCAGCTTTGACATTAGAAACTATGGAGGGGTGTTTTTTACACTGGAGATCTTTCTAAAGCTGAACATACACTATACAATCTCTACAATCGCTGTATAATTTAGATTCAATTTATCAAAACTATGTCATGAGGACAAACCCCAACAATTCATTACATAAGTGTCATATCAGGCCCTTGCACTATATAGTTGATGTTAGATTTTAGGCCACATGCACACTGGGTGATGTTTTACCCGTGTGTATCCAATTTTGGTGTCTTTGTGCCAGGGAGGCAGAGGTGCAGCTTCCAGCCCCAAGTCCAATGACAGCCAGAAATATGCTGCACTGTGTGGTACTCGTGTTTAGTGCTGTGTGCTTTTGAGAACTGGAATGCGGGTGTTCTGTATTCTGGGCATTCATCCCTGAACGCTTAGGACCTTAAAGCGGTTGTATACCACTGGCCTTTTTTTTTTTCCCCTGCAAGGTAAAGTCATAATGTGCTAGCATGCATCGCATGCTAGCAGATTATGTGAAACTTACTGTAAAACGAAGCTGTTCCAGCGCCGCAATGTCAGTGCTGCAGCCGCTTCCATCTTCACCTGTCTTGCTTCCAGGTTCACGGGCTCTGGCTCTGTGACTGCCTGAAGCTGCAACGACGTCACTCCTGGGCATGCGCGCGGGTGCCGCTCTTCAGGGCACAGGGCTCGGAAGGAAGGGCACGGGTAGCTGTTCCTTCAGGGCACATGTGCCAGTGATGTCACTGGCTGCATGTAATGTAACCAAGTCCTAAACGGTGCAAGTTTAGGAGATATTTACACTACCTATAGGTAAGCGTTATTATAGGCTTACCTATAGGTACAAGTCAGGTATGGAAGTTTACTTCCTCTTTAAATGTGAATACCATTTGATATAACTTTCAGCCTTGTCCAGCCACAGTAGATTTCATGTCATTGGATTTTGGGATTGGATGCTCCAACTCCTGGGTGCACTTGGCTAAATGCCCAGTGTACAGGTGACCTAAAGGGGGATTGTACAATCAGATGGTTCCATAGTCAGTCTGGCTATAAAAGGACATAAATCCATCTAGTTTAACCAATTGTATAGTGTATGGTCACATTAAAGTGGTATTAAACCCAAATAATATATTGCAGCTTGCTAATCATTAGCTGTAGTAGCTGCCCTAGTTTTGTTTTTTTGTTTTTGTTTTTTAGTTGTTTTTTCCCACTCTGATTTTACCTAGTGATCTTGCCAGTAACTCACCTCCTGTATAAGAGTTCCCCTATCTGGATGAAGGAGCACAGGGGCAACTTTGGACACAAGCATTGCCAGTCTGAGGGGAGGGGATGTTAGATGTACTAGCAGATTTAAGCCAGGTACACATGGGCCGAATGTTGGGAGATATTCGCCGGTTAAATAAAGGTAATGGCCGACAATCGGCCCGTGTGTATGTCGGTCGGTCTGACAGAAGCCAGCTGTTTGGCCGGCTTATGTCGGACGTGCATGCTGGAAAACGAGCAGCTGACCGACTCCCGATCAGTGCTCTCAGTCAGTGGTGGAGAAAGCGCTAATCAGAGTGCCCCCTGTCAGAACACAACAGCTCAGCGGGGGGAGGTCGCTGTACTGATGTTGGTTAGTTAGTGCAGCGGCTGCGAGCGGAGCTGTCGGTTTTTTGTTTTGTTAGTGTGTACCAGGCTTTAGTTGGAGTAACAAATTAATGCCAAGCTCCAGCTTACACATGGTAAGCAGATACAGGAACCGTTGTTTCCTTTTGGGATAAAGGTTTTACATAAATAAAAGCTGATCATTGTGAGCACCCCTTTCAGTGGTAAATGGTTTATCAAATCCCTGTACCTGACACATTTGCTGGAGAGCTTGTTTTTTTTTTAAAAAACAGACATACTGCCCAGATAACCAGTAAAATATAAAGGAAAGAAAGCCTAAAAAAGAAAACAAATGCAGTCACCATGTCTAAGAATTGGTAAGCTGCAATAGAATTCAATGTTTGGGTTTAATACCGTTTCATGTCTGATAATGATATTTGTTCAGCTCTTGTTTTAGATACATTGTACAGGTGATTTGTATATTCTAATGAACTGGACCAGTCTGGTCCCCCCAGTCCTGTAACTCTTCACAACACTCGTCTGTCAAAAATCTCATCTCATTCTAATTAGTAAACACTGGTGAGTCTGTATCACCCAGAAAAAAAAATTTAAAAAAAAGCCTATTTGCCTGGTGCTTGTTTTTTATTCTAATTAGTAAACACTGGTGAGTCTGTATCACTCAGAAAAAAAAAAAACGCCTGTTTAAAAAATTTAAAAAAAGCCTATTTGCCTGGCGCTTGTCTTTTATGCAGCGACTGTCTGGCTGCGAGAGTGGAAAGAAAACGAGAAGTCTTAAATAATGCTTTACACTTTTTGGTTTATTTTCTGTTAAATCTGTCCTTTGGTGCGGAGCCATGTTTGCTGAGGCCACAAGACGAATTCAGGGGCAGGATGGAAACCTGTAATTAGAGATGACTTGAATGACATCCAATTTGGGCACTGCTTTTATAGGGCTTCAGTGGTTAATTAATGCAAAAAAAAAAAAAAAAATTGTTACCAAAAAAAAAAAAAGATTTATGAAAAGGAAAGAAAAGGGGGGAAAAAAAGTGAATGGGTCCACTGATGTCATACTGACTTCTGTCCACTAGATGGCAGCAGGCGGCGCTGAGCGGGAGCCCGGCTGCCTTATATCCCGTTCATTTCCCGGAGCCGTCCTTTCCCTGAGCCTCGGGTCCGGCAGGAGGGATCTCCGTGTGCGGACCGGGCAGGGACCCCCCCAGAGTGAGCAGAGGGGGTGCACGGACATCCAGAGGGCTTCAGCCTGCCATGGGTCCCCGCTCACCCCTGACCTGCCCACTGCCACCCTGCCAAGGTGCATGTAGGGTCCCCGGGGGGTGAGAGGCTCCGCTGCCAGTCTTATGAGGGAGCCCATAGCCAGCCCAGGGCCGGGACGGGATGCCCGAAGAATGAAGTAACCGTGATGGAGCCGGTATCAGCCCCGGGCTCCAGACTCCGAGCAGCCGCATCCAGGGGGTGAGTACAAGGGGACCCCCAGACTGTGTGCACCCCCTACATTCACCATGGCACCCACTTATCCCTGTCCTTGTGTGTACTACAGGGACCCCTACACTGTGTGCACCCCCTACACTCACCATGTCACCCACTCATCCTTGTCATTGTATGTACTGCAGGGACCCCCAGACTGTGTGCACCCCCTACACTTACCATGGCACCCACTTATCCCTATCATTGTATGTACTACAGGGACCCCTACACTGTGTGCACCCCCTACATTCACCATGTCACCCACTCATTCTTGTCATTGTATGTACTGCAGGGACCCCCAGACTGTGTGCACCCCCTACACTTACCATGGCACCCACTTATCCCTATCATTGTATGTACTACAGGGACCCCTACACTGTGTGCACCCCCTACATTCACCATGTCACCCACTTATCCCTGTCATTGTATGTACTACAGGGACCCCTACACTGTGTGCACCCCCTACACTCACCATGTCACCCACTCATCCTTGTCATTGTATGTACTGCAGGGACCCCCAGACTGTGTGCACCCCCTACACTTACCATGGCACCCACTTATCCCTATCATTGTATGTACTACAGGGACCCCTACACTGTGTGCACCCCCTACATTCACCATGTCACCCACTCATTCTTGTCATTGTATGTACTGCAGGGACCCCCAGACTGTGTGCACCCCCTACACTTACCATGGCACCCACTTATCCCTATCATTGTATGTACTACAGGGACCCCTACACTGTGTGCACCCCCTACATTCACCATGTCACCCACTTATCCCTGTCATTGTATGTACTACAGGGACCCCTACACTGTGTGCACCCCCTACACTCACCATGTCACCCACTCATCCTTGTCATTGTATGTACTGCAGGGACCCCCAGACTGTGTGCACCCCCTACACTTACCATGGCACCCACTTATCCCTATCATTGTATGTACTACAGGGACCCCTACACTGTGTGCACCCCCTACATTCACCATGTCACCCACTCATTCTTGTCATTGTATGTACTGCAGGGACCCCCAGACTGTGTGCACCCCCTACACTTACCATGGCACCCACTTATCCCTATCATTGTATGTACTACAGGGACCCCTACACTGTGTGCACCCCCTACATTCACCATGTCACCCACTTATCCCTGTTGTATGTACTACAGGGACCCCCAGACTGTGTGCACCCCCCCACACTCACCATGTCACCCACTTATCACTGTCGTATGTACTACAGGGACCCCTACACTGTGTGCACCCCCTACACTCACCATGTCACCCACTTATCACTATCATTGTATGTACTACAGGGACCCCTACACTGTGTGCACCCCCTACACTCACCATGTCACCCACTCATCCCTATCCTTTTATGTACTACAGGGACCCCCAGACTATGTGCACCCCCTACACTCACCATGTCACCCACTCATCCCTATCATTGTATGTACTACAGGGACCCCCAGACTGTGTGCACCCCCTACACTCACCATGTCACCCACTCATCCCTATCATTGTATGTACTACAGGGACCCCCAGACTGTGTGCACCCCCCACACTCACCATGTCACCCACTTATCACTGTCGTATGTACTACAGGGACCCCTACACTGTGTGCACCCCCTACACTCACCATGTCACCCACTTATCCCTATCATTGTATGTACTACAGGGACCCCTACACTGTGTGCACCCCCTACACTCACCATGTCACCCACTCATCCCTATCCTTTTATGTACTACAGGGACCCCCAGACTATGTGCACCCCCTACACTCACCATGTCACCCACTCATCCCTATCCTTTTATGTACTACAGGGACCCCCAGACTGTGTGCACCCCTACACCCACCATGTCACCCACTTATCCTTATCATTGTATGTACTACAGGGACCCCCAGACTGTGTGCACCCCCTACACTCACCATATCACCCATTTATCCGTGTCATTGTATGTACTACAGGGACCCCCAGACTGTGTGCACCCCCTACACTCACCATGTCACCTACTTATCCCTATCATTGTATGTACTACAGGGACCCCCAGACTGTTTGCACCCCCTACACTCACCATATCACCCATTTATCCCTATCATTGTATGTACTACAGGGACCCCCAGACTGTGTGCACCCCCTACACTCACCATGTCACCCACTCATCCCTATCCTTTTATGTACTACAGGGACCCCCAGACTATGAGCACCCCCTACACTCACCATGTCACCCACTCATCCCTATCATTGTATGTACTGGAGGGACCCCAGACTGTGTGCACCCCCTACACTCACCATGTCACCCACTTATCCCTATCATTGTATGTACTACAGGGACCCCCAGACTGTGTGCACCCCTTACACTCACCATGTCACCCACTTATCCCTATCATTGTATGTACTACAGGGACCCCCAGACTGTGTGCACCCCTTACACTCACCATGGCACCCACTTATCCCTATCATTGTATGTACTACAGGGACCCCAGACTGTGTGCACCCCCTACACTCACCATGTCACCCACTTATCCTTATCATTGTATGTACTACAGGGACCCCAGACTGTGTGCACCCCCTACACTCACCATGGAACCCACTCATCCCTATCCTTGTATGTACTACAGGGACCCCTACACTATGTCATCCCTATCCTTGTATGTACTACAGGGACCCCTACACTGTCATCCCTATCATTGTATGTACAGGGTCCCTCTACAAGATGTGATCCCTATCATTGTCTGTACTACTGGATGTCATCCCTATCACTGTATGTACAGGGTCCCCCCTAGAAGATGTGGTCCCTATCGTATGCAGTACAAGATGTGATCTCTATGATTATATGTACAGGGTGCCCCCTAGAAGATCTGGTCCCTATGATTGTATGTACTACAAAATGTGATCTCTATGATTGTATGTACAGGGTGCCCTTACATGATGTGATCCCTATGATTGTATGTATAGGGTGCCATTACATGATGTGATCCCTATGATTGTATGTGCAGAGTGATCTACAGGATGTGATCCCCATGATTGCATGCACTACAAGATGTAATGGGAAAGTGCTGAAGTCTCCAGGATTGCAGAGAGTCTGTCTCTCTCTCTCTCTCTCTCCTCTGAATGAGCAGCATTGTAGCCTCCGTCTACAGTGCCAGGGATCTCGCTGAATGGTGTGTGCTGACCATGGTGTCACAGGGTGCCTCTACACTGATTGATTGGGTGTCATCGATTGCTTCAAAACTCAGTGAATAGAGGTCTTCTCTTCAGTGCAGTTTTTAGGTTGTTAGTTTCTGGTTTGCAAGTCTTTAGAATGAGGTCAGTACTGGCCACTTTCTTATTGTTTACCAAAAATGTTTAAAATATTATGTACACACTCCATGTAGCAGTAATTATTGATTTGTCACCATCGTATACTTAGAACAGCCTTCTTCAACCTGTTACCAGAGAGGATCTCTTACATTTTTTTCCCAAGTCCCAGTAAATCACTACTAAAACAAATTCTTTGGAGGTCAGTGCAAAGAATGCCCCTTACATTGGAGGTTAGTGAGGAGAATGTCCTCCTTACATTGGTGGTCAGTGGCAGGAATGTCCCTTACATTTGTGGTCAGTGGGGAGAAAGCCCTGCTTACATTGGTAGTCAGTGGCGGGAATGCCCCCTTACATTGGTGGTCAGTGGGGAGAATATTCTCCATACATTGATGGTCAGTGGGGAGAATGTCCTCCTTTCATTGGTGGTGATTGAGGAGAATGTCCTCCTTACATTGGTGGTCAGTGGAAAGAATGCCCCTGACATTGGTGGTCAGTGGAAAGAATGCCCCTGACATTGGTGGTCAGTGGAAAGAATGCCCCTGACATTGGTGGTCAGTGGAAAGAATGCCCCTGACATTGGTGGTCAGTGGAAAGAATGCCCCTGACATTGGTGGTCAGTGGAAAGAATGCCCCTGACATTGGCGGTAAGTGGAAAGAATGCCCCTGACATTGGCGGTCAGTGGGAAGAATGCCCCTGACATTGGCGGTCAGTGGGAAGAATGCCCCTGACATTGGCGGTCAGTGGGAAGAATGCCCCTTACATTGGCGGTCAGTGGGAAGAATGCCCCTTACATTGGCGGTCAGTGGGAAGAATGCCCCTTACATTGGCGGTCAGTGGGAAGAATGCCCCTTACATTGGCGGTCAGTGGGAAGAATGCCCCTTACATTGGCGGTCAGTGGGAAGAATGCCCCTTACATTGGCGGTCAGTGGGAAGAATGCCCCTTACATTGGCGGTCAGTGGGAAGAATGCCCCTTACATTGGCGGTCAGTGGGAAGAATGCCCCTTACATTGGCGGTCAGTGGGAAGAATGCCCCTTACATTGGCGGTCAGTGGGAAGAATGCCCCTTACATTGGCGGTCAGTGGGAAGAATGCCCCTTACATTGGCGGTCAGTGGGAAGAATGCCCCTTACATTGGCGGTCAGTGGGAAGAATGCCCCTTACATTGGCGGTCAGTGGGACGAATGCCCCTTACATTGGCGGTCAGTGGGACGAATGCCCCTTGGCGGTCAGTGGGACGAATGCCCCTTGGCGGTCAGTGGGACGAATGCCCCTTGGCGGTCAGTGGGACGAATGCCCCTTACATTGGCGGTCAGTGGGACGAATGCCCCTTACATTGGCGGTCAGTGGGACGAATGCCCCTTACATTGGCGGTCAGTGGGAAGAATGCCCCTTACATTGGCGGTCAGTGGGAAGAATGCCCCTTACATTGGCGGTCAGTGGGAAGAATGCCCCTTACATTGGTGGTCAGTGGGAAGAATGCCCCTTACATTGGTGGTCAGTGGGAAGAATGCCCCTTACATTGGTGGTCAGTGGGGAGAATGTCCCTACATTGGTGTTTATAGGGAAAGCGGGGAGAATGCCCCCTACATTGGTGGTTAGTAGAAAGAATGTCCCCTTTACTGTGTCTACTGTGAATGCTATTCTTAGATAGCTTAAATAGATCTTTTTTTGGCATATTGCTTGCTGTCGGTTGTTGGACCCAAGACTATACAGGCGCCATGTCGGCTGATGCTCAAGGAATCCCTATAAACCTCTGGAGGAGGGTTCTACAGACTCTGGGTTGAGAATGGTTGCTCTAGGGCACTGATCTCCATACTGTGGCCTGAGGGCCGAATGCAGCCATTTGCTAGACTTTATCCGGCTCTTGGGGCACTATTCTCCCACTGACACCAACAATGGGTAACAATTTCTTCCCCTGATATCTATGGCAGGGCACTATTCTTCCACTGATACCAATGGTGGGGCACTATTCCCCTCCTACTGCTAATTATGGTGGGGCACTATTCCCCCCCCCCACTGATACCAATAGTGGGGCACTATTCCCCTCTTACTGATAATGGTGGGGCACTATCCCCCCCCCACTGATACCAATAGTGGGGCACTATTCCCCTCTTACTGATAATGGTGGGGCACTATTTCCCCCCCACTGATACCAATGGTGGGGCACTATTCCCCTCTTACTGATAATAATAGTGGGGCACTATTCCCCCCCACTGATATCAATGGTGGGGCACTCCCCCCCCATTGATACCAATGGTGGGGCACTATTTCCCCCCCCCCCACTGATACCAATTGTGGGACACTAGTCTTCCTACTAACCATCAACCCAGAGAGCATATTTATTCTCATTGATGCTGGGTCTGGGACATTTTCTACCCTCATTGGCCACAATATGACCCCCTAAAGTCTGAAGGACAGTGAACTGGCCCTTTTTTTGAAAAGTTTGGAGACCCCTGTGCTGGATATGATCTAATCCAAAATTCAAACACTGTCCTCTAAATGGAGAAAAAAGTCCGGACAGCCGCACACCAGGAGACTATAATCCCAACGAGTTTTCTTTATTGTAAAATCAGGAACAAATCATGATGATTGCCTGTACATTCTATCCTTGGTGCTTTGTACATGATTTGTTCCTGATTTTACAACACAGAAATCTCGTTAAATGATATTCTCCTGGTGTGCGGCTGTCCGGACTTTTTTCTCCACTTACAACATGGATTAGCATTAGCCAGCACCTGGGGCTTTTCAACTCTGGAGAGTAACATCCATTTTATACCTGGTTTGGACACAACCTGGTGCGGGGAAAACACTTGTACTGTCCTCTAAATGTTTGTAGAAATGCTTCACAAATGCATGCTAGATGCAAAAGACAACGCCTGTGTATACTGCATGACGGTGTATACTTCATAACCCTTCATACATGATCCTTGTCTACCTAGCAGGGGGGTCTATGCATTTAAGGCCAAAGTACAATGAATCCTGCCCTGGCTTGCTCTATACCCAGAGATTGGCTATACAGCCTGTGTTTAGTTTTTCATCCATTAAAAGGTCTTAAATTGGTGACTAAGCTTTAAACTCTATACTCTTTTCTGTAGGGAAGAGGATTAAGTCAGGCCAGCAGAAGTTAGTATGATTCTTATTGCAGGCATTCCCAATGAATAACATTGATATTGCACAGTTTAGACATTTACTTTGGGTCATAATTACCCAACAATTAGTTCCCTGTGGATTGGGATTAAGTGCAGATTCCATAATTTGGAAGCCAAAATGAATTAAAAAGCACAATGAGATCTCAGGAGTAAAAGGGATAGAGTAGGTCTGATTGCTGCTCAGTGCTATGTGTTCCATAATCCCATGACTGTTACTCCATGTGAAAACCTGTTATCCTTGTTACAGTGTGTTAAGGGATAGGGATTAAACTTGGCTTATTTTACTTTGTGTGTGATAGTTTCCAGTTTAATGGAAAGTATTGTGTAAAGGTTGGTGTTCAGGTACCTCCATCATTCATTGTGGATATTTCGTGAAGGATTCTGATGTTTCAGCACTTTTGTTACTTAATAATAATATTATAGGCTTCCTGAATTTTTTGTTACATTCCAAAGAGTACCATAGATTGTTTTATTGGCTAAATAAGTAGCACAATGTAAATAAAATGCCAACAATACAGGATGATACATTTGTCTGTAGCTCCCAAACCTCAAAGAAACTGTAGATGACTCGGTAGAACAAAGAACAGTCTGCAAATTCAGCAACAGTCTGCTTTTTATGACTGCACCAAGCTGATGACAGGTGAAATGTGGCTTCTGCCGTTTATATGTATTGCACATTAACTTTGATATGGTTTCAGATGATAGGAAAAAAAAAAAAAAAGAGGAATCTTTCAGCACGAGATGATCTTGCTCATAAATTTATGCATGTTATTTGGAAGAGCAGACAGAGAAAGAGGACATGTGAAACTTTTAAAGAAGGAACAGTTAAACCTTAAAGGATGCCATAGGCTGTGCTCCAGGGGGACCTGTCTCTAGCCAAGAGATGTATCCAGAGTGAAACGGGTCCAGCCATTCAGTATCTTGTCCAGAAGACAGTCCAATGCTGTGTTGGGTGAGATTTAAAGGGGAATAGAAATCTCAAGGAGAATAGCCTAGGATTAGATGAATCTGTTCATTCTCTCCATTGTTGAGATAAAACTTACTCAAAAGGCCGGTAACCCACAGCAACCAAATTTCGGAAGTCTGATGGATAAATGTAGAAAATGTCCAGTTTATCCAGAACCATTACATATACGCCCAATATTGTGGTGTTTGGCTTATGGTAGCAACATGTTGTAGCTCAATTGTAAGATATGGTCAGCCCGACTCCCATGTACCCCAAAAGCGTTTTAAGGTTAATATGCAAAAGTAGTTGCATTAAAAGTTAAGAAGGCACATAGCATCCACTATTCATTGGTAAATGCTATGTTTCTTCCTATTTACTTCATGTGACCACTTGCATTTTAACCTTTTAACTGAGATGATGTCCAGATGCCTGCTGGATGTCTATGCCCCATCCAACCACTAAATTAACTGCTTAAAGTGTTACTAAACCCACAATAGTAAGATCAGTGTTTATATGCAGTAAAGCATGCTTGTTCTACTCACTATGGAAAATAAGGGGTTAATCCTCTGCATTGTGTAAAAAGGCTGCTTGATCTTGTATGCATAGATCTTCCCCCTCCTGCACTGTCCCCCTGGACAAGTCCGAATAAGACAGACCCTTTGGAGTCAGGCTGCACATGCTCAGTTTGATGTGTATTGCTAGAGAGGTTTTTATTTATTTTTTCTTGGGGGAGTGCATGTGATCAGCACAGGACCAATCAGCACTGTACAGACATGTCTAGACAGAGGGTCAGGAGCCCTGCAGCCTCATAGGACAGCTCAGTGCAGTATGAAAAAAACTCCTACCACAAGCTTCACCAGGAACTGATAGAAATCACAAGACTGCTATATACTGCTAATGAGAAGTATTTGCCTGGTAATATTGACTAAAATTATTACATTTCCATGTGTTGTGTACTGTGGAAGACCAGATATAGTGAATGCAGGGTCCTGGGTTTAGTAACACTTTAGGAGTTGCTGCCTCCAATATTCTTCACATAGTAAACAGTGATGGGAATTTAGTAAAGTAATAACAATACTTTTCTAGTGGTACGGCCCCTTTAACACAGCCTGAACCTAGCTCATGAAAGCTTTGCATCATTTTCAGTACCAGTAGTGACACATGCACCTGATACAGTTAGTTCTTACTACTGCCAATTTTAGAATCTGTTGCAATGTCTGGGACAGATTTTAAAAGAATTATCTCCAGTTTTGCTTATTTGCGAACTGGCGGTAATTCTTTTAGAATTCAGATCAACTCTGAGTTGGCTTACAAAGAGATGCCAGTGCTCCGAGCTAGGCGTATGTGCTGGGAAGCTGTTATTAATGTGACCGCTTCCTGCACAGGGCTTGTGGGTTGCTAAGATGCCAGTGGCTGCCGGTGTCCTAGCAACCAGTAATGCTTCCCCAGCCCCATTCATCTGCCAAGAGATTCTCCGGGTGATAAATGAGAGTACACAAAGAGATGGGGATGCTGGCTGACATTGTCCAAATATGACCATGGCCATATTTGGGTATTGACATCAGCCAGCATGTCCACCCCTTTGGTTACATTCAGCTGTCGGCCGGGGAATTTCCTGGCTGGCAGCAGAATGGGGATCAGTCATTGGTTGTTGGATGCTGTTGGCTCTGCATCAGCGTCTAGCTAGCAGGATGCTAAGCATGTACTGAATACGGAATGGTATGGAAACTCTGGCCTCAGTGTTGCCCCCAACTTGTGACAGATTCATGTACCTATTCCCAACAGGTACGTGAATCTGTCGCCTGCACCAACATTGGTTGAGTACGGAGGGAGGAAATTCTAAAGAGCATCTACAACACACTTTGATTCCCCTGACTGTATTGGATGCTTGGTCCTCCATTGTTCCTCCGACTGGCTCTTCATTGCTACTTTGTCCTGTAGAAGCTGGCAAATGGAACCACAGCACACAGTGAGGGACATCTGACATACTCGGAAGTGCCGGATGCTGAAGACTCTCTCCATACCTCTTGTAGAGCGCAAAAGTTCACATCTTGTACATTTTTCGTGCTCAGGCCTATGTTGAGGTGGAGGGTGTTGCATTTGGCAGCCTGTCATGTCATGAAACAATAATGGTGCAGCCAAGTTCATCAGTTCTTCAGCTCTTCTTCTTGAGCCAACTTGACCAACTGGCGTAACTGGCGTGGAGAACGGAACCAAAGATGCACAGCGTTTCTGTGCAGTTTGCTCCGCAGCCGCCCTGGAGATATGTGAACCGCCTTCATAGAGAGCCAGTCACATTCTCCTGCTATTCGAATTGAATGCGGGTTAAACCCGCATCTAATTCGCATAGGTGTGAACCCAGCCTTAAAGTGCTATTTTTTTTTTTTTTTTTGGCTTGCTGTTTACTATTTCTTTAACCACGGAAGAATTTACCCCCTTCCTGACCAGAGCACTTTTTGTGATTCGGCACTGCGTCGCTTTAACTGACAATTGCGCTGTCGTGCGACGTTGTACCCAAACAGAATTGACGTCCTTTTTTTTTCCCCCCACAAATAGAGCTTTCTTTTGGTGGTATTTGATCGCCTCTGATGTCTTTATTTTTTGCGCTATAAACAAAAAAAAGAGCGACAATTTAAAAAAAAAATCCTTTGTTTTTAACTTTTTGCTATAATAAATATCCCCCAAAAATATATATAAAAAATGATTTTGTTCCTCAGTTTAGGCCGATATGTATTCTTCTACATATTTTTGGTAAAAAAAAATTTGCAATAAGTGTATATTGATTGGTTTGCGCAAAAGTTATAGCGTCTACAAAATAGGGGATAGATTTATAGCATTTTTATTAATTTTTTTTTTCACTAGTAATGGCAGGGATCTGCAATTTTTTTTTCACTCCTGTCAGAACAGGGAAGTGTTTACACACACTCGTCCCTGTTCTGTGTCTCCTGGTCACGATCGCTTGTGGCTGGCGGTCATCGCGACCATCGGCCACGAGCATTGGCACCTCCGCTGCGCATCGGGCGCGCGCGCATGCTATCTGGACCCCGTGAGATCACGTACAGTAACATGATTTCGCGCAGGGGCAGCCAACCTGCCGCAGTAAAATTGTGGCGGCTGGTCTGGAAGCAGTTAATACAGGGCTCGACAAACCCCAGGCGCTAGGTCGCCATGGCGACCAGAAACCGCACCCTGGTGCCTAGGCTGCCATCAGCCCACTCACTGCAACTCCCGATGCCCCAGACATGCAGTGCTATATTTAACACTGACCGCCATTCCGCCTCCCTTCTCCACACTCAGCGCGGCGCATCCGAGCCGCTGAGTGTGTGAAACTGACACGTAACACAGAGAGGAGAGAAGATCTGTCAGAATTGAGCTTGATGTCGGGGGTGGGCGGGACCCGGCCACTATCAAACACCAGCCGATGGGATTTGGGCGGGCCACTACGTGTATGTGGCCCCGCCCCTTTTCTTAAGCAGCCCAATAATTGGCTGGTGTTTGATAGCTGCTGGGTTCCACCCACCCCGGCCGGGTCCCGCCCACTCCCGACATCAATTCTGACAGCTCCTCTCTGTTACTTGTCAGTTTCACACACGGTTACACTCGGCTCAGTGTGAACCTGCCAGTGCTACCAACCAGTGCCATCTGTCAGTTCCAAACCAGTGCCACCTGCCGTGCCACCTGCCGGTGCCCACCAGTGCCATCTGTCAGTTCCAAACCAGTGCCACCTGTCACTTCCAAACCAGTGCCACCTGCCAGTGCCATCTGTCAGTTCCAAACCAGTGCCACCAACCAGTGCAACGTGCCAGCCAGTGACAACCAGTGCCATCTGTTGCCAGCCTTACTCTTTCTGGCCAGCCCATAACCCTGATGTAACAGCGTTACATTGGAGTTATTGACTGGGTGCTCCGTTGTGAGTTAGGGTTAGGGGGCGAAAATTACTGGCCTTACCCCGGGAGCTGACAGTCCATACCACTCTAAAAAAAACTGATTCCTAACTTTTCTAACTGGCTCCTAGATTCAAAGCAAATGTGTCAAGCCCTGAGTTAATACATCCCTTGCAGATAGGAACTCAAGATTTCTCATTGACCTTTTGTGATCTGCACATTTGTTCCAGGTCAGTGACCCAGAAGCTTAAGTCATTTACTTATGGAAATGGTAAGCAACTTGCATGGATAGCCATGCCCCTTCCCACCCCTTCCACCTTTTTTTATTGGCCCATCATTGTGATGAAGGGGTGACTTCTTCAAATACTAGCAAAATACAAATGGTAGGGCAGGGCTAATCACTAATGCTGGTTACTCTTTCATAAATATACTGACCAAGTTTCTGGGGTCCCCAGGCTTTCTGCAGGACAACAAAGTTGCTCTGTAGACCCATGTGGAGTCAGCACTGTATGTGCCAATATTTTTTGGTGGCCCAAAATGTGCATATTGATAGAGGAAAGAATTTGGTGAACTGATACAAGGAGTTGAACACATCAACCTGCTGGTGATTACTGTCATTTGACATATACCAGGGTTGCAAAAATCACCCTACCTCTGCCCCCACTTCATAGTGTAGACTTCCATCACAGTCAGCCTAGGCCAGTGATGGCAAACCTTGGCACCCCAGATGTTTTGCAGTGTAGCTGAGCATCATGGGAAATGTAGTTCCAAAACATCTGGGGTGCCAAGGTTCGCCATCACTGGCCTAGGCCATAAATACAAGCCATTTGACATAGCCTCCTGCAAGCTGTACAACACTGTTGGGCTACAGACTGGCCACTGCAGTGAAAAAAGTGGCTCCTCCTCCTCTTGGGTCGCTAAATGTATGCAAAAAAAAAAAAAAAATGAGGAGGAGAACAAGGCAGGGATGGTAGAGAGATTTTTTTTTTGTAATGGGCACAGCGAGACCCCTTTCACACTGGGGCCCTTTGCAGGCGCTACAGTGCTAAAAATAGGGCCTGCAAAGTGCCATGAAACAGTCGCTGCAGTCTCTCCAATGTGAAAGCCCCGAGGGCTTTCACACTGGAGCGGTGTGCTGGCAGGACGTTGAAAAAAGTCCTGCTAGCAGCATCTTTGGAGTATACACCGCTCCTGCCAATTGAAATCAATGGGGCAGCGTGGTTATATCGCCGGCATAGCGCTACTGCAGCGGAACTTTGCGGGCGGTTTTAACCCTTTTTCGGCCGCTATCGGGGGTTAAAACGACGGTAAAGCGGCGCTAAATATAGTGCCACATTACCGCCGACCACACCCCAGTGTGAAAGGGGCCTGATCCTTTTGAAGTGATGTTCAACTAGTGCAGTGGTTCTCCTGTCCTCAGGACCCACTAACAGGCCAGGTTTGCAAGATAACTGAAATACATCACAGGTGATATCACCATTTGCCGCTCAGTGATTGCAGTATTCTAGTCTGCATCTCCCCAAGGTAATACTTAACCCCTTCCCGCCAAGCGTACGCAGATATATGCGGCCTCTGCTTTTGGGGGTTATACCGGGATGATGCTCGCAGCTGCAGGCATCATTCCGGTACCGTTTTTTAGAGCGGGCGATCGGCTATCCAGGGATAACAACCGATGTGGCTAAAAGCCCCCCCCCCCCTCGCCACCTCCCGCCGCTCTAACTGGGCCTCCCGTCCCACTGGGAGACCTGATCCGTCACTTCCGGCGGCTAGAGACAGACTGGCATGAAGCCGGAAAGGCTTCGTTCCAGTCTCCTGAATGTAAACACGGAAGTCACAACGTCACTTCCTATTTACCAATGGCGCCGGATTTAAAAAATATACAGTATTCAGAATCGCCGTTTTCGGCGATATGAATACTTTCAAGTGAAAGGAGGGATTGGAGGTCTTTTAGACCCCCGATCCCTCCATAAAGAGTACCTGTCACCACCTATTACTGTCACAAGGGATGTTTACATCCCTTGTGACAGCAATAAAAGTGATCATTTTTTTTTTTCTTTAAACACAATTTAATAATATAAAAATAAATAAGAAGATAAAAAAGTTTTTTTTTTTTAAGGCGCCCCTGTCCCTGTGAGCTTTTGGTCGGAAATTCCGACCGTGTGTATGCTCCATCGGAGTTTTGCTGGCAGAATTCCCACCAGCAAAAGATTGAGAGCAGGTTCTCTATTTTTCGGTCGGAAAAAGTTCAGATTGGAAATTCTGATCGTCTGTACCAATTCCAAATTCTTACGCATGCTCAGAAACAATTTGACGCATGCTCGGAAGCATTGAGCTTCGTTTTCTCGGCTCGTCGTAGTGTTGTACGTCACCGCGTTCTTGACGGTCGAAAGTTCGAAAGGGCATAAGGTGCAAAACCACTGAACTAGGGGGTATAGCTACGGGAGCATGGGCCTGGATCTGAGGAATTTGAGGGAAAAAAAGACTAAAACTGGATTCTCTGTATTATTGAATCTGAACACAAAGTGGAAAAATCGGCGTGATGATGTGCGAGAAACATTGTCAGTAACTGGACATCTCAGCAAAAATCTCACTAGTTATTTGTAGCTTGTGGATATGTCATTTGTTTTCATGTAAATAAATATGGTAAAAACCTTTTAGCGATTCACTAAGGCTGCTTTCACACTGAAAGCGTCGGCTTTTGTGCTGCTTTTCGGCTGCTAGTGGGGCGCTTTTTACCCCAAAAAAGGGGTAAAAGGTCCAGTTTTGCGGTGCTTTGAAAGCGCTGCCTATTCATTCCAATGGGCAGGGCGTTTTGGAAGCGCTATATACAACGCTCCCAAGCCACCCCAAAGATGCTGCTTGCAGGACTTTTCGGAACATCCCGCAAGCGCACCGGCCCAGTGTGAAAAGACACACTGCAATGAATGAGAGGCGGTTTTCAGGCACTTTGCAGAGGCTATTTCTAGCTCTAAAATGACTGAAACCCGCCCCAGGGTGAAACTGGCCTAAAAGTTATTGATGTCTTTTTGAAGTCCTAACAGATGATGATCAGGACAGTTTGGTGAAGGTTATTGGGAACATATTGGGAAATCAATTTGGGGTCTGTAATTATAAAAAGGTTATGAATTTCCCAAAATAGCTCTGGTTATAAAGTTGTTAAGAAAAGCATGCTACTTTAGAGGTTTGGGAAATGTACTGTTGGTGGCGGCCACTGAGGATGGAGTGAAGAAATTCTACTTGAGGCGTAAAGAACAATCATTGTTTTACAGGGATAATGCAATGTTATTAGACTTCGCTTTTTGTGTGCTCTTCCTGTGTGGTGTCCGTGTTCATTTCTGAATGTATACATGGCAGGGATTGGGTAAGTTTGACTGAAACATTGGCAAGCCCTAGAGATCGTTACCTGCCTGGCAGAGAAGCTGTCCAAACTGGAAACCAGCAGCTGACAATGTTACTGCTGCACATGTGGGTAATCAGCACATGCCCTGTAGAAATGCAATCGCTATAAATTGCACACCTAGACTGAAGGGGATCCCAGGCTGTGGAGTGCGCCCAAACACACCCTTGCCCCTACCTGTCCTCACCTTTTTGCAGCCAGACTTGAAGGATTAACCCTTCACTGAGACACGACTTCAACCCAGAAAAGGTTCTCAGCCCATCATGTATCCTTAGAGAAAAGTTACAAGAACATCAGAGGATTGTTGCTTACAGCTATATGCTAGTAGTGGCATCTAAACTAAATCTATTTTTCAGTATGTTTGCATAATGCTTTTATGTATATAGTTTTCTGAAGGAGCTCTCGCTGCAGACTGACAACTGTGATGCTAATTGCGAGGCAGTGTCCGGGAGCAGCATTGCTGGCAGGATCTCCAGGAAAGAAACTGCAACTTTGCTTAAGAAAACTGTATTACAGTAAGACATGATAGAAAAGATAAACTAAAATGGGCAGTTCAGCTGCTTGATCGTTCTTATAGGTGGTGGGAGGGGACGTCCTGCTGCCCCCCAGTGCTTTTCCTGGATCGCCCCTGTGATCGGCAAGTCGAATGAATCGGTCATCGCTGGAAATTGAGCATAGGGATTACCGGTGATCAGACGGTCCCCTATCTCTATGACCCTTGGAGGCCCGGGCGCAACGTTGTGACGTCCCGTCCGGGCCGACGGAAGTAACCAAAAGCCGGGAATGCGGCTGGAAAGGCTGAGTTTTTTGTTTTTTGTTTTTTTTTTCAGCCTTTCCAGACCCACATCTCTACATAAAGTGGACATGTCACACACTATTCCTATTACAAGGGATGTTTACATTCCTTGAAATAGGAATAAAAGTGATTTAAAAAAAATGAAGGTAAAATAAAGAATAAAAAAAAATAAAAATTTAAAGCGCCCCCGTCCCCGCGTGCTCGTGCACAGAAGTGAAATGCATACATAAGTCGCTCCCTCATATCTAAACGGCATTCACATCACACATGTGAGATATTGCAGCGATCGTTAGAGCATGAGCAACAATTCTAGCCCAAGACCTTCTCTGTAACGCTAAATATGTACATTTTTTTAGTACCAAAGTTTGGCGCCATTCCACGAGTGTATTTTAAAGCGTGACATGTTAGGTATCTATTTACTCGGCGTAACATCATCTTTCATATTCTACAAAAAAAAATGGGCTAACTTTACTGTTTTTTGTTTTTTTTTTAATTCCTGAAACTTTTTTTTCTCCCAAAAATACAACGTTTGAAAAATCACTGCGTAAATACCATGTGGCATAAAAAGTTGTAATGACTGCCATTTTATTCCCCAGGGTCTCTGCTAAAAAAAACATATATAATGTTTGGGGGTTCTGAGTAATTTTCTAAAAAAAAAAAAATATGATTTTTACATGTAGGAGCGAAGTGCCAGAATTGGCCCGGGTGGGAAGTTATTAAAAAAATGAAAAAGTAAATGAACAGAAGAGAAATCCAAATCAAATCAATATTTGGTGTGACCACTCGTTGCTTTCAAAACCGCATCAGTTCTTCTAGGTAAACTTGCACACAGTTTTTGAAATAACTCGGCAGGTAGGTTGTTCCAAACATCTTGAACTAACCACATATTTTCTGTGGATGTAGTCTTCCTCAAATCCCTCTGTCTCTTCATATAATCCCAGACAGACTGGATGATGATGAGATCAGGGCTTTGTGGGGGCCAAGCCATCACTTCTAGGGCTCCTTGTTCTTCTTTACACTGAAGATAGGTCTTAATAACGTTGCATGTTTGGGGTCAAATCTGGCGCCAATCACACACCTCCCTGATGGTATGGCATGATGAATAAGTTTTTGCCTGTATTGTTCAGTATTGACACCATTGATTCTGACCAAATCTCCAACTCCATTTGCAAAAATGCAGCCCCAAACTTGCAAGGAACCTCCACCATGCTTCCCTGTTACCTGCAGACACTCATTATTGTACCATTCTCCAACCCTTCAGCAACAAACTGCCTCCTGCTTCAGCCAAATATTTCACGTTTTCATTCATCAGTCTCGAGCACCTGCTGCCATTTTTCTGCAGCCCAGTTCCTATGTTTTTGTGCATAGTTCCTTAGCCTTGTTTCTACGTCGGAGGTATGGCTTTTTGGCCACAGTTCTTCCATAAAGACCACTTTTCGCCAGACTTTTCCGGACAGTAGATAGATGTACCACTGGTTTCCACCAGTTCTGGGCTGATGGTACTGCTTGACATCTTCCAAAGTCAAAGTGAAGTAAACATGATGTGTCTTTCATCTGCTGCATTAAAGTGTTACTAAACTCACAACATAAAATCAGTCTGTATATGCAGTGAAGCATGCTTGTTATACCCACTGTTGAACTTCAGTCCGCTCTCTGCTGAAAACGAGTCACAGGAGTGCAAAACGAATTGCACTCCTGTGACCCATAAGAGAAGCCCAGCCAAACGAGGCTGGACTTCTCCTTTAAGGAGGTAGGCTGAGTGATTGTGAACCGAGCGCTTGCTCGGTCTAGTGTCTAAAATACAAATGGCTATGTTTTAACCACTTCCATACCGGGCCTATTCTGGCACTCCTCTCCGACATGTAAAAATCATAATTTTTTTTGCTAGAAAATTACTCGGAACCCCCAAATATTATATATGTTTTTTTAGCAGACACCCTAGGGAATAAAATGGCGGTCATTGCAACTTTTTATGTCACACGGTATTTGTGCAACAATTTTTCGAACGCATTTGTTTGTTTTTTGAAAAAACGTTTCATGAACTAAACAGTGAGAAAACAGTAAAGTTAGCCCAATTTTTTGTATAATGTGAAAGATGATGTTACGCCGAGTAAATAGATACCCAACATGTCACGGTTTAAAATTGCGCACGCTCACCAGTTTAGAGTTAGAGTAGGTCTAGTGCTAGAATTGTTGCTTCCGCTCGAATGCACACGGTGATACCTCACATATGTGGTTTGAACGGCGTTTACATATGTGTAGCAGGACTTACGTGTGCGTTTCCTTCTGTGCGCAAGCACATGGGGACGGGGGTGCTTTTAAATTTAATTTTATTGTTATTGTTTATTTTGCTTTATTTTTTATTTTTATTATTTTTTTATTTTTTTTTACACTTTCTTTAAAAAAAAAGTTTTTTTGATCACTTTTATTCCTATTACAAGGAATGTAAACGTCCCTTGTAAAAGGAATAGTGCGTGACGGGTCCTCTTTATGGAGAGATATGGGGTCTATGAGACCCCACATCCCTCCTTCAGGCTGGAAAGCATGAGATCAAAAAAACATTTTTACAATCCCATGCTTTCCAACCGCGATCGCGGCTTTGTTTACAACCGCTGCCCGGATGTGATGTCTTAACGTCGCGCCCGGCCTCCAATGGTCATAGAGATGACTGGTGACGATCTTGTCACCGGAAATGTCTATGCTCGTCATCCGGCGGCGGTGGATTATTTCTCCGGGTCCCGGAGAAGCACCGGAGGGCGGCGGGAGGGAGGAATGTCACCTTCCGTTGCCTGTAGGAACAATCAAGTGGCGGAACTGCCGCTATGATCATTTTTCCGGTGCACAGAATCGCCAGCTCTAAAAGATGATACCTAAATGATGCTTGTAGCTGCAGGTATCATTCAGATATCCCCACTGAAAGTCAGACGTCATATGACGTCCTTGTGCTGGAAGTGGTTAATATAGTGACAAAATAGTGAAAGCTTGTAAAATACTTTGACGAAATTAACATGCGTGAGGGCCGACCATTTTGCCTGACATCCTTTGAACTATTAAAATTTGGTCTAATGCTCCGTACACACGATCGGATTTTCCGACAACAAATGTTGGATGTGAACTTGTTGGCTGAAAGTCCGACCGTGTGTGTATGCTCCATCGAACATTTGTTGTCTGACTTTCCGCCAACAAATGTTGGCTAGCAGGTTCTCAAATTTTCTGCCAACAAAACTTTGTTGTCGGAATTTTCGATCGTATGTACACAAGTCCGACGCACAAAAGTTCACGCATGCTCGGAATCAAGCAGAAGGAGCCGCATTGTCTATTGAAATTCCCTTTTCTCGGCTCGTCGTACGTCACCATGTTCCCACGTTCGTAGTTGTTGGCCAACATTTGTGTGATCATGTGTATGCAAGACAAGTTTGAGCCAACATCCTTTGAACAAAAATCTGCGCTTTTGTTGGCGGAAAGTCCGATCGTGTGTACGAGGCATAAGTGTGTTCGTCCGAGCATTAATACACTGCCCAACAAGAATTCTCTTGCCTTTGTGGCTGTGTGTGGTGAAGAGATGAGCTCGGGCGTGTTATTCGGCATATAACACAAACCTTCACTTTAAGAGGGAAGTTTCAGGAAAAAAAAACTTACATTTTAAATAAAGAACTGTGAAGCAAAATAAGGGTCAGTGCCCAGTGCCATGAATGCAGCAGCCTCACCATTGCCATGAATGCAGCAGCCCCACCATTGCCATGAATGCAGCAGCCCCACCATTGCCATGAATGCAGCAGCCCCACCATTGCCATGAATGCAGCAGCCCCACCATTGCCATGAATGCAGCAGCCCCACCATTGCCATAAATGCAGCAGCCCCACCATTGCCATGAATGCAGCAGCCCCACCATTGCCATGAATGCAGCAGCCCCACCATTGCCATGAATGCAGCAGCCCCACCATTGCCATGAATGCAGCAGCCCCACCATTGCCATGAATGCAGCAGCCCCACCATTGCCATGAATGCAGCAGCCCCACCATTGCCATCAGTGCAGCCTCGGAGGGGACAGGGAGGGGGCGGGACGAGCACCAACAGATTACATACAGGAGAAACTCCTGTTTTCTCGGGTGCCTCTTTAATAGAAAGTCCCACCTCCTATGATGGACAGAACAGTTGTTCAATGGCAGCGCAGGAGACGGGACTTCCTATTACAGAGGCCACCGTGTAAACAGGAAATACTCCTGTGTGTATGGCACTTGTCCCGCCCCCTCCCTGTCCCCTCCAAGGCAGCTAGCATATAAATCTTTTGTGGCCCCGGCGCTCGCAGATTCGTTGGGGGCCACAAAAGATATACATGTCCAAATTACCAGGTGGGCCGTTCGAAACCGGAACACGGGCCGCAATTTGGACATGCCTTCTTTAAGGTAAACACTATATTAATAACTCAACTCAAAATATGCTCTTACTAAAAGTCCACTATGCTTTCCCTTTAAGAGACCTTTTTTACAGCAAAAGATTTTATGTAGTGTTGGCTTTGCAGTAGAGTGGAGGTATGCCCCTATCACCTGCATGGAGTCTTCTTTGATGATATGAATCTAGCTCCTGTCTTTTTCTATATTTCTTGCTGTGTTTTGACTTTTTAACTGGGGTAGGCACGAAATAACCATTCTTTATTTTGTCATATGCTGTCCCGAGCTGTCATGGAATGTGCATTCAGAATCATTTTAGGATTGATGTTGGCCTAGGCCCAGTCATGACATCTTTCCAGAAGTCCCAGAATGCCTTGCCAGTTGGTACAAGCAAGCCATGCTGGGTCTCCATCTCTCCAATTGTCCTGTGTTCTTTCCTCAGGACAATAGATCACTTATCAGCAGCACACCATAATGTCCTCTGCAACTTTTCTTGCAAATTAGAGTCACAACGTTCAAAGTTTTAAGGACACCGAGAATATCTGTAAGATGGCTATACATGGAATGAAATTCAGCTGGTTCAGTAGGGACAGGCACATTTTGATCCATGTATGGGTAGGCTGATTGTACACGAATCAATCCTATATCAGTTATGGGGGGGGGGGGGGGGGGGGGGCTGTAATTCAATCACAAATCCTTTAAGCACAAACTCCACTCTGTATATCTACTGGTAGTGTAAAAGATACCTGGTACTTCTGGTATCACAGGGCCTCCTTTCCTCACTCCTAGAAGCTGAATGGTGAGTATGTGAGCTGGGGAGGTGGGCATTAAAGCGAACCCATTGCTTTTTCCTGCATGGACATGACCAGCTTCACTTTAAAGTCCAATGGATGGTGACTTTTATTTATTTATTTTTCTAATGTCCCCTTAAGGTTTTGATTTTGGCTGCAATACCTCTTTTCCATTGCTGTTCCTCACAGTAGATCTTCCCCACCTGAAGATTTTCTTTTTCTTCTGGGCTTCATTCAACCTGGAGGACTGAGGACATATGGGGAGTATAAGGCATTATGGATCTGCCCCCTGAGGCCCTCTGCATCAACAGTGCGTTGATGGAGAAGGCTGCGCTGACATTATGTCAGGAGGAAATTCGAAGATCAAGAGAACCTTGCATGTCTTGTAAGCAGCTTGGAGACATCTGGAAAAGGTAAGTATGAAATCTAAAAAGCATAAAATACACAGGAGAGGGCATCAAGGGGGGAGGATTGTGGCTTTGTTATACACCGATCAGCCATAACTTTATGAACATCCACCTACCATTGAGCAGTTCCCCCTTTGCTGCCAAAACAGCTTTGAACTGTCGAAGAATGGATGCCTCCAAACCACTGAAGGTATGCTGTTGTATCTGGCACTAAGCCGTTATTAGCAGATCCTTAATTTGTGAGGTTGGGCCTCCATGGATTGGACTTGTTTTTCCAGCACATTTCGCAGATGCTCGATTTGGATTGAGGTCTGGAGAAACTGGAGGCCAAGTGAACCCCTCAAACTCATTGTTGTGTTCCTCAAATCATTCTTGAACCATTTTGCAGTGTGGCAGGAGGAATGTACTTGGTCAGCAACAATGTTTAGGTAGGTGGTATGTAATAAGTGACATTGATGCTGTACAGTGACATGAATGAAAGTGTCACCTTTGTGCACTTCATATAAAGTTGGTACAAAAAAAAGGGAACTGTTTGATGCTCTGAAACGTGCATCACACCGCCCCCTACTGCCTCCTCACTGCAGATGGAATGGACAGCTGCTGCACATTAACCACTTGCTCACCACTGCACGCCGATTTACGTCGGCTGAATGGCATGGGTGCGCAAAAGGGCACACCCGTACATCCTTTGGTAATTCCCACCTAGCGGGCGCCATGGGAGCATGCCCGCAGGTCCCGCGAACTTGATAGTCGCCCGCGGCCCACGATTGCAAGGAGGAGAGGCAGTATGGGGAGATGCCTATGTAAACCAGGCATTTACCTGTTCTGCCTAGCAACATGATAGGGATTACTGCTCCCAGTGATTGGGAGCAGTGATCTCTGTCATGTTCTGGTGAGCCCATCCCCCTACAGTTAGAACACACTGAGGGAACACACTTAACCCCTTCATCGCCCCCTAGTGTTTAACCCCTTCCTTGCCAGTGCCATTTATACAGTAATCAGTTGCTATTTTTAGCTCTGATCGCAGTATATATGTCAATGGTTCCAAAATGGTGTCAAAAGTGTCCGATCTGTCCACCGCAATGTCAAAGGCACGATAAAAATCGCAGATCGCCGCCATTACTATTAAAAAAAAAAAAATTAATAATAAAAATGCCATAAATCTATCCCCTATTTTGTAGACGCTATAACTTTTGCGCAAACCAATCAATATACACTTTATTTATTTATTTTTTTTAACAAAAATATGTAGAAGAATACATATCGGCCTAAACTGTGGAAGTAATTAGTTTTTCTTTATGTTTTTTGGGGATATTTATTATAGCAAAAAGTAAAAAAATAGTTTTTTATTTCAAAATTGTCGCTCCTTTTTTTTTTTTTTTTTTGTTTATAGCGCAAAAAATAAAAAACGCAGAGGTGATCAAATACCCCCAAAAGAAAGCTCTATTTGTGGGGGGAAAAAGGACTTCAATTTTGTTTTGGGTACAACGTCTCACGACCGCCCAATTGTCAGTTAAAGCGACGCAGTGCCGCTGCGCTTTCTAATTGGCCCGGCGAAGGAGGAGGAGAGGGGCCGAGGTTGCTGCGACGCGGTCTCCTGGAAGTGGATGATGGGTACCTGTCAAAAACAGGTGCCCCCTCCCCCTCGAAATGTGCCAAATGTGGCACCGGAGGGGGATAGGCGGCAGGTAAGTGGAGCTTCCGCTTTTGGGTGGAACTCCGCTTTAACCTGCTGTGGTGTAGTGCATGGCAGCTGTCTAGGACAGTGTGACTACTGTACAGTTTCACTTTTAAAATAAACTGACAGAACCCATTTGTCCATTTGCTTTGAAGTGTGGATATATAGAACACTATACATTGTAGAATAATGATTATATTTGCAAAGTGGACACTAATGAGTAATGTGTGTGTGTGTGTGTGTGTGTGTGTGTGTGTGTGTATTGATCTGCGCCTGTGGAATGTCACTTTAACACAAGTTTTTAGAATTCTAAGAACCCCCGGAATTTTTGGAATAAGGCTGTTCATGCTTCCTCATCCATTAAGATGTATATTTGCCTTGAAATGGAATAGCCATTAGCCACACAGGGAAGTTCTGGATAAAAGCAGTGGGGTATTTCATCGTTTGCCTAGCCCTGTAGTATTATCCACACACTTCTAGTAGTAGCCATGTGCTAAATATGGAAGAACTGACAGACACAACAAATCTTCGCTTGCAGGCCAGTGTTTGGTATAGTGACCGGTACACAAGGAGTGACACCGAGATGACACCAGCATTCAAACTGCAAGCCTCCCACTTCAAAGACCAGTGTGTTTGCCCATAGTCGTCTCCTCCTTTTCACCATCGTTGTGTAAAATTTGACACCATTCCCCAGCTACGTTCTTGCTGTAGCATATTTTCATGAATGAGTGTGTGTGGGCGTGTGAATAGTTTTTTGAATTTTAGGCATATCTTCTACACATTACTCTGGCCCGCATCCATTCTTATCCTTACGTTGTGATAATTGGAGTCTAGAGAATTGTTATGTTTGCAGTAGAGTATTGTACTGTTATAGGCATAGACTAGTATGGAAAGTTTGGAGTGACTATTAGACTACTTAAGTGGCCAGCCTAAAGCAGATCTTCAGTTTAACCACTGTCAAAACCACTGTCGGGAAGGTTTTACCCCCCTTCATGACCAGGCCATTTTTTATCGGCACTGCGATATTTTAACTGACAATTGCGCGGTTGTGCGATACTGTACCCAAATAAAATGTATGTCCTTTTTTTTTACGACAAATAGAGCTTTCTTTTGTTGGTATTTGATCACCTCTGCGTTTTTTATTTTTTCCACTATAAACAAAAAGACTGACAATTTTGAAAATAAAAAAATCTTTTTTACTTTCTGCTATAAAACCTATCCAATAAAAAAAAAATGTAAAAAATCTAATTTCTCCATCAATTTAGGCCAATATGTATGTAAAAAAAAAAAAAATCTCAATAAGCATATATTGATTGGTTTGCACAAAAGTTATAGCGTATACAAACTATGGGATATATTTTTGGAATTTTTTTTTTTTTTTACTAGTAAGACCCCTTTCACACTGGGGCGTCTTTCAGGCTTTTTTCAGGCGCTTTAGCGTTAAAAAAAAAAAGCGCCTGTAAAGCGCCTGAAAGAAGCCTCATCTGCAATCCCAATGTGAAAGCCAGAGCCCTTTCACACTGGCAGCGCCCGATAAACGCTGGTAAAGCGCTGCCTAAGACCCTTTTCACACTGGGGCGTTTTTCGGGCGCTGGCAGATTGAAAGGGCTCGGGCCATTGGCGCACCCAGCCCGGTGGAAAAAACACAAAAGCGCTGCAAAGAAGCTGCTTGCAGGACTTTTTTTGATATCCTGCCAGCGCAGCGCCCCAATGTGAAAGCACTCAGGCTTTTACATTGGGATTGCAGATGAGGCTTCTTTCAGGTGCTTTTTTTAGCGCTAAAGCGCCTGAAAAACGCCCCAGTGTGAAAGGGGTCTCGGTGTGAAAGCACTCGGGCTAACACATTGGGATTGCAGATGAGGCTTCTTTTAGGCACATTACAGGCGCTTTTTTTTAACGCTAAAGCGCATGAAAAACGCTTGAAAAACGCCCCAGTGTGAAAGGGGTCTAATGGTGGCGATCAGTGACTTAGAGCGGGACTGCGATATTGCGGCGGACAAATCCAACACCTAACTGACACTTTTTGGGGACCAGTGACACTAATACAGTGATCAGTGCTAAAAAATATGCACTGTCACTGTCCTAATGAAACTGGCTGGAAAGGGATTAACATTGGGAGCAATCAGAGGATTAAATGTGTTCCTAGGGAGTGCTTGTTAATTGTGTGGGGAGTGTTTTCACAGTGGGAAGGCAGAGATCTGTGTTCCTGCTTAGCAGGTAGACAGGATCACAGCCTTCCTGCCTGTTTCCTGAATGATCGGCGGATCCCATCGGACGTCGCATCTGCTGGACTCGCTGATTGGCTCACGCTGTGTCCAATCACAGCAGGAGTGGGTGGCCAGAGGCGCACGTGTGCACCCCAGACCTGGAAGTGCAGAATCACGTACAGGTATGTTATTCTGCCAGAACGGCCGCCCTGCTGCAGTAAATGTGCGTGGGGCGGTCGGCATCTGGTTAAGTTGCACTAGGTGCATACAATGTAAAATTCTGTCTTTTTTTTCACACCCAGGAAGTCAAGGTGTTGTGTACTGCCACCCATAAACCCATAAACATGAATGGCTGTGTGTGGGGGTGTTGTATATGCTAGTACTCACATATAGCTTATTTATTCATTTTCAATACATAGCGCTGTCAGTTTACACAGCGCTTTACACATACAGTATATATTGTACATTCATATCAGTCCCTGCCCTCAAGGAGCTTACAATCTAAGGTCCCTAACTCACATTCATACATACAGTAGACATATTGGGGCCTAATTAGACCGGAGTCAATTAACCTACCAGCATGTCTTTGGAGTGGAGTACCCGGAAGAAGTCTACGCAGGCACAGGGAGAACATGCAAACTCCGTAATGATGTATTTACTGAACGCAGGGAATTCTGCATTCTGGGGTCATGCCTGTGGGCTATACGCAGGTTATGTGAGTTTTTTTTTTTTTTTTTTTTTTTTTTTTTTTTTAGTGTCTGTGTACAGCTGTGTACAGCCATTCCCCTCCTATGGGCGGTTGTAAGTAGAAGCTGGGCTTTCCGGGCGCAAAAAAAAGATGGAAATTTGTTGTAGCCCCTGATGCACCCGTGTGCATGAAGCCTAAAAAAAATCCCTACCTGTGTTTAGGGCCCTGTTTGTTCAGGGACAAACCCATAGGGGCCTTAAGCGTACGAGTACTACTTGGTAGACAGGGGTTATTGGTCGGCTAATTATCTGCGAGTTGTGCCACATCCTAAAATGAAAATTTAAATAGAGACCGAGCTAATGATACCAATGTGCTTGCACCCGACGCGTTTCGGAGTTGTTTTAGCCTCCTTCTTCAGGGAAGATTTAAGCTTTAGCAAAGGTTTCCATATTAGAGATAATATATTTAACATAGACATAGTAAATATGTGTACATATCAAACCATAAGAACATAGATGCGAGTTGAATTAATTTTGTTCACACTTACATTGGTATATATGTAGGCTAGCTACGCATTCCAGGAAAGTTTAAAAACAAAGGTGCTGACACTGTCTGCCCATCCAGCATGCTTCCCAATCGTGATACATAAGAGTTATTTAGAATGCCCAGAATGTTAATATTCCCTATATGCAAATGAAAGTAGCTGGGTATGGATATATAGGGTAGTTATACTTCCTAATAGTAGGAAGAGAGGCCCATCAATAGAGGGCATACAGACATTTTGGATCTGGAATCTCACTGAGGCCGAATGCGGGTCCTGTAAAGTGCAAAAGTATATGAATGTATAGTAACCAGCCATATAGGTATATTCAATAATAGGAGAAGAGTTCTTTTTGGTGGTGCAGATGTACCATACCTGGTGGACCTGCTATAGAAGATTCAAGGGGGAAACAGCAGATGATAATGGATGTAGACCGAATAAGTCTCAAGTAACTATAAAAGAGTCAACACAAAGGGGAGGGAAGATATAAAGGTCTCATTCGGGTGGGTATGTAATTTATCTTGATAGTTAAAGATATGCATATAGATATATGATTCAAAATAATATATATCTGGTAACACAGGTTCAACAAAATTGTCCCTGGTTACTGTCCCTGGTTGTCCCTGAGTACCACTTGGTACAGCATTCAGCCTTGCCCAGCCGCAGCTTGCCATAGACTTTGACAAGCTGCAGATAGCGGGGTTGGATGCTGCACCTGTCAATTTCGGGTGCACTAAAATGCTGGAAGGAACGCACTGCACGTAGATGACCCCGTGCGCAAGGGGCCTTATACTTCCCTAAATCTGTCCAGTCATGTTACTTCCTTTTCTCCCTTTGGTCGTGATAGGTGGTCTTCTGCTGCAAAGAGCAACACTGACATTTTGCTGCTGATTGCATTATTGCCCAGGACGCCGATGTGGTGACACTCAGCCCCAGTGGGGGTATTCAGGACAGGAATTGTATTAACTAAGACCAGTTGTCCTTCAACCCAGGGAGGACCAGTTGCTGGTGGTGGAGCAGAATTTCTGTGGGGGGGGGGGGGGGGGATAGCACTGAAGATAAGGTGAGTATTGCAGCTTTTTTTTTCCAACATACCTGTTTATTTTTTTAGTTAGTAAATCTCCAAGATTTTGAAATCCATTTTCACAATACCTAAGGAAGGAACCTAATAGTTTCTGAAAGCTTGCATCCAATAAGCATATTACCTTAACTCCACATGTTCTGAATATAGACTTTGCAAAGTGGCTGCATTCCAGAGGTTATTGCCTTACTGCTCACAAGGTGTCACCTCTTACCTGTTATTTTTTGACAGGTGGAGAAAATGAACATCGGAGACACCGCTGTAAGATAAACAGTCAGCTGCCTATTTATGAACGGGCTTGTCTATAATGGGAATTTCATTGCATTTCTCCTATTTCTGAAATTCAAAACCTTTTATTTTCTCAGATTTTTATGCAGCTTTTTACTATTTCACTGTCATTTGTAGCAAATTCTATTTGCCCAAGCATAAACCAGTGAAGTATGTTTCACTTATTTTATCCTTCAAAATCTACTTTTTTGTAACATACCGTGTTGTAATCCATTATTTTTAATAGAGAGAAAAGTAACTTTTCTCAACCAAGCGCAAGTGCTCCTTCTCCGCTGAAAGACTTTAAAAAACCGAATGCTTCAGTGTACGGCACGTTCACACGCATTTCGGAGGCATTGCATTGCAGTTTTGAAGGGCCGCATTCAGCTTGTTGGAATACCAAAGTGTAGGTCAATGGAGCATAGTTACAGCATGCAGGAGTTTTTTTTTTTTTTCCATTGAACTGCAACTCAAAGCACCTGTTGGAACTGAACCTTTGCTTAATCTTCCACCTCGACAGCAGTACAGCTTCTAAGCATGCTGTGCCAGTGGAAGTAACACTGATGTCACCATGAGTGATATTGCTGCTATGAAACTATTGACTGACTCTTGCTGATGAAGGCGATATTTGCCGAATTCCCTTGTGGAGGGCAAAGATGACACAGATAAGTAGATAGAACACTTCAAACTTTTTGTTCCACTTTTCCCTCCCACCCTCCTGTAACTCGTCTTGCTAGGCTTTTATTCCCCTTACCTTGGGAAGCTAGATATACTTGCCAAGTACCCAATCTAAGTCGCACAACTTCATTCTTTCTGGCTGCAGGGAACTGCAAATCTAGTGGTGCAGTGGAGCTTGTGATAGCTGATCCCCTTCACTCCCCCTCCACTGATATTGGTTCTCTTCTGGATCCTGAGAGGATCCCGGCTGATGGACATCCAATAGGAAGTGGTCATTTCATGCAGGCACTGACAAGAACACCCAGAGATGGACTCGAGCAGAAAGTAAACAGAAGAGGAGAAGACTCAGAGCTTAAATAATGGCCATTTATTTAAGGATTTTTTGTAAAGGATCCAGCAATCGGATAGAGAAGGGTGGCAAGGAAAGGTAGGTGGCTAGTGGCTTTTAAACACTATAACATATACCAGTTAAACAAAATGGAATGTATCCCAAGGAAGAGATAATATAACAAGTGTTGATTTAAAAATAATTACATCTGTATGTCCCAGGATTTTTCACGCCTTAGCCTCCTGTGCTCCTTGGGCTTAGAAGGAGGGCTTCAAAATAAAGGATCCTTTTTATAAAATTAGTCTGGAGGAACTAGTTGAGACCCAATCGTATTTCAGCTGAGGTGTGTTTAACATATTTTTGTGGTTAAGCTCTACCATCTGATTGGTTACTACAGACCACACAAGCTTCTATCCTTAGCCCTATTAATTTTTCAGATGAGCCTTACTTTCTAAATGTGGAAAACAAAACAAAAAAAACCCTGCCTTACTGTGCTAATGATGGCCTCTTACTGCCGGTATTAATCCTTCATTAGTACAAGCCTGGATAATTATGTGTCTCTCTGCTGGATGCACTGGCACAGCAGCGGTTAAGCTGGCGGAGAATGAATTTCTATGGTGAGCTACCAGATTCCCTACCAGCTGTCATCACCCGCTCCCTCAGCTGTAAATCCTATTTTTGGCCCCACACCTCCATTGCCCCCGTTACACCTCACTTTTAGGTCACGGAAATACTGAAGAGTTCGCCTTGAAAAAGTCTTTTGTTTATTTGGCTCCAGCCGACTCTGCTGAGACATAATGTGACTGTTGTAAGGCAAAGTAATGCATTCTTAAGGGGGCAGTGCGATTTTTCTCTGCTTGGAATGGGTTAGCGGGGGAAGCAGATGGGTACAATGTATCAGCTGTTTGGAGACTTCAGATCATATTGCAGAATTCCCACAATGCAGCCTTAAATTAAAGCAAAACTCGCTCAATGTCTGAAAGTTTGAAAGGTATGTACTATAATGTGCTCCATGTGCTAATGTTATTTTATGATTTGCCTTTGTGGGGATGATACCAGAAAGTGGAACTGAACTAAAAAAAAAAAGTGTGTTTTATGAAGATTGTTTTAGAAATGTTAAAGCCTAAGGCGATTTTTCAGCTTGTAAAACGCTCAGCTCTGAAGCTCTAAAATGCTCAAAAAGCAAGTTTAATTAAGGGATGGTACTTGCATTCAATGAGAAATATTCATTGTGCAGGTGGCACCTGCCTTAGTTGAAATCTGAAGGCTTCCGTGACATCCCCCCCCCAGTAATCTTCTGGTGCTGCGAGAATTAATACGGCCTCTGGACCTTTCATAGGCTTGTGTCCATCTTTTCTGGCCCTTTTCTCCTTTCATAGCAGCTGTACTCTAGCTTCCATCAATGGAAAGTGTTCTATGAATAGAGGAAGGGCGGATGAATGAAAGGTCTGTCACCTCCATTCATGCACTTTTCATTGATGGAAGCTATAGCACAGTTTCTATGAATCAGAAAGGGGGGCAGGGGGGCATAGTCCGCACTCTTGACAGGTACTTTATGACAGGTCCAGCGGCTGTATTTAAGTGGGTTGTAAACTGCAGCAGTTAAAAAAAAAAAGTAAATTGCATAATGTGCTAGTATGCAATCCCTGCATTAGAACAAAGCCCTCCAGTGGCATGCTGTCACCGCTGGCAGGGCTCCCATATTCCCCTCAGTCTGCCTTCCGCGTTCATGGGCTCCGGCTGAATGAGTGGCCGGAGCTGCGATGACGTAACTCCCGTGCCCTCGGCTCCGGAATGGAGCTCTGAAGGTCCAGCATGGTATGCGCCGGTGACGTCACTAGCTGCATCCAGTCTGAATATCTCTTAAATGGTGCACATTTAGGAGATATTCATTTTACCTACAAGTAAGCCTTATTATAAGCTTAGCTGTGGGTATAATTCGCCCAGTGGACTTTACTACCACTTTAACCACCACAACACCAGAAAATGACTACTGTAGAGGTGTGGGGGTCACTAGGTAGTAGCAAAGTTGCATTTCTGTCCTTTCAGTTCTGACATTTACACAGTTCACTTACAACAGCCCAACTAGGTGGATGACTGGTGCTTAGTGATCGATCCACAGCTGTCATGTGGGGGCAAGAAGAGTCCCTGGCTCCCTGTAAGCTCTAAGTGGAGGGACTCAGACATTACACAGGGGCTTCCCTACCTCACTTCTGCACCTGAGGAGGTAAAGGAAAGAAAGGGAACCTGTTGCTTCGCTCTACATAGATGCAACAATTGTGCCTCTTGGATACCCAAAAACACCCAGATTTGACACACACAGGCCAAACTGCCTATGTGCATTTCATCTAAGAGATAAATAAATGTAAATATAAAAGGTACATTAATGGTTGTACAGAGACCAGGATCATACAGTCGTGGATAATAAATGGACTGATAGTTGTAATAAGAAAATGACATAGTTAAAGATAATTCTGGTAATTTTACTTCCTGGCAATACATACTCTGAGATTAACACTGATCTATCCCTGGCTGACAAACATTTTTGAATAATGTAGAGTTGGATCTATTTGAGTTTAGTTCTTGGGAAAGCATGATTGAGTACATCCATTTTTTAACCATCTCTAGTCCTGGGAAAGGCTCCACATAGCAGCAATCTGTATTTTGACAGCCATGGATATGAAGTACATAAAAGACCCTTTTTTTAAAATTTAGATTGCCTCTTGTTCTATGGAGTCTTATGGGGGTTTTGAAATCCGCATTCTTTTCCTTTTAAAGACTACAACTGCAATTAGATTATGTGTATATATATATATATATATATATATATATATCTAATTTTATATACATTAATGCCAAAGTTTCATCTGTTTATATTTTGTCTTCCTCGGTTTCTCATTTCCTCCTCATCAACATGCTAATAACATAAAGCTTTTCGATTTTTTTTTATTTCATTAAAACGGAGCTCCGTTCTCCCTCCTCCCCTGCCACATTTGGCATGTAATTTATTTTTTTTGGGGGGGAGAGCGGGTTCCTGGTTTTGACAGGTACCCAAGCCCACTTCCGAGCGGAAGTTCTTCTCTCTCCCTGCAGTCTTCTAGACTGCCAGACCATTCAGCGGCCGCAGTGCAACTCGTGCATGCGCAGTGCGTACCTGGCTGTGAAGCTGCAAGCTCTCACAGCCAGGTGCCCACAGTTGAAATGCCTGCTGGGGGGAGAGGCGAGGGAGATGAGCGACGGTTTGGGTGATCACATCGCTGGATCCTAGCTGCTGACTGTTATTGAACACAAAAATGACTGGAGCTCCTCTTTAATACTTTAGTTTAGACCCAGTGACATCATCACTGGGTCTGTGTGCTTCACTATGCAATGCTGGAAGATCATGGCTGGTAAGGGGGGGGCAGTAAGGTGCTAAACATAGGTTCTTGGAAACATCACAGCCCTCTGTCTGTCTCCGTACTCTTCTCAGAGGCTCTCGGCCATGATGCAAGTAGTGGGCTGAGTTTTGGGAGTAGTTATGCAAATATTAAAATGCTTTGATGTGTTAGTCTGGAGGAGTGACCATTCCTAGGCAGGCTGTATCTTTTTTATGCAAACCGCCCAAGGCAACGCCCACTTTTTTTAAAGCGGAGCGCCACCGAAAATTTTTTTTTTTAAAAGTCAGCAGCTACAAATACTGCAGCTGCTGGCTTTTAAAACATGGACACTTACCTGTCCAGGGCGCCCGCGATGTCGGCATCCGAGGCCGAAGCGTCTCTCCGTCCTCGGGTGCTGCCGCCTCCATCTTCGGTAAGGGAATCAGGAAGTGAAGCCGTGCGGCTTCACTTCCCGGTTCCCTACTGCGCATGCGCGAGTCGCGCAGCGCAATCCGGATGGTCCCTGCTGCCTCTGGGACCCGTGTGTTTCCCAGCAGGCAGCGGGGAGGGAGCAGGAAGTGGCGTAAATACCCGCAGATTCTGCGGGTATCTATAACGGAAGTGGGTACAGATACCTGTAATATACATTGATCTGTACCCCCCTCCCCCCTGAAAGGTGCCAACTGTGTCACCGGAGGGGGGGGAGGAATCTGATGAGTGGAAGTTCCACTTTTGGGTGGAACTCTACTTTAATGAATAAAATTGGTGACCTAGGAAGTAAGCTGGATGATGCTGGAAGTTCTCCAGCCAGGAAATTAGGCAGGTTCTAACTGACTTGCTGTAGGTTCTAATGCACAATGGGGTTGATTTACTAAAGGTAAATAGTCTGTGCACTGCGAGTGCAGTCGCTGTAGATCTGAGGGGAACATGCAAGGAAAATAAAAAAAACAGCATTTTTGCTGGTACGTGATTGGATGATAGAAATCAGCAGAGCTTCCCCTCCTTTCAAAGCTTCCCCTCAGATTTACAGTGACTGCACTTCTAGTGCACAGTATATTTATTTGCCTTTAGTAAATCAATCTCCCAGTGAGAAGCTCACAGTGTGCTATTCAATCAAAGCACGCAATTTCAGTGAAGGAAAGGAGCCTGTACAACCATGCCACAATAAAAGGAAGCCTGGAGTCTATTTTTTTTTAATTTTTTCTTTAAAAATAATAAATATGTTATACTTTACCTGCTCGGTGAAATGGTTTTGTACAGAGCAGATCTGACCCTCTTCTTCTCAGGCCCCTGGCTGGAGCTCCTGGTCCTTCCCAGTCAGGGCCGGTCCTAGACGGGGTGCACGGGGTGCAGTGCACCCAGGCGCCAGAGAGGTGGGGGCGCTGAAGCGCCAGAGTGCTCCACTGCTCCCTTCCCTCCTCCTCCTCCCCTTGATTGTGTCCGGCGGCGGCTCCAAGAAGAAAGAGGCGCCGCGCCGCTGTTTGCTGCTTAAGCCCCTCCTCCAGGAAAGAGAGCAGCTGCCAGCCGGAGATGACATCGGAGGCAGAGCGGCTGGTCTCTGCGTGGAGAGAGACCAGCCGCACAGTGATGTCGCGGGGGGGAGCGGAGGAGCGGTGGAGCGGTCCGTGCCTGACACATTCTCCTCTCTGTGTCTCCCGCTCCCGCTCCTGCCTGCTTTGATCTGCTCTGCTCTCCACCCGGGCGGCGCGGCTGGCTGCACACTGTCCTCTCCTCTCCAGCTGCCGCCCAGGTATATTTATGTACCCTAATGGAGGGGAGGGGGCTGTACTGTACTAATGGAGGGGGGGCGAGGGGGGCTGTACTGTACTAATGGAGGGGGGCTGTACTAATGGAGGGGGCTGTACTAATGGAGGGGGGCTGTACTGTACTAATGGAGGGGGGCTGTACTAATGGAGGGGGGCTGTACTGTACTAATGGAGGGGGGGCTGTACTAATAGAGGGGGGCTGTACTAATGGAGGGGGGCTGTACTGTACTAATAGAGGGGGGCTGTACTAATGGGGTCTGTACTAATGGAGAGGGGGCTGTACTAATGGGGGGCTGTACTAATAATGGGGGGGTCTGCACTAATAATGGGGGTCTGTACTAATAATGGGGGGCTGTACTAATGGAGGGGGGGCTGTACTAATAATGGGGGGTCTGTACTAATAATGGGGGGCTGTACTAATGGGGGGTCTGTACTAATCCAGAGGGGGTCTGTACTAATGGGGTCTGTACTAATGTAGGGGGTCTGTACTAATGGGGTCTGTACAAATCCAGCGGGGGTCTGTACTAATGGGGTCTGTACTAATGGAGTCTGTACTAATGGAGGGGGTCTGTACTAATGGGGGGTTCTGTACTAATGGAGGGGGGTCTGTACTAATGGGGGGTCTGTACTAATGGGGGGGTTCTGTACTAATGGAGGGGGGTCTGTCCTGGGGGGTCTGTACTAATGGAGGGGGGTCTGTACTAATAGAGAGGGGGTCTGTACTAATGGAGGGGGGGTCTGTACTAATGGAGGGGGGTCTGTCCTGGGGGTTTGTACTAATGGAGAGGGGATCTGTACTAATGGGGTCTGTACTAATGGAGGGGGGGGTCTGTACTGGGGGGGTCTGTACTAATGGAGAGGGGGTCTGTCCTGGGGGGTCTGTACTAATGGAGAGGGGATCTGTACTAATGGGGTCTGTACTAATGGAGGAGGGGTCTGTACTAATGGAGGGGGGTCTGTCCTGGGGGGTCTGTACTAATGGAGAGGGGGTCTGTACTAATGGGGTCTGTACTAATGGAGGGGGGTCTGTACTGGGGGGTCTGTACTAATGGAGGGGGGTCTGTACTAATGGAGAGGGGGTCTGTCCTGGGGGGTCTGTACTAATGGAGAGGGGGTCTGTACTAATGGAGGGGGGTCTGTACTGGGGGGTCTGTACTAATGGAGGGGGGTCTGTACTAATGAAGAGGGGGTCTGTACTAATGGAGGGGGGTCTGTACTAATGGAGGGGGGTCTGTACTAATGGAGGGGGGTCTGTCCTGGGGGGTCTGTACTAATGGAGAGGGGGTCTGTACTAATGGGGGGTCTGTACTGTGGTGGGGTCTGTACTAATGGGGTCTGTACTAATGGAGGGGGGGGCTGTCCTAATGGGGGGGTCTGTACTGGGGGTCTGTACTAATGGAGGGGGGTCTGTACTAATGGAGAGGGGGTCTGTCCTGGGGGGTCTGTACTAATTGAGGGGGGGTCTTTACTAATGGAGGGGGGCTGTACTAATGGAGGGGGGGTCTGTACTAATGGAGAGGGGGTCTGTACTAATGAGGGGGTCTCTCCTGGGGGGTCTGTACTAATGGAGGGGGGGTCTGTACTAATGGGGTGGTCTGTCCTGGGAGGTCTGTACTAATGAAGGGGTGGTTTGTCCTGTGGGGTCTGTACTAATAGAGAGGGAGATCTGTCCTGGGGGGGTCTGTACTAATAGAGGGGGGGTTACCTGGGGGGGATCTGTACTGGGTAAGGTCTGTACTGAGGGAGGGGTTTATACTTAGTGTGGGTTCTGCACTGACGGAGGGGGGTCTATATGTAGTGGAGGGGGGTCTGTACTGAGGGGCGACTATAGTTGGTGGAAGGGGGGTGACCCTAACCCTAGTAAAGCCAATGCAGCTGCAGGCTCTCCTTTTCCCCCTCCCTCTCCTTTCCCCCCTCCCTCTCCTTTCCCCCCTCCCTCTCCTTTCCCCCCTCCCTCTCCTCCTGCGTGCTGCTGTACTAGTGAGCGGTGCTTGCCAGCACAGCTGCCCACAATGTTTCTTCCCCCGCCTTCATATCAACCAGGGAGGAAACAGTATAGAAAAAGGAGCAGAGAAGAGGATTGTGGGACATATAGTCCCGAGGACTGGCAGCCCCACTGTAACACAGAAACTGGAGCCCACACAGCATGCTCAGGTGAATGGGAAAGAAAGAGAGAGACAGGAGCCCGGGAAAGCTTTCAGGGAAGTACACCCAGGACTCCAGAGGGAGAAGACAGTGCTGAGAGAACACCATCAGAGAGAGAACCCGGCTGCCCTGCGCCACCAGAGGGAAAGCCACACAGCCTGGTGCCATCCCTGGCAGAGAAAGGAATGGAGTCTTTGCAGGAATACAGATCTGGGTGCTACCCAGCGGAGTCACCACGGGCAATTCAGAGTGAGCTGACTCCTGATCAGAGGAACCGTTGCTGTATCGCTGGGTCAGGTGAGAGGGCCAATTGGCCATTATGTACTAGTGTCCATAGGAACTGCAGTCTCTGACCATCTCCTGTAGTATGTCTGCAGTCTCTGACCATCTCCTGTAGTATGTCTGCAGTCTCTGACCATCTCTTGTATTATGTCTGCAGTCTCTGAGCATCTCCTGTACTATGTCTGCAGTCTCTGACCATCTCCTGTAGTATGTTTGCAGTCTCTGATCATCTCTTGTATTATGTCTGCAGTCTCTGAGCATCTCCTGTACTATGTCTGCAGTCTCTGAGCATCTCCTGTAGTATGTCTGCAGTCTCTGGCTATCTCCTGTACTATGTCTGCAGTCTCTGACCATCTCCTGTTCTATGATTGCAGTCTCTGACCGTCTCTTGTATCATAACTACAGTCTCTGACCATCTCCTGTACTAAGTCTGCAGTCTCTGACCATCTCCTGTACTAAGTCTGCAGTCTCTGACCATCTCCTGTACTATGTCTGCAGTTTCTGACCATCTCCTGTACTATGTCTGCAGTCTCTGACCATCTCCTGTACTATGTCTGCAGTCTCTGACCATCTCCTGTATTATGTCTGCAGTCTCTGATCGTCTCCTGTATCATAACTACAGTCTCTGACCATCTCCTGTACTATGTCTGCAGTCTCTGGCTATCTCCTGTACTATGTCTGCAGTCTTTGACCATCTCCTGTTCTATGATTGCAGTCTCTGACCGTCTCTTGTATCATAACTACAGTCTCTGACCATCTCCTGTACTATGTCTGCAGTCTCTGGGCATCTCCTGTACTATGCCTGCAGTCTCTGGGCATCTCCTGTACTATGTCTGCAGTCTCTGACCATCTCCTGTACTATGTCTGCAGTCTCTGACCATCTCCTGTACTATGTCTGCAGTCTCTGGGCATCTCCTGTACTATGTCTGCAGTCTCTGATCATCTCCTGTACTATGTCTGCAGTCTCTGATCATCTCCTGTACTATATCTATAGTCTCTGACCATCTCCTGTACTATGTCTGCAGTCTCTGACCATCTCCTGTACTATGTCTGCAGTCTCTGGGCATCTCCTGTACTATGTCTGCAGTCTCTGATCATCTCCTGTACTATGTCTGCAGTCTCTGATCATCTCCTGTACTATGTCTGCAGTCTCTGATCATCTCCTGTACTATGTCTGCAATCTCTGACCATATCCTGTACTATGTCTGCAGTCTCTGGGCATCACCTGTACTATGTCTGCAGTCTCTGATCATCTCCTGTACTATGTCTGCAGTCTCTGATCATCTCCTGTACTATGTCTGCAGTCTCTGATCATCTCTTGTATCATAACTACAGTCTCTGACATCTCCTGTACTATGTCTGCAGTCTCTGATCATCTCCTGGACTATGTCTGCAGTCTCTGATCATCTCCTGTACTATGTCTGCAGTCACTGGGCATCTCCTGTACTATGTCTGCAGTCTCTGATCATCTCCTGTACTATGTCTGCAGTCTCTGATCATCTCCTGTACTATGTCTGCAGTCTCTGATCATCTCTTGTATCATAACTACAGTCTCTGACATCTCCTGTACTATGTCTGCAGTCTCTGATCATCTCCTGGACTATGTCTGCAGTCACTGGGCATCTCCTGTACTATGTCTGCAGTCTCTGATCATCTCCTGTACTATGTCTGCAGTCTCTGGGCATCTCCTGTACTATGTCTGCAGTCTCTGATCATCTCTTGTATCATAACTACAGTCTCTGACCATATCCTGTACTATGTCTGCAGTCTCTGACCATATCCTGTACTATGTCTGCAGTCTCTGACCATCTCCTGTACTATGTCTGCAGTCCCTGATCATCTCCTGTACTATGTCTGCAATCTCTGACCATATCCTGTACTATGTCTGCAGTCCCTGATCATCTCCTGTACTATGTCTGCAGTCTCTGACCATATCCTGTACTATGTCTGCAGTCTCTGATCATCTCATGTACTATGTCTGCAGTCTCTGATCATCTCATGTACTATGTCTGCAGTCTCTGATCATCTCTTGTATCATAACTACAGTCTCTGACCATATCCTGTACTATGTCTGCAGTCTCTGACCATATCCTGTACTATGTCTGCAGTCTCTGACCATCTCCTGTACTATGTCTGCAGTCTCTGATCATCTCCTGTACTATGTCTGCAGTCCCTGATCATCTCCTGTACTATGTCTGCAGTCTCTGACCATATCCTGTACTATGTCTGCAGTCTCTGATCATCTCCTGTACTATGTCTGCAGTCTCTGATCATCTCTTGTATCGTATCATAACTACAGTCTCTGATCATCTCCTGTACTATGTCTGCAGTCTCTGATCATCTCCTGTATTATGTCTGCAGTCTCTGATCATCTCCTGTACTATGTCTGCAGTCTCTGATCATCTCATGTACTATGTCTGCAGTCTCTGATCATCTCATGTACTATGTCTGCAGTCTCTGATCATCTCCTGTACTATGTCTGCAGTCTCTGATCATCTCCTATACTATGTCTGCAGTCTCTGATCATCTCCTATACTATGTCTGCAGTCTCTGATCATCTCCTGTACTATGTCTGCAGTCTCTGATCATCTCCTGTATTATGTCTGCAGTCTCTGACCATCTCCTGTACTATGTCTGCAGTCTCTGATCATCTCTTATATCCTGTCTGCAGTCTCTGACCATCTCCTGTAGTATGTCTGCAGTCTTTGATCATCTCTTATATCCTGTCTGCAGTTTCTGATCATCTCCTGTAGTATGTCTGCAGTCTCTGATCATCTCCTGTATTATGTCTGCAGTCTCTGACCATCTCCTGTACTATGTCTGCAGTCTCTGATCATCTCTTATATCCTGTCTGCAGTCTCTGACCATCTCCTGTAGTATGTCTGCAGTCTCTGATCATCTCCTGTAGTATGTCTGCAGTCTTTGATCATCTCTTATATCCTGTCTGCAGTCTCTGATCATCTCCTGTAGTATGTCTGCAGTCTCTGATCATCTCCTGTATTATGTCTGCAGTCTCTGATCATCTCCTGTACTATGTCTGCAGTCTCTGATCATCTCCTGTACTATGTCTGCAGTCTCTGATCATCTCCTGTATTATGTCTGCAGTCTCTGATCATCTCCTGTACTATGTCTGAAGTCTTTGATCATCTCTTATATCCTGTCTGCAGTCTCTGATCATCTCCTGTACTATGTCTGCAGTCTCTGATCATCTCCTGTACTATGTCTGCAGTCTCTGACCATCTCCTGTAATATGTCTGCAGTCTCTGACCATCTCTTGTACTATGTCTGCAGTCTCTGATCATCTCCTGTACTATGTCTGCAGTCTCTGATCATCTCTTGTATTATGTCTGCAGTCTCTGATCATCTCCTGTACTATGTCTGCAGTCTCTGATCATCTCATGTACTATGTCTGCAGTCTCTGATCATCTCATGTACTATGTCTGCAGTCTCTGATCATCTCCTGTACTATGTCTGCAGTCTCTGATCATCTCATGTACTATGTCTGCAGTCTCTGATCATCTCATGTACTATGTCTGCAGTCTCTGATCATCTCCTGTACTATGTCTGCAGTCTCTGATCATCTCCTGTACTATGTCTGCAGTCTCTGATCATCTCCTGTATTATGTCTGCAGTCTCTGACCATCTCCTGTACTATGTATGCAGTCTCTGATCATCTTTTATATCTTGTCTGCAGTCTCTGATCATCTCCTGTAGTATGTCTGCAGTCGCTGATCATCTCCTGTAGTATGTCTGCAGTCTCTGATCATCTCCTGTAGTATGTCTGCATTCTCTGATCATCTCCTGTACTATGTCTGCAGTCTCTGACCATCTCCTGTACTATGTCTGCAGTCTCTGATCATCTCCTGTACTATGTCTGAAGTCTTTGATCATCTCTTATATCCTGTCTGCAGTCTCTGATCATCTCCTGTACTATGTCTGCAGTCTCTGATCATCTCCTGTACTATGTCTGCAGTCTCTGATCATCTCCTGTACTATGTCTGCAATCTCTGATCATCTCCTGTACTATGTCTGCAGTCTCTGACCATCTCCTGTACTATGTCTGCAGTCTCTGATCATCTCCTGTACTATGTCTGCAGTCTTTGATCATCTCCTGTATTATGTCTGCAGTCTCTGATCATCTCCTATACTATGTCTGCAGTCTCTGATCATCTCCTGTACTATGTCTGCAATCTCTGATCATCTCCTGTACTATGTCTGCAGTCTCTGATCATCTCCTGTACTATGTCTGCAGTCTCTGATCATCTCCTGTACTATGTCTGCAGTCTCTGATCATCTCCTGTACTATGTCTGCAGTCTCTGATCATCTCCTGTACTATGTCTGCAGTCTCTGATCATCTCCTGTACTATGTCTGCAGTCTCTGATCATCTCCTGTACTATGTCTGCAGTCTCTGATCGTCTCTTATATCCTGTCTGCAGTCTCTGATCATCTCCTGTACTATGTCTGCAGTCTCTGACCATCTCCTGTATTATGTCTGCAGTCTCTGACCATCTCCTTTATTATGTCTGCAGTCTCTGATCATCTCCTGTATCATGTCTGCAGTCTCTGACCATCTCCTGTATTATATCTGCAGTCTCTGATCATCTCCTGTATTATGTCTGCAGTCTCTGATCATCTCCTGTATTATGTCTGCAGTCTCTGACCATCTCTTGTATTATGTCTGCAGTCTCTGATCATCTCCTGTACTATGTCTGCAGTCTCTGATCATCTCATGTACTATGTCTGCAGTCTCTGATCATCTCATGTACTATGTCTGCAGTCTCTGATCATCTCCTGTACTATGTCTGCAGTCTCTGATCATCTCATGTACTATGTCTGCAGTCTCTGATCATCTCCTGTACTATGTCTGCAGTCTCTGATCATCTCCTGTACTATGTCTGCAGTCTCTGATCATCTCCTGTACTATGTCTGCAGTCTCTGATCATCTCCTGTATTATGTCTGCAGTCTCTGACCATCTCCTGTACTATGTATGCAGTCTCTGATCATCTCTTATATCCTGTCTGCAGTCTCTGATCATCTCCTGTAGTATGTCTGCAGTCGCTGATCATCTCCTGTAGTATGTCTGCAGTCTCTGATCATCTCCTGTAGTATGTCTGCATTCTCTGATCATCTCCTGTACTATGTCTGCAGTCTCTGACCATCTCCTGTACTATGTCTGCAGTCTCTGATCATCTCCTGTACTATGTCTGAAGTCTTTGATCATCTCTTATATCCTGTCTGCAGTCTCTGATCATCTCCTGTACTATGTCTGCAGTCTCTGATCATCTCCTGTACTATGTCTGCAGTCTCTGATCATCTCCTGTACTATGTCTGCAATCTCTGATCATCTCCTGTACTATGTCTGCAGTCTCTGACCATCTCCTGTACTATGTCTGCAGTCTCTGATCATCTCCTGTACTATGTCTGCAGTCTTTGATCATCTCCTGTATTATGTCTGCAGTCTCTGATCATCTCCTATACTATGTCTGCAGTCTCTGATCATCTCCTGTACTATGTCTGAAGTCTTTGATCATCTCTTATATCCTGTCTGCAGTCTCTGATCATCTCCTATACTATGTCTGCAGTCTCTGATCATCTCCTTTACTATGTCTGCAGTCTCTGATCATCTCCTGTACTATGTCTGCAGTCTCTGATCATCTCCTGTACTATGTCTGCAATCTCTGATCATCTCCTGTACTATGTCTGCAGTCTCTGATCATCTCCTGTACTATGTCTGCAGTCTCTGATCATCTCCTGTACTATGTCTGCAGTCTCTGATCATCTCCTGTACTATGTCTGCAGTCTCTGATCATCTCCTGTACTATGTCTGCAGTCTCTGATCATCTCCTGTACTATGTCTGCAGTCTCTGATCATCTCCTGTACTATGTCTGCAGTCTCTGATCGTCTCTTATATCCTGTCTGCAGTCTCTGATCATCTCCTGTACTATGTCTGCAGTCTCTGACCATCTCCTGTATTATGTCTGCAGTCTCTGACCATCTCCTGTATTATATCTGCAGTCTCTGATCATCTCCTGTATTATGTCTGCAGTCTCTGATCATCTCCTGTATTATGTCTGCAGTCTCTGACCATCTCCTGTATTATGTCTGCAGTCTCTGATCATCTTCTGTATTATGTCTGCAGTCTCTGATCATCTCCTGTATGATGTCTGCAGTCTCTGACCATCTCCTGTATTATGTCTGGGGGCTCTTTCTAACAGACTCTCTAACAGAAGCCCTCTCTGTGTGCATCAGAGAGACCCCCCTCCAGGTCTCATTAGTGTATCCTCTTCCTGTATTTTCTTTATTAAAAGATTATGGGAGGATCCTAGGGTAACAAAGACTTCTTAGGGGCGCATCTCTGTGTTTGAGTCGTTGCCATAGAAACATTTGTAAAGGGGAGGAGTTGGTAACATGACCACGCCCATGTGGGGGCGCCAAAAATATTTCTGCACCCAGGCGCCGGTGACCCTAGGATCGGCCCTGTTCCCAGTGCCCCCCCCCCATAGCAATCAGCTTGCTATGGAGGGCACCCAAGCCGAGCTGCAGCTCCGTGTGTCCATTCAGACACAGAGCCGCAGTTCAGCCCTGCCCCCTCTCTCTCCCAAATGGTGCTGCTGCTGTGTCTCAGCCAATCGGGAGGGAGACTCCCGGATGCCCCAAGCACTCGTGAACAACGCTGGATCGAGATGGGGCTCAGGTAAGTAGGAGGGGGGCTGCTGCACACATGTTTTTTTTTTTTTTTTATCTTAATTCATAGAATACATTAAGGTAAAAAACCTGCCTTTACAACAACTTTAAAGTAGAACTTTACGCTAAGCTTTTTTTTTTTTTCATTTTGGATAGAGTAAGGGAGGGTTATAACTCCTTGTAAGGTTTATTTCCCATCTGTGTGCCATTGAGAAATCCCTGCAAATTAGGGGAATCTCTTGGGGGACCCCCAGGTCCCTAGAACTAGTGCCTCCATTGGAAGAGCTCCCCTCTGTTACTTTTCTGGGGACATCTTAAAATTAGGGATTTTTTTTTACGTTGATTTTCAATAATAACCGTAAACAGAAGAAATAGAAAGGGTGAATCTTCCTATCTGGGACGCAGACAGCAATAACAAACTGACCGGTGTTCTAATCTTCCAGATTGTAAGCTCTAATGAGCAGGGCCCTCTGATTCCTCCTGTATTGATTTGTATTGTAACTGTACCGTCTGCCCCCATGTTGTAAAGTGCTGTGTAAACTGTTGGCGCTATATAAATTCTGTATAATAATAATCCCTGTCCACTCTTTTCAAGACAAAAATAAAAAGTTTTGCCTTTATTTATACTTTGATGTATATCTGAAGATTTAGAGGAGGCTTTTTAAAAATTTAAGATTCTTGCAAATGTGGCGGCTGCCTTAGTTTCTATTTTTTTAAGCTTTTTTTTATGTTTACCTGTGATCCTGCTAGTAACACACCTGTTCAAGGATGACAACGCTCATTTACTATACTGTATCTATGAAGGAGCAGCCTTGTCGCCTTAGCTTTTTCTTTTGATTTAGATTACAGAACACCTCTCTTCATCTCTGTTACATTGGTGGTGGTGGTGGTGGGGGGGGGGGGGTTCTGTAGTTCACACCAGAGAGCTGAGATGGCTGATAAAATAGTTTAATATTTCAGTTCAGTGTATAGAAAGTTATAAGGGTAGGATAAACAGAGCTGTTTCTGTACTTGCAGAACATGTACTTAGCCTGAAGAAGAAAAGCTATTGCAGTTGCCAGGATTAGTAAGCTGCAGTATATTTTATTTTTGTTCTTGGGTTTGGATATAGTTTGTACGTCCTTCTTCCTCCTTCCAGCCACAGAAATTGTCTGCCTTGCTCTGGTTCATTACAGTAGATTGTAAGGTATTGGAAGAAGCGGCCCATCTTGGATAAATCAGGCTACATTAGTATGCTGTCATCGCTCCACATCCTTACGGTACCTGCAGCACTCCTGGGAATTGTAGGGGGTGAGGGGGGCACATAGTTCTGTTACTTAGACAAACTGCCTCTCCCATCGAGAATATCACATCACCAGCTCTTTCCATCCCAGACTCCAGTTTTTTTCCATTTCAAATATGGAACCAATATCCAGTGGAAGCAGCCAGGGCTGTGCTACGTTTGGTTAGTTACACTAATTCAGACTGATGTGAGTTTTCCACAGGCTTCCCTAGAAGAGGAGGATGCCACACACAATTGGCCCCGCCAGGCGTAATTGCCTGGGCCTGGTGTGTAAGTGGCCACGTGCTTCTCCTGTGCGCCTAAATTGTGGCTGCGTTCTAGTTTTGGACCCCCAGGCTTGTCTTCCTTCACGGAACTTACTAGGAAAACCTCCTGTATCATTCTTCAAGATGAAAAAGGACTAAAAAGGAACTGTTTATGCTTCGGCTCAATGTGAAAGCAACACTTGGACACAATGTAAATCACGGAGCACTTTGCACTGGTTCTTGGCAGCGGGCACTACCGCAGAATTAACGAACTGAGGCCAAGCTCGGGGTGCCTGTCGGCTGTTTCTAAGAACATGCGACTAGTACACGGGGGACCAGTGAGAGGTGCAGTGCCGCTCCACTAGCTGAGCATGTGTTCGGTCATTTAACCAGACATGTATCATATAAAATCTGACTCAGTCATTGTGATTAAGCCACTCTGCTTTGTGTGTGTCTGACCTTTCTTGTTGATAATGTTTGTAACTTCCTTCCTACTCGCGTGACTGACTTCCTTTCATTGTGTGCCCAGGTTGTATTTCTTTATGGCAACCAATGGTTTATAAGTACACGCCAACCAAAACATAAAATATAACCTTAAAATCTATACAGGTGCATACATGATTCCCGCTTAGTAGTTCAGGCTTTTATCCAGGCATCGCTTTAGTATACAACTCCAATTAGTGTCTTTTAATGAATGAATGAGTGACTTGTATAGCGCTACCTATGCGAACTGAATCGCCTCAGGGCGCTTTTTGCCGCCGGTGTCCATCTGCGGTATAGCGCGGCCCTTTACCCCATAGGGTCCCAACGCGCTTACAGGCACGTACACATACACATATTTTGGCCAATTTTTAGAGAGGGTCTAATTAACCTACCAGCATGTCTTTAGAGTGTGGGAGAAAACCGGAGTACCCGGAGGAAACCCACGCAGACACAGGGAGAACATGCAAACTCCAGGCAGATGGTGTCCTGGTCGGGATTTGAACCAGCGACCCTATTGCTGCTAGGTAAAAGTGCTACCCACTACACCACTGTGCTGCCTTAATGACAATCTGATGATCCTGTAACATACCTGTTTGTGATGCTGGAGCATCCCTGCTGACTGCTTGTAGTTCCCACAGCAACCAATCAGTTTACAACCTGCCTTGGAAGCTTGAAGGTGATTAATGATGCATCTAATAGTAGGTAGTCACATTCAACTGAACTTGTTCCGTAATTTTGAAGATGTTTCTTAGCTTCTAAAATAAAATGAAAAATATAAGTGCAGCGCTTCTAATCTATCATGTGAAATATCCAGTGATATCAAATTATATTCAAATAAATCAATCAATCTATATAATAATGTGTACTATTAAAGTTCACATGCTGAAACTTTTCTGCGTTGAATTATTGTCACTTCTCAATCCATCCACCACTGTGCAAATCGTGTCTTCAGCAGATCATGTGCGCACCTTCACCAGCCGTTATACCTACTCACCTCATACATGAGTCAGACTCAAAACAATTCCTTTCTTTCAGCTGTGGTCTCATCTCTTCCACATCCGACCAGCTACTCTGTATCCGCTTTCCAATCAGTAGCCTCCCAGGGGGATCGCAAGAAAGATCTCTCATATATACTGCCCCACTGCTTTTCTCCTTCCTCCACACCAGCGTTATTACTCGGTATTCCTGATAGGATATGGCTCCACATTCATGCAACAATAAATAGAGGATACATGGTGCTCTCCGTTTGTAACAGGTAAGCCTATATTAAATGCGGGATTTCCGACAGAGTCCGATGGGAGCTTTTCATCGTATATTCCGACCGTGTGTATGCCCCATCTGACTTTTTCTGTCAAATTCAGATGGACTTTTTGTAGAGAACCTGTTCTATATTTTTCGGACGGAACAAATTACTACCGGAAAAAACGCTCGTCTGTATGCTGTTCCGACGCACCAAAAACGACGCATGCTCTGAAGCAAGTACGAGACGGAAGCTATTGGCTATTAAACTTCCGTTTTCTAGCCCCGTCGTACATGTTGTACGTCACCGCGTTCTGGACGGTCGGAATTTGGTGTGACCGTGTATGCAAGACAGCTTGAGGAGAATTCCGTCGGAAAAACCTTCAGAGTTTATTCGGATGGCAAAACCGGTCGTGTGTACAGAGCATAAGGCTTACCTGTAGGTGCTTGAAATATCTCCTAAACCTCCACGGTGTAGGAGATATTTGCCAAAAATTAGAGCGCCAATGAAAGGAATGGCATCTTAATAATTTTCCTGTGGTACAGTGCTTTTTTTCCCAAATTTTGGTTTGTCTATTTGACCAAAGCAATGCCTGGATAAAAATTACACAGACTGATTTGCTATGTAGCAAGCAGAGAAAGTGGAAATGACATACACTTCAAAATGTGCACTCCTAGCACCTGCTGAGTCTGTTAAATGGTATGTGAAGGCTGGGTGCAGGAGATTATAGAGAATTTAGATGAAAGTTAATCGAACTTGGGGAGAAACCAATATTGGCATGTGTATTTTTCTTTTCTTGGTGTGCTTTATGTGTTTCAGATTTGTACAGTAATCCATCTTTTTATAGGAACTTCCTGTAATCCAGACCAGTCACTGCTGCTCTGTTTCCTTGTGTAGGGTGACTGGTCTCATCTCCACCCTCTCCTGTAGTAGGTGGACCTGCTGGGTCCCTTCCCCAGCTCTGAATTACATAGTAAATTACATAGTTAGTCAGGTTGAAAAAAGACACAAGTCCATCCAGTCCAACCATAAAAAAAAAACAAAAAAAAAAAAAACGTACAATCCAATATACCCAATACTATACCCACAGTTGATCCAGAGGAAGGCAAAAAACCCCAGCAGAGCAGCAGAGAAGTCTGTCCAGGTTACATACAGCACAGTAATGGTGCCACCTCTACATATACACTGCAAAATCTGGGTTTGTAAGGGCATTTGGTGTACACAAAGTGAATTTATATATGTTTCCGTCATTGAGGAATATAATCTTTGGTGCTCACTTGATAGTATCAGTAGCCTATTGATCGCTTTCACTTGTTGCCTGAATTTGCTTGTTTTATTTAAAACCAAAGCTCATTAATGGATGCAGGTAAGAAATATGTTTCATTTAGCACCTGGTATAAACTTTCATTTTTCAGGCTGTACATGGACAGTTTAGCGGGCTATACTTTTTCATATAGAGGTTTTCAATTGGTCATTGTGGGCTTAGTGGTTATCATTTCTGTTTTGAAACACTGGGGTCCTCCATTTGAGTCCAAGTAAGAACACTATCTGCATGGAGTTTGCATGTTCTTGTGTGAGTTTCTCCCGATTTAGTCCGGTTTGCTCCCACAGTCCAAGGACACGCTGGTAGGTTAATTGGCTCTTGTCCAAAATGTGCTTTAGTATGTATGTGCGTGTAAGTATGTGAGAACTAATGTGAATGTATAGTTTGTAATGCTTCATAAAATTGTTGGCGCTCTATACATACCTATAATAAACATATATTTTTACTGCTTTGCATATGTGTTTAAGAAGAGTGCAGTGTTTGGCTTTGGCTATTGCGGTGCGGGCATGGAATCTTCACTAGGTTTTTACTGTGGTCGGTTACCCCATTGGGCAGATTTTATTTTGATCCCCAGTCAAGTTTTTTTTAATTTTTTGCGTGTATCTCCATTATTTCCTTTCCCTTCTTGGTAATCAGATCCAGGACCGAAAGAGGTGGAAATTCTCCCCAAAGGGAATAGAAACAGCAATAAAAACCCTTACCCAATATAAACAAGTCTAATAATGTTTTAGCCAGAGTTCGCCTTTAGGTATTAATGTAAAGTTCTAGTCAAGCAGCTTCAACAAAGCTAAGAGCTTGATCTTTTGCTATTTGTGTCCTGATTACATTTTAATAATTGCCTTTATAGGTTTTAGCCGGGCTTTAAATATAGATAATTAGATAGATACAGTAATTAGCCAGTGTATGCTATAGTATTGGTGCATCTGCTGAAGAGTTCAAGGGTAAGCTCACCTCTTCATGAAAAATGAAAGGCTTAACTAACCCCAGAATCCTGCCACCGTTCTGGACACCACTGCACATAGCAGCCATGATACCCCTTGTGCTGCTGCTGTATTGGTCCATTCACCACCATACACAGCCCAGATGTCAGGATCCACTGTAGTGCTTGCAATGGCATGCATTTATTGGTCAGTGCATCCACATGACCGCGCTGACCAATGGGCACTTGACATTGCCAGCACTGACGGATGGATATTCTCTCCGGGGCTGTGTATTGCAGGGTACAGTCTACTACACTGGCAGCACTGGTATTTTGGCTGCTATGTGCAGCATGGTCTGGAGGGGTTGGTCAGGTTTTTTTAGTTCACCTTTTCGCCGAAAGGTGAACTTGCCTTTTAAAGTAGAACTTTCCATTTAGATAGTGTAAAGGAGGGTTGCAACCCCCGTCCTTCTTCTTTTTTTTTTTTTTTTTTGTTTTTTTCTGTCCCATTGGAGAGATTTCCCTTCACTCCTGTCCAATAGCCAAAACAAAGTGAAAGAATCCCAGTTTGTCATCAGGGTCACCAAAACTAGTGTCTCCATTGGCAGATTTCCCCTCTGTTCCTGTTCCAGGGACAACCCAAAATGTTGTCTTTACTTCCCCTTTCAGTGATAGCAGTCATCAGGGCAAATAAAGAGGGTGAATCTCCCTTACAGCGGTGTTCTGTTCCTTCTCCACTCTATACCAAACTGCCTTTCATTAAGTGTCAGTTTTGGGTGTATCAAGGCTTTACTGTGTTTTAGGGCCAGTTTACACTGGAACGTGCACGTTCCTGTGCTATTCCTCATGTTCTGGTTTGGTTGAATGGGCTGCCCAATGTACTGAACCACGCAAAAAAAAAGTGTAAGCAAAAAAAACTAATGCAAGCAGGTAATGCCTTACAGGTAATATTATGTTTATAACCAGGGCAGTAAAAATCCTGGACCTCGGTCAGCTGGCTGTATTGCACAATGTATTCCAGTCTGGTGTTTGTGGATGTAGTCATTTTTCTACAACTTTACAGACTGTTGGAAAAAGCAATTTGTTAACCTCAGACAATTAATACCTTTCATTAGTCACTGAACGGGCATCTCCTAGCTGGATTAAGGTTTTCCACTCTCTTGTTAAGTTCTGCCAAAGTGTGCGTTTCAGTATTTTGGCACTTGGTGCGGTGCCAAGAACGTGCGGCTGTGAGTGATGAGAACATGCTCTGTGTCTTCATCTTCTGCTGTGTATCCTCTGCGCTCCACTCACTACATTCCTGCTGATTTCTGAGATCGCCTACAGTGCAGACGGCTTATTTGCCATAACCCTTTAGCCAATCAGGGTGTCCAGTGGTGGGCTACCTCCAGGCTCACCTGCCCTCTATCCACTAGAATGCATGCATTTTTACTATGGAGGCTGTCATCAATTTTACAAACGTTAGGACTGCAGATAATACTGGGTTGCCTTGGAGCCAGTGGTGTCACAAGAGTTGGTGTCATCCGGTACAGAAAAACATGGTGTTACCCCTCTCATCAGTATAGACCTCTCTTCCTCAGTAAAGACCCCTCTCATCAGTACAGACCCCCCCCCCCTCCCTCAGTACAGACCCCCCCTCCCTCAGTACAGACCCCCCCCCTCCCTCAGTACAGACCCCCCCCCCTCCCTCAGTACAGACCCCTGCCATCAGTATAGACCCCCCTCTCACCCGTACAGACCGCTCATCACTGCAGACCCCCCCCCCCTTCAGTGCCGACCCATAATGTGCATAATGTGCATAATGTACATACCTCATATCGGGGACCTCATATCACGGGACATGCACAGCAGTGTCTCTCCTCCTTTTGTAGATGTAAACAGAGGAGGGAGAGGTGGCTTTGCTCCGCTCAACTGTGTAAGACAGCGGGGACAGCTTAGATAGCCTGTGAGAGATGCGCATCGGGGCAGTGGCGTTGCCCTGGTCCCTGTCAAAGGTCGTCACCCCTGTGACGGGTGTCAAGCAGGTGTGGTCCGCACCCCGCTAGCGACACAACTGCTTGGAGCGGCTCTGCAGCTTACACATATTTTCAAATGTGTGCTAACTAAATCTCTGTTTCTCAAACTCAAAATGTTAGGTTAATTTAGTTGGTTGCAGACTGGTTGGTGAGTTGAGCTGGGAATTTTCTTTGGTTTTGTTTTCCATGTGTTGCCCTTCCATGTGCTCCTTGCTGTGAAGGCTAGTTATAGGTGGGGCAGTTGTTTGTTACAGCCCATCAGATTACCTGTTTTTTCCCCAGTAAATGGAATATGAAATCTGATTGGTTGCTATTCCATTTGCTATTTCATTTGGGGGAAAAAAGCACAAAGTTCAACCGATATAACAAGTGGATTATTCATTTGAAAAATGGCATATGCAGAACTCTAAACCTACAACTGATACAGAGAAGGGCAAAAACCCTTATAAAGCAAGGTCCAATTTGCTTCGACAAAAGAAAAAATCCTCCCTGATCCCCTAAGGCAATCGGCTATTCCCTCAACCAACAATCTATGGTGTGATTTCTTCTAAATATTATGTCCATTTATATCCTGTGCATTTAGAAACCTTTTACCGCTGGTTTCAGCTGAGCTACTTGGAACTCATTCCTGAGGGAATCTGTTCCACATTTTCACAGCTCTTACTGTAAAGAAGCCTTTCTGTATGTGAAGGTTAAAATGTTTCCTCCAGACCCAAAGAGTGACCCCTTGTCATTTGCAATAATCTTGAAGTATGATTATAAGTTTATCAAGAAGAGAAGAAACGATTGATTGCACATTTGAATCCATAAGATGCTGTAGAAATTTCTTTATTGTCATGGGCCAGAAAAAATTGCAATGATGATCAGTTGACGCGTTTCACAAAAAGAACCGCGCTTGTTCATCTTTTCCCGAAAGCGGTGTGTACACCTTTGTTCTGTTTCATGACTATAGGTTTGCTGACATGCATCACTCCTCTTCCAAAACAAATGAAAGCTAAACTCCAGGAAGATATAAAAACGCCAAATACTGCAGTTATGTATTATTATGTAATACATGAATACATTTATTTTTACATGCAGCTGTCATAAGTACCTGGATTTGATTTGCTATCAGTTTCTTATACTCCCCTGTACTGCAGAGCTCAGACTGAGTGGGAGGGGCAGGGCTAGGATCACATACCTCCCAACTGTCCCTGATTTTGAGGGACTGTCCCTGATTTGGAGCAATGTCCCTCTGTCCCTCTGTCCCTCATTCCTCCTCATTTGTCCCTCATTTTGGTCTGATCTATATAGTTGTATATAAAATGCACTTTTTATCTTTCAAAAAGTGTTTCCCAGCGCTAAACCTTTCATCTGATTTCTAAATTGCTGCATATGTACATTTTAAAAGCCAATATAAATGAATAATAGTGGTAAAAAAAAGCACTTGTGGATTAAATTAACCTTTTTTTGGGGGGTAATTCTCCTTTAAGGGGGTGTGGCAGGGGGCGTGTCCTATGCCTTCATACATTTGCTAGTAGGTGTCCCTCATTCCCATCTTAAAATGTTGGGAGGTATTGGGATCAGGTGAGCTTCTTGCAAATCTGCTGACAGCATACATGATAGAAGGATAGAGCCCAGAGGTGAACTGCTGCTCCTTCGCTGTCCAGTCATAGGCTGTGAAAGGGGAGGTGACTTATTGTATTACTTTATGGCAGTAGAGAAAAAACAGGTAACCAGATTGCATAGCTGCTAAAAGTAAGGACTGGATGGCTAGAAATATAAATTCTATAATGGTAAACTTAGCTGTGAATTTAGCTCTCTGCCTGCAGTTCAGCTTTAATAGCTTCCCTGTAACAACAGGTTCTCTTCAAACGTCTGTAAACGTGTACTGTATGAGTGTGATGTGAGGGATCTTCTTCAGAGTACAATGAGTCCACTAACAGAGAACCATCTTCTGGGATTTTTCATGTCGCAAATTAATTTCCATCAGAATTTCCATGAAGAATTTTTACAAGCATCCTAAACAGAGCCCTCCACCCCTTTTTTTTTCCTCCTGAAATGAATGGATTAAAAGACGGCGTTCTATTTTGACATGGTAACAATGGGCAGTGTTCTGGAGATGCGAGGAGGGTGGGTGTATTTTGTCATCATTTTTCCAGGGTGCCCTTTGTAAGCAGGGTGATGTAGTTCTAAGCAGCTGGGTGATTAGAATGGATCGTTCAGTCTGCATGACCTTTCTGATGGCTGACAATGACTCAGTGCCACTGTTCATGAACTCCATGGGACTGGCGTGACTTTTGGTGCCAGGACCTCACAACCCCTGTACATCCAGGCTTCACATGCCAAAATCAATGTAACATTTATTGGCCAAAGCAAATTAGATCTACTCTGCAGAAACCAACATCACCCAGTGCTTATCTGCATAACGAGTATCAAAATAAACAGTTTTTTATAAAAAATAACAAACATGTTATACTTACCTGCTCTGTGCAGTGGATTTGCACAGAGCAGCCCAGATCTTCCTCTTCTCAGGTCCCTCTTCCCTGCTCCTGGCCTCTCCCTCCCTGTTGAGTGCCCCCACAGAAAGCAGCTTGCTATGGGGGTACCTGAGCAGAGTCACAGCTCCCTGTGTCCATTCAGACACGGAGCTGCGTCCTGGCCCCGCCCCCTCTTTCCTGATTGGCTGACTTTGACCGCAGCGGGAGCCAATGGCGCCACTGCTGTCTAAGCCAATCATGAGGGAGAGTCTCAGACGGCTGACACACTCGTGGACATCGCTGGACAGAGGGGGGGCTCTGGTAAAGTATTAGGAGGGCTGAGGGGGGGCTGCTGCACACAGAAGACTTTTTATCTTAAAGTGGAGTTCAACCCACATTTGTCATTCCTCACCATGCAGCACTAATGTGCATCCTTAAAATAAATTGCCAATTTATTTAAATTTTTTCTGTTCACTTACCTGATTTATGCCTATATCTAATTTTACTTCCTCCTTCAGGGGCCGTGGCGCTGTACATCATTTCTGGCTTTTACATTGGCTCCTGACATGGCACTGCTCCCTTAACATTTGACATTGGCGTCTATGGAAAATCTTAGCTTGACATGGCACAACTCCAGCAACATTTAACATTGATAACATTGGCATCTATGAAAAATCTTGGTCAGCTTGACATGGCACTGCTCCAGTGCCATGTCAAGCTGACCAAGATTTTCGATAGAAGCCAAAGTTAAATTTTTACTGGAGCCGTGCCAAAACTTTTTTTTTGTCGCCCCTGTCTATGTTACTTCTGGAGTACCATTCAGGACTATTCAGCCAACATGGTAAAGGCCTTCTGGGTAAATGCCATTTTTCCATGGCCTGTAAAAGATGGCACTTACCTAGAAGTCGTCTCTTCTCAACATTAAAGTGAATCTAAAGCCAAAACTTTTTTTGTGATCAAGTATGGAAGTGTGAGATCCTCTGTCATGGTTTTTTTTGTTATCCCAACAATTTAGATTTACCCTATTTGTCCCAGTGACCAGAATTACCAGCATAGAAAATGGCAGTAAATCAAAATGTTTACAGTTGTCACTATAACAGGAGGTGAGTGTAAGTCTTTCAGTGGGGACACCTGGTTGCAATTCTCTAAGAGGCAATTTGAAGTGACTTTCACTTCTCGTTGTGCTTGAAGGAAAAGTAAAAGTAAATTTCCCCAAAGAGGCACTAAAAGGAAAAAAACGATGGAAAAAATGTACAGGTTTGATATTCCCTCCTATACTGAAAGCAGAGATTTAGCTATACTTCAAAAGAAAACCTGTAATGAGAGAAATGCAGAGGCTGCCATTGCTGACCTCCATCTGAAAATGTTAGTTCCCTGGCTTTGTATCTGTACCAAGACACTAACCTAAACCATTATGCAGATCAGAATAGAGTGGATTCAGAGCTCCTAATCTGCATACTTGTTCCGGGTTAGGAACTGAATTGACACAACAGCCAGGAAATAATTATTTTCAGAACAGGAGTCAGCATTGACGACCAGAACAGGCTTCCTTTTAATATCGGGCAAGCTATCAATTTGTGTTACTGCCAGAGCTACTATCTTACTGTCAGTCATTGTGTGTCACTGTCATGTAACCTGTGCCAATATGGCCATATTATACTAAAACATGGACTGAATGCAGCTTTCAGCTATGGAGATGGTGTCATTGTGCCACTTCTAAAAGCTAGACTCCAAGCACAAAAAATGAATTCAAAAACTGTACACTCCCCAATAGCATGACCTCAAAGAAGATAAGTCCACTTAGAAACCCAGGCATCACCTTAGCAGTGACATCATCACTGTGCTGCACATAGCTTGTGCATAGTGCTGAGGTGTGGGAGGGGACCAACAGGGTCCGCCCACAACAGGAGGGGGCGGGCACAAGACCAGTCACCCTACACAAGAAGAGAGAGCAGCAGTGAGCGGTCTTTATTACAGGAAGCTCCTACACAGAGGTAAAGTTTCACACTGGATTACTGCACTGATCTGGAAGAAATACACAAAGCACACCAAGATTCAAGGAAGAAAACACATGACTCTTGTATTTAGACAATATTTGCTTATCCCAGAGTTTAGCTTTAAAGTGGTTGTAAAGTCGAAAGGTTTTTTTATCTTCATGCATTCTATACATGAAGATAAAAAACATTGTGTGCAGCAGGGAGTACAGCTGATTGCTATACTACCAGAGCTCTGGCAGGAGAGATGCTGTTTTCTCATACAGCAGACCTATGTCAATCCCTCTCCTCCACTGTTCATTCACAGAAGCCTTTGTATTTTGTAAATAAGGGCACATAATACAAAGCGCTTCGTGATTGGGGAGGGGAGGGATGAGCACAGCAGCTTCATGTGACATTGCAGCTGCAGTAGCTGAGACCCAAAGGTCCGGCGCCGGAATTATAGCAATAACTATGTTCACGGCGCTCAGTAAAAATAAAATATGTATATTTAAAGAGACCATGTGGTGGCATGCACCTCATTGGACTTAACCTCTAGTAATCCAGGACAATGTACATAGTCACGGAATTCCTGGAGTTTATGTATTTAATTCAGTGTATGCAGTCTTTACATATATATAGTACATTCACATCAGTCCCTGCCCTCAAGGAGCTTACAATCTAAGGTCCCTAACTCACATTTGTATACCAGGGTCAATTTAGACAGGTGCCAATGAATCTACCAGCATGTCTTTGGATTAAGCTTTAATGGTGGAGATACAGTATATAGTCGGTTCAGTTCCTGTCCGGCTTCTTCTATATCCTCAGACTCCAGCACTGAGATCTCCCTATGCAAAGTGCCTAAGGTTTTCTGTCTGCAATAATCATAATGAGGTCTTGTGTTGTTGCATTTTTTAATTTGCATTCTGTAGAATATATCATGAAAAGCTAAACTTATCCTTTTTCATCAGGGAAAACAATGTATCATGGTGTGAGTGGTCAGAGGCAGAGACTCGGTAGAGGAGTTCTCTAGAACTACTTGTAGCCAGTGGGTGACTCAGCTTGACCACTACTGAATTATTAAAGTGTTTTTTAACCCAAAAAAACAAAACAAATGGATCTTGTTCCCTTGAAGCATTATATACAGCACAGCGCTTGTGCTTTGTCATTTGACCCCCCTTATCATCTGTAATCCCTGTCTGATCCTGCCTGGCTATGCCCTTCCCCTGTATGCTGACCACGATATATCAGGGCTGCTAAAACCCTGACACCGTTGTCAGCGCCCGTGCCTCTGTCAACCGCAGCCCTGCTCTCTGTCTCCGGTGTCCTCTCCTCCATCATCTCCCCCCTTCCCTCTCTGACTGTCTGCTCGTGTCAGCGTGGGAGTATATGTGGGTGTGGTTGTAGATTACAATTAGACAACGCTTTGCCCTGACATGGGCATTTGGCCACATAATTGAATGCTAACTGAGGCCTCTGCTTTTATCAATAAAAACAAGTTTAATTTCTTGTCTTAGATCAGCGGTAGGCAACTTAGGCCCTCCAGCTCTGGTGAAACTAAAAGTTCCACGAGACATTGCAAGACCCTGACAATCACAGGCATGACTCCTAGAGACAGAGGCATGATGGGATTTGTGGTTTCACCACAGCTGGAGTGCCGAGGTTGTCTACCCCTGTCTTAGATGGATGAGCACCAGGGCTTTTTTTCTCAGAGAAAAGGTGCAGGAACTCAACCATGCCCGTCACACACACATAACCTGCCAATGGCATCAAATAGTAGCTCTTCCCTCTGCATACAACCCCCTAACTCCACTGCCCTCATCTTCTCCCCCCTCCTTAAAAGCTCCACCATCTGTCATATTTCTTACCTTTGTTGCAATATTAAGCTGAAGCACCTATCCGGCTGTAGTACCTCCCAGCATACTATGCTATACTATAGTCACTTGCAAGGGAGATCATACAGTAGGAGCATCAACAACTGGTCACCAGGGACAAAATGGAGACTACAGAGGGTGCAGCCTACCACGCACCCTCTCCTGCCCATGACTACACTGAACCCTGGGCACCTGTTCTGTATCTCCCTTGTCCCTTTCCGGCACTCAGTGGGATCTGCGCAGGGGATCTGACCTGTGGGAGCTACTGGGGGATAAGCTATCACAAACGCAGAAGCTGGACTTCAGTGTTACCAAGTGATAGTGGTGAGCAGGGAGCAGAAGACGTGAGCCAGAGGTGGTGGAACTGAGTTCCCCCTAGTTCCTGCTGAAAAAAAGCCCTGATGAGCACTAAGGAACAATCCATATTTTGTATGTAGCTCATTGCTCTTTTATTATACACCTTCCTAGTTCGCTGTCAACTGCTGGAACCCTTATTTTGACTTCTGAAATATCAGTTTGGGGTGTATAGAACTTTTACAGTTATTCCACTATAAGGCTCCATGCGGACGGGGCTTAAAAAAAAAAAAAGTCTGTTCCCTTGGCAGAGAAAAACGTCCATATAAAGCATTTTATTTTTTGTATATAGTCTAGGAGAGTTTTTTTTTTTTTTTTTCTGACCGAAAGCTCCAATCAGAAACACAAACCAGAAGGTTTTTTTTCCTGCCTCTAAACGTTGAGCTTAAATTTATGCCTGTAATCGTCCTAATATACATGGACACAGGATAACATTGAGCGGCTTCTACAGGCAAAACACAAAACTTTTGTAGAAGCCGTGATTTTTAAGCCAGGGTGCATGGAGCCTTATTCTTCCTGATAGAACCCATAATTCTCCTTCGGACTGGTAGAACATACTGTGAGCCTTAGTTGTAAGCTATGGATGACATATGTGCTGCATGTGCCTATGTTTTGCTTTCCAATTACGGTATTTGTAATTATTGTTCATCATCCTTAAGGCCTTCTTTCTTTCTTTTTCCTTTTAGGAGATCGCTCTTTGTTTGGATAATTCTATATATTTCCTGTTGCCTGGATATTTCTCAGGGAGCAGCTGAAGGTAAATGATTTGTTTGTTGAACTGTAAGCAATGTACAGATTAGGAAGGGGGGATGTAATACAGTATACAAACAACCCCTCATACTGCCACACAAACAACTGTTTGTTATATGTTGTGTTTTTTTTTTCTGCTGAATTGGCCAGGCTTTTATTCCCATGTTCCTGAATGCCGGAATTCTAGCATAGAAAACAAAAATGGCAGCCACTAATTGCCGCAAACAAGAATCAAAGAAGCCAAATTAAAGGAGAGGATATAAATATGCTTCTCATGTAACTACAAAAAGGCCCATCTGATGGTTTGTGTAATTGTTGGGAATGCTGACATGAGAATAAGACAAGACAAGCAATTATGATGATAGAGGGAGGTTCCTTTTATTAGCGATAGTCTGTACACCAAATATTTGATAGAGACACTGGGCCACACTGCTCACCAATGTATGAGGCTATACCTCTGTGTCTTTATTATAATACACAGTAGTGGAAAAGAACTTCTGCACCTAATAATCAGACTACATGCCCACCCTGGAAGTTCAGCCATTTTCTTTGTTGAAGAAGATGTCTGTTAGGTCAGTGCTGAATGCACCAAAATTTTATTTGCTCAATGCTTAGAACAGTGTCAGTGAATACTGAACATACATCTACTAGAGAGTAGCATTTCACCCACTGGGCCTTGGAGCACTAAGTTTATAAACACTCATGCATTTGTGCTGAAAATCAGGATGATTAAGGGTGAACAAATACATCAAGAATAGACTGCACACCAAGCATTGATGAACATGGTAAAGATAACACCTCTGGGCCACACTGCTCACCCATGTAAGAGGCTATACTGTACCTCTGTGCCTGACGTTACCCAGAATTCAGTGGCGGCTGCTCCATTGGGGCGCAGGTGCATCGCCCCCCCCCCCAATCCATGCACTCGGCTCCTAATCTACATGCAGGGCACCGGACGCATGGATTTCAATGGGGTGTTTTATTCATTTATTTATTTTTTTGTAGCACATGATTAGAAACTGAGGCTTGGCTTCAAAAAAGAGTGGGCTCGGGGCACAGAGCACTGCACCCCGAGCCCACCCAGTTGTGTGACAATAGCGAATTAATGTTTGCTACTGTCTTCCGGATTCTCCTCCTGGCCAATCAGGAAGCAGGTCTTAAGACACGATTGGCCGAGAGGAGAAGCGACCATATTGGCTGCTAAAAAGGAGATGCATCGGGAAGCCGCCGAGGAGGAGAAACCGAGAAGGAGACGCAGGCCTGCTATCTAGAAGGGGTAAGTGCGGAGTTTGCCGAGCGATGGGCTAGAGGATTCTGACTGACCGAACGAAAAATGGAGCACCAGCTGCCACTGCCAGAATTGGATGCAGACTTCTGCACTTAGTGCTCGCAGATTACATGTCCCTTCTGGAAGTTCATCCATTTTCCTTGTTAAAAAATATGTCACTTAGGCCAGTGCTGAATACACCAGAATTAGATTTGTTCATTGCTGAGAACAGTGTCATTTAGTATTGACACCTGCATCTACGGGAGAGAAGTATTTCACCCACTGCGCCTGGGAACATCCATGATTTTGGGATGAAAACCAGGTTGAACAAATTAATTTCAGTTTATAAAGGAACCAGATGCTGCGTGAGGATTTTTTTGAACATTGTCTGCAGTGTGTGCCCATTAATGCACATAGGCATTCTGAGTCAGGAGTTCAGAAGGACATTGTCATCTTTACTGCTCACTCTATTGACTCATGTAGACTCCTCGGTGCATGTTGCATGCAATATGTAACCAGTTACATTCACTTGATTTTAGATTAAAAAAACATGCAAACACTCAGCTTTGCATAAACGTGCCCTACAAAAAAATGTAGTGCGGGTTCAGTTAAAGTGACACGTTTAGTTACTTTATTTTCGTACAATCACAAAAGTTGGGGTTAATTAGTATAGCATTCACATTTCATTCGACACATCTACACCTATATCCACGTCTACACCTACACCTCATCTATTGCTTTCCATACATATAACGATACAATAGTTATCTGATCGTTTAAGTAGAAGGCTCATTATTTTCACAAATCGTTTGCACAAAATGATTATTTTGACACACAAGCAATTTGATTAAATAGGGATGATCATTTCAGTTGAGTTCAGCCAAATTATTTTTTTTCATTGGTGTGTTGAGCAATTGCTTCATAATAGAAGATGGTTTGAAACGATTATATCTATAATTTAGTCGTTTGTTTATAATTACGATTTATTATGGCTGACAAAACAAGCATGTATTGTATAGGGAATTTGTCATGAGAGAACTACAGTGGCTGCCATTGCTAATCTCTATTTGAAAGTGTAAGTTACCTGGCTGTCATGCTGACCCTCTGTCTTCAGGTCTTTTGAGTTACAGATTTGAAAATTGAAGTCTGAATGAGGTCAAATTTTCTGATCCGCAGATTTCTTCTGCACTACTGACCAGTGAGGTTCAGCACAACAGTGAGACGTTACAGAAGGTCACCAGTGACGGCCTCCACCTTTCAGTCATCGCAGGTTCTTTCGCTGCTGACAGCAGTGGAAAGGCTCACAAAATGGGCTATAATTGTGGAAAAGCTATACAAAAAAGATGGCAACCACCAGTCACGGCCCATCTATATGGGGCGCAGGGGCACTGCCCCCCTAATCCATGCGTCCGGACCCTAATCTACATGCAGGGCGTCAAAAGCATGGATTCCAATAGGGGATTTTTTATTTTTTTTAGAAGCACGTAATTACAGCTAGAGGCTTTAAAAGGCGTCAACAAAGGGTGGGCGCAGAGCACTATGCCCCAAGTTCACCCAGTTGAGTGACAATAGGTAATTAATATTCGCTATTGTCTTCCTGATTTTCCTCCCAGCCAATCAGAAAGCGGGTCCTGAGGCCCGTCACCCGATTGGCTGAGAGGAGAGGTCATCCTATAAACAAGCCAGCCTGCAAGCAAACCAAATTGACCCGGCCTAACAATTCACAATAAAAACAATAGTTGCACAGATTTGCAAATACATGTGGAAGCCGCAGTGCCCACATCAAGGCTCCTCTGTATACTGCAGTCCTAACTCTATAGTTTTGAGAGTCTCCAAGTAGGAGCATATATAGGAGTGGATTAATTTATCTATTTTATTTATTACTTGCATTAATTGTACTATGATTATAGTGGTTAATGATACAGCAGTTTAGAATCGCTCTAAAAGAGAGCATCTTTTGTAAGCTGATTTTCATGTCCATATTAAAATCGGGGAATGAACATAGAGCAATAGAAGGTTACATGTTCTGGGACTCATTTGAGTCTCAAAATGCATAAGCCTACGGTATGTTTCCACATTCTGTTTGTCTGAATCTGGATATAAAATAAAGATCATTCTAACGTCTATCATAGGATGTTGGAGCTTTATTTCTGTTCAGAAGCGGACCCAGGCCTTGTAGGAGGCGCAAAATTATTTTTAAGTCTTGCATGTCTACCCCCTTTGGCAGAAAGTCACCGCTATAGTCTAGACCAGTATGTGAAGCAGAGAGAGGGGTCAATCTAGCCCGCTGGGGATGGTTACTATTAATACACCATATGTCTGCGCTAGGGTACAGTGCGGAAGTTATTGGAAGTCACTGGTCCTTCCTCTTTAAAAGCCCACATCCTCTGAACATCAATAAGGCTGAAAAACCCAAGATCGTTTGTTCTTAATGCGGACATAAAGTGTCATGTTTTATTAGTTGTACTGTGTAAGTAGCTTAGCAAGTCTGGTGACAAGCAGGGGATGATTGTCAGAAAATCGCACAGTACATCCACAATAATCCTCACTTTCATCTCTGAAACATCACACTGAGCTCTGTCTCCTGGTACGGAGGCATCGCTTGTAATGAGATAATTGCCAGCATATGTGGGCATGTTTTAAGGGGAACTCCACAGAGTTCAATCTTCTGCATAACTTTTTACCCCGTGCAGTTTCAGAAAACCATTAACCCTTTCTGTGTAAAAAGAAACATTTAAGGGCCTTAACATTCTCTAGTGCTCATTAGGGAGAATTCTGAACTGATATTTTCAATGACACGGCTTTCATCTACAGTGCTCTGAAAAAGTATTCATACCCCTTAAAATTTTCCACATTTTATCATGTTACAACTAAAAATGTAAATGTATTTTATTGGAAATGTGTGTGATAGACCAACACAAAGTGGCACATAATTCTGAAGTGGAAGGTAAATGATAAATGGTTTTCAGTTTTTTCTTTTTTTTTTACAAATAAATATGTGAAAAGTCAGGCATGCATTTGTATTCAGCCCCCCTGAGTCAATACTTTGTAGAACCACCTTTCACTGCAATTATAGCTGCAAGTCTTTTTGGGGATGTCTCTATCAGCTTTGCACATCTAGAGAGTGAAATTTTTGCCCATTCTTCTTTGCAAAATAGCTCAAGCTCTGTCAGATTGGATAGAGAGCATCTGTGAACAGCAATTTTCAGTCTTGCCATAGATTCTCAATTGGATTTAGGTCTGGACTTTGACTGGGCCATTCTAACACGTGAATATGCTTCCAAACCAGGGTTAGGCAATCCTCGGCACTCCAGCTATGGTGAAACTATAAATCCCAGCATGCCTCTGCGAGTCATGCCTGTGATTGTCAGGGTCTTGCAATGTCTCGTGGGACTTGTAGTTTCACCACAGCTAGAGGGCCAAGGTTGCCTACCCCTGATCTAAACCATTCTATTGTAGCTCTGGCTGTATGTTTAGGGTCATTGTCCTGCTGGAAGATGAACCTCCGCCCCAGTCTTAAGTCTTTTGCAGACTCTAACAGGTTTTATTCTAAGATTGCCTTGTATTTGGCTCCATACACCATCCCATCAACTCTGACCGTCTTCCCTATCCCTGCTGAAGAAAAGCATCCCCACAACATGATGCTGCCAGTTAAATTTTGGTCTCATCTGACCAGAGCACCTTCTTCCACATGTTTGCATCCCCCACATGGCTTCTTGCAAACTGCAAATGGGACTTCTTATGGCTTTTTTTCAACAATGGCTTTCTTCTTGCCACTCTTCCATAAACTGATAGTTGTCCTGTGGTCAGATTCTCCCACCTGAGCTGTGGATCTCTGCAGCTCCTCCAGTTACCATGGGCCTCTTGGTTTCTTCTCTGATTAATGTCCTCCTTGCCCAGCCTGTCAGTTTAGGTCGACAGCCATGTCTTGGTAGGTTTGCAGTTGTGCCATACTCTTCCCATTTTCGGATGCTGAATTAGTGCTCTGTGACATGTTCAAAGCTTGGGACATTTTTTTATAACCTAACCCTGTTTTATCCCTGACTTATCTGGTGTGTTCCTTGGCCTTCATTTGTTCTCTAAGGTTCTCTGACAAACCTCTGAGGGCTTCACAGAACAGCTGTATTTATACTGGGATTAAATTACACACAGGTGTACTCTATTTACTATTTAGGTGACTTCTGAAAGCAATTGGTTCCACTAGATTTTAGTTAGCGGTATCAGAGTAAAGGGAGCGGAATACAAATGCACGCCACACTTTTCACATATTTATTTGTAAAAAATATTGAAAACAATTTATCATTTTCCTTCCACTTCACAATTATGTGTCACTTTGTGTTGGTCTATCACAGAAAATCCCAATAAACTGTATTTACGGTTTTGGTTGTAACATGACAAAATATGAAAAATTTCAAGGGGTATGAATACTTTTTGAAGGCACTGTATGTGTTTTGGTGTTGGAAGTTTCCAGGAGTGTAATTTCCAAATGAAGGACACCTCCTATATATTCATCATACATGGGTTGAGCGCATAAAACAACATTCAAAATACCCTCCTTAGAAAATGCATGCAGCAAGCTAGTTCTTCCATGACGGATTGATGCCATGTTAGACACCAAGGCCATTTTGCCGTACTGGCCCTGTGGTTACTGCTCTTCTCATTGTTTGGGAAGCCACGTAAGTTGTAAAAAAAAGGCTGGTCCTGAACCAGGAAAAAATCTTCTCCATAATGCAATAGTGCCTGTTGTTGTTGCCCTCTGCTTTTCACATATCCGTTCTTGAACTAGCTTCCAAAAGAGTGCATACAATTGCTAATTTTTTTTTTATGATAATCCAACTTTAATCCAGTATCTTGCTCTTTTTATCTAGTTCAGAATTGTTTTTCAGAAATGCGCTGCAAAATGCAGTGGTGAGCATTAATCTGCAGCAGCCAATGAAATATCCGCTTTTTGTTGCCCATTCTAACCTCCAAGTGTTGATGTCTATTATACTTTAATATATTCTGTTGCTGTTTTCATGTTTTATGTAAACTGTACTATACCACTTGAACAAGACAAAAGGTGAGAAGACTGAAGAGTTGCATACCATTTTTATGATGGGTCATTTCAGCAATATACTGTATCACAATGTTCATTTTTCGTCTTGTCCTCATTCTTTTAAAACCTTTTCAAATTCCTCGTACGTGACTGGCATCTAGACTTCCGTTTATAGGGTAACAGAAGGCTTAAATGTTGCCGGGGGCTAATAATACCCTTGAACTGGTTCTTGTTAAGGGGCAAAAGCAATTGCAGCTGTTTGTCAGTCATTCAGCAAGATGCATCATAGGAATGTGTGACTGTATGTCTGACCTCCGAGAATACTCTCTGCTCTTTTATCGTAACTTGTTTGGTTTCTGCATACACCGAAAGTGGTCTTAACCTATTTTTGGTTTTGGGTTTCAGATGTGGATGTTCTTCAGAAGCTGGGCCTCATGGGAAGCAAGCCATCCAGCCGCCCAGTTCCCGAAGGGGTCATACCATTTAAATCGGGATTCATTTTGACGCAGAGAGCGCGTGTAGAAGCCCCCGTTCATGCAGTCATCCCGCCTAGCTTAGGAACGGATCTCACTTTGGTGCTGAGCCTGTGCTCTCACCGCATTAACAATGCATTCTTATTTACGGTCCGAAGCAAAAAGAAAAAACTTGAGCTCGGGTTGCAGTTCATCCCGGGCAAAATTATAGTTTATGTGGGTCACAAGCAGTCTGTATATTTTGATTACAATGTCCACGATGGCCAGTGGCACAATATGGCCGTTGATATTCAAGGCCAAATAGTGACTCTGTATACTTCTTGTGGGAAGCAAAGAGTAAATGCCAGTTTGCCTATAAAGAAAGATAACACATTGGATCCTAATGGGGTTTTCATGCTGGGAAAGCTTAACCAGCAGACAATACAATTTGAAGGTGCTGTTTGCCAGTTTGATATTTATCCTCCCGCCAAGGCAGCTCATAATTACTGTAAATATCTTAAGAAGCAGTGCAGGCAAGTGGATACCTACCGGCCGAATCTGCCACCTATAATTCCACTGCTACCCCAAGAAGCCAGTATGTCTCTCAGCACAGAGATCATTTTAAAATCTCTAGGCAATCTTACCACAGCCTCCCCTCAGTCAGTCAAAACAAACTTGACAACCAACAGCAAAGTCAGGACTCCTTTTGTGAAGTTAACTACCAAAGCCCCAGCCTTGCCTTCCGTGACATCTCCAGCCCCTCACAGAACTCAGCTCTTATCAAGTGTTTCAACTAGGACTTCCACCATCGCACTCAGGATATCTCCAGCCTCTGCCATTTCACTGGGACAGCCTCAGTCTCACGTCACCAAACATGGTGCCCTTCCCAGCCAGAACAGCACAAAGAAGCAGCAGCCAGAGAAAGTGACGAAGAAAGCTGTCTACCAAAAAACAACCATCAAGCCTCTAGAAAGTTCTCATTCTTCCAAGCAGGTTAAAAAGAGCACGGGAAGCCCAAGGAGTACAAACACCACCACTCTAAAGCAAACAGCCGATAAAAGGACTAGTGCTCCATCCCAGAAAATCCAAACTGTCATGAACCTGAATGTCCAACCAACCACATCCTCGGCCTTCTACACAAAACCAGCCTCCGGGGTCATTTATTCATCCACATCGACCATTACCAGCCTGCCATTTACTCACGATTACCTTTGGCTTGACCCAACTGCCTTTCCTTATTTGATGGGACCTCCTGGACCTAAGGGAGATCAAGGAGCCCCCGTAAGTGAAATTACTGTTTTTGTTATAATAACTTAAAATTAAGCCATTGTGAATATTCTGTTTAAAAAGCTATATGTTTTAATTAAAGCTGAACACCAGGCAAACAACTCAAAACACACTAAAATACATATAAGAGTAAGATTTTACTTGCCAAAGATTGGAGCTACCTTCGGTAACTGTGCCGGGAGTGTGCAGGGCTTACTGTCAGTGCCTAGGAGTTAAGCTTTGCTGTACAGGGACTACAAGCCTGGTGATTGGTGGTGTGGTGTGTCAGTCTGATGCACCGCATCTCAGATCTAGGTAAAGAGCCTATGACGTAGGCCCTTTACATATGATCAGCTGTGTTCAGTCACAGCTGATCACATGGTAACAAGGAAGTGCCGCTTATCGACTTTTCCTCTAGTCGCGCTGACAGCCGCGAGTAGAGGAGAGCCGATCGGCTGCTCTCCTGGGGGGGTCTGTGCTGATAATAAGCACATTGATTATCAGTGCAGACCAATCGAGGATGCCCACTGGAGACCATCAGGTGTGCCTACTAGAGCCCACCAGGGATGACAATTAGTGCCCATTAGGGATTGCACTTTGTACCCATCAGTGATGCCTGCCAGTGCCTCCTAATCAGTGCTTCATCTGTGCCACCTCAGTGCCAATCAGTACTGCCTCATCAGTGCCCCCGGTCAGTGCAGCCTCATCAGTGAAGGAGAAAAGTTACTTTATTTACAAAGTTTTGTAGCAGAAAGGAAGAAAAACGTTTTCTTTTTTTTTTTTCAAAATTTTCTGTCTTTTTTATTTGTAGCGCAAAAAATAAAAGCTCCAGTGGTGATCAAATACCACCAAAAGAAAGCTCCATTTGTGGGAAAAAAATGATAAAAATCTTGTTTGGGTACAGTGTTGCATGACCGCGCAATTGTCATTCAAAATGCAGCAGCGCCGAAAATTGGCCCAGGCAGGAAGGGTGGTGAAAGTGCCCTGCATTTAAGTGGTTAAGGTTATATTACTGAATACAAAGCTGCATTAATGTGTGTTTTTATATTTGCCTGGAGTTGAGCTTTAATATATAAACTCTACCATTGTTGTCATTAATAGTGCATTTTTATTGTAGGACATCCAGTAAAAGTTCACAATAGTCAACAGTTTTTAGTGGAGGAAGTGTATTATTCATTCACTCCTCTAAGCTAACATTTTCCATACTCCTAGGTTCCACACATCTGGGTCCAACTCTCCTTTAGTTGTTCCCTGTCCCTGTCTGAGTTTCTCCACTTACTTTTATGGATATGACATGTAGAATGTGCTACAGGATAACTGTAGCGCAACTAGAACTAAAAGTACAGAAATGTCAATGTTGCATGACAATAAAATGGCACCCTCCTGTTTCTATCAGTAATATTCATGTTTTTTTCAGTACTGAGATCTGTAACAGGCCCACCTCCATGCTATTCATGAAGAAATCATTATTAGTCAGTGGCAAAATAATATAAAAAAAACAGCAGATGATTGAAGCAGAAGCCTTACCCATGGGACACAATATGATTCCAGGTGTCATTCTGCATCATATAGATTTCTGTTTTATTTTTTTGTTCCTCTGTTGACTAGTCCAAACTGGTGGAACATTTTATATATTACTGTATTTAGGGTACAGGCTTAATAGCTGGTTCCAGTAGCAGCTTCTAGGATGGAATCTCTTTAACCATTATATTTATGATGTTCTGTGCAATGCAGTGGTTCTCAACCACCGGGCTATGGCCTCCCCTCTCTGTCCTCCAGCAAGCAGCAGATCCCTTCACCTCCCACAGTACCTTCATGCTTCCATCCTAACCCCTAAACCACCCAGAGAGTCCTCTGTGGTGCCCCCAGAGAGTCCTCTGTGGTGCCCCCAGAGAGTCCTCTGTGGTGCCCCCAGAGAGTCCTCTGTGGTGCCCCCAGAGAGTCCTCTGTGGTGCCCCCAGAGAGTCCTCCGCCTCCACGGTGCCTCCTCTAGAAGCCTCATTCCCTACAGGGCCATCAAGTCAGCTGCAGATTCCCTTATTCCCCTACATAACTCCCATCTCCTCAGTGACACTCAGCCAGATCCAGAGCCTCCAGTATTTCAATACATGTTTTTCATCCCCATAACTTTTTTGTGTACCGTATATACTCGAGTATAAGTCGTTCCGAGTATAAGTCGAGGCCCTAATTTACCACAAAAAAATGGGAAAAACTTATTGACCCGAGTATAAGACGAGGGTGAGAAATGCACAGCTACTTTAAGTGGAAAAGAGGGTCAACAATGCCCATTTGCAGCATCACTGTGCCCATTTGCATGCCTCACTGTGCCCATTTGCAGCCATAGGTCCCCTGAACTTCAAACTTGGCAGTTAAGGGTTCCTAGATGCCTCCTAGCTGCAGCCAAAATTTGGGGTCTCTGAACCCAAAGGGTCCCGAAATGACATTGCTGCAGATAGACACAGTTGACCGAATTTGGGGCCCCGTATCTCGGGGCCACTTAGTGCTAAGAACCCCAAATTTGGTGCGCAAACCCAGAGGAACTAGCACCATAACATTTCCAAAGCTGGGGTTTCTAACACCAAGTGGCCTCGAGATACAGGGCCCCAAAAATCAGTTCAGAAAATGTCAAGCACTTTTCTGCAGCAGAGAATGACATTTTCTGAACCAGTTTTGGGGCCCCGTATCTCAGGGCCACTTGGTGCTAGGAACCCCAGCTTTGGATATGTTACGGTACCAGTTCCACTGGGTTTGCACACCAAATGTGGTGTTCCTAGCACCAAGTGACCATGAGATATAGGGCCCCAAAGTTGGTTCAGAAAATGTCAAGCACTTTTCTGCAGCAGAGAATGACATTTTCCGAACCGATTTTGGGGCCCCGTATCTCGGGGCCACTTCGTGCTAGGAACTTCAGCTTTGGATATGTTGTGGTACCAGGTCCACTGAGTATGCATACCAAATTTGGGGTTTCTAGCACTAAGTGGCCCTGAGATACGGGGCCCCAAAGTCGGGTCGGAAAATGAATTTTTTTGCTGCAGAAAAGTGCTTGACTCGAGTATAAGTCGAGGGGGGCACTTTCAGCACAAAAAAATGAGCTGAAAAATTCGACTTATACTCGAGTATATACGGTAAGTATAAACTTTCTATTCTTTAATGTTTTGGGCTTGGAAGACTTTGGAAGAATTTACCAAGCCCTAGTCTCAAAAAGGCTAAGGACCAATTATGTAATGCATACATTGATTACTTAACAATGGATTTACACCAGGACAGAACACCTTGAGCTGGTGAATCCAGTTCTGCAGCCATCAGAGGGGAATATGAGTGGCCATAAAGAAAATGCTTTCAGAAAGTAATTCATTGGTTGATGTTAAAGTGGTATTAAATCTAAAACCAAATATGTATTATATTGCAGCTTACCAAGCATTCAATGTGGTGGCTGCTTCAGTTTTCTTTTCTTTGGCTTTCTTTGTGTCTGTTTTCACCTGGTGACCTGTGAGATATACTAGCAGATTTAAATACACTAACAAATTGTAGCCAGACTCCAGCTCACACTTTATAATCAGTTACAGCAAACATTTTTTTCCTTTTGGGATAAAGTTTTTATATGGATAATCAAAAGCTGACCATTATAAACACCTACACAAACTGCTGGTAATAAATGGGTTGTTTCATCCATGTGTACTGATACATTCTGCTGTAGAGCTTGTGCTTTTGAAAAACAGACATTAGCTACATTCACACTCGCCCTATTCAGTGCAATGACAGGTCACTGGCGACCGCAGCTACTCGTGGCTCAGCTAGTGATTACCTGTGGATCGCTACTGGAGCGCATGTGAATGGGGCCAGTGGTCACACCTAGCCGAGGAGAGCCGCAGAAGAAATCAAAAGATTCTTACTGCTACAGTTTCACCAGCCCTAATCTCAGGATGGAATTTAACCTTGCTGGCCAGATCACTAGATGAAATTAGACTAAAGAAAGCCTAAAAAAAGAAAATGAATACAGCCTTCACATCTAAGAACTGGTAAGCTGCAATACATGTTTGCTTTTGGGTTTAATACTGCTTTAATTTGGGTTCTTCAGCTACCTGTCTGCTGGGATTTATCTGAACCTGCCATATGTGGAGGGACAAAATTATGATTTGGTGACTAGTGTGGTAAAGGGTAAGCTTGTGAAAAATAAAAGACTCTACAAAACTCACAGATTAGACCACCCAGAATTTCCACTTTTGAACTCCATTCAGGCCCCAGCTGTAACTTCTCAGACCCTAAAAATGATGTCCAGCTCTGACAGATATAGGTGGTTCAAGTAAGTTCTGAGTATCTACTGTATATTGTTCAGCAAACAGTGGAAATGATCATACAAAAGTGACATAAATGCGCTATTGCAGCCAACAAACATCAAATTAAGTCTTCCATTGGGGCTATTTAATAATCAGACATTACCGTTGCTCATACCAGGGCCAATAATCAGCAGCGAAGGAATAAAATAGATATCTTGTAAAGTGCTGTGCAATATTTACTTAATCATTGACAACTCAAAAAAAGTGATGAATTTTTCAATTATCCCAATATCGTGATAAATCAATATTTTACCATATTATATACAGTATCTCACAAAAGTGAGTAAATACCTCACATTTTTGTAAATATTTTATTCTATCTTTTCATGTGCCAACACTGAAGAAATTACACTTTGCTACAATGTAAAGTAGTGAGTGTACAGCTTGTATAACAGTGTAAATTTGCTAAATACAAAGACAGGTGTGTCTTGCCTACAGTCAAGCATGGTGGTGGGAGTGTCATGGTCTGGGGCTGCATGAGTGCTACCGGCACTGGGGAGCTACAGTTCATTGAGGGAACCATGAATGCCAACAGGTACTGTGACATACTGAAGCTGAGCATGATCCCTCCCTTTGGAGACTGGGCCACAGGGAAGTATTCCAACATAACGACCCCAAACACACCTCCAAGATGATCACGGCCTTGCTAAAGAAGCTGAGTGTAAAGGTGATGGACTGGCCAAGCATGTCTCCAGACCTAAACCTATGACCTATTAAGCAACTGTGGGGCATCCTCCAACAGAAGTTGGAGGAGCGCAAGGTCTCTAACATCCACCAGCTCTGTGATGTCATCATGGAGTAGTGGAAGAGGACTCCAGTGGCAACCTGTGAAGCTCTGGTGAACTCTGTGCCCAAGAGGGTTAAGGCAGTGCTGGAAAATAATGGTGGCCACACAAAATATTGACACTTTGGGCCTAATTTGGACATTTTCACTTAGGGGTGTACTCACTTTTGTGGGATGATTGAAGAATTCATCACATTTTTTGAGTTATCAATGATTATGTAAATATTGAGCAGCACTTTATAAGATATCTATTTTAATCCTTCACTGCTGATTATTGGCCCTGGTATGAGCAATTGTAATGTCTGTTTGATTATCAACCCCAATAAAAGACTTAATTTGATGTTTGTTGGCTGCAATAGCGCATTCATGTCACTATTGTATGATCATTTCCACTATTGATGAAAATGTGAGGGGTGTACTCATTTCTGTGAGATACTGTGTGTGAATGTGTATATAGGTATGTGTATGTTTGTGTGTGTGTATGTATGTATGTATGTGTATGTATGTGTATGTATGTATATATATATATATATATATATATATATATATATATATATATATACATACATACATACATACATACATACATACATACATACATACATACATACACACATACACACACACGTATTTATTATATGCAGTATTCCAAATTAAAAGACACAAATAATTCAGAAGTCCATAAGTGTTGCAGGTGAGAGGGTTCCATTACCACCGTAATGTAATAAATTCAAAGCTGTTTTTATGACTATCAATGCAAATAGGTACTCATTCGCCAATGTGACCACTCTTCAGTGAATAGCACCACGATCACTCTCTGCTCTCACCTTAATACATAGACCTACTATAGGTCACTGCGTGCTTTTACCTTTCAAAGGGGTCTTATTGGCCACCTCCAAGTATCTAGGTACTTCTGAATTCCACCTCAAAAGTTGGCAATGATGTAAAATCTCCCCAGCAGGTGTTCCACCATTATTGCCACCATATTTCTCAGTAGTGCACCACCCTAAAAAAGGATTATTATATGTACAGGTCCATGTCCTCTTAGGGGTAAGACTACAGCATCACCAGTCCATTTCTATCCAGGCAGCTCCTTCCAGGTGCCGTGAAGACGTCACTAGGCTCCGCCCTAACCCGTTTTCGTATTGCACAGTTTTTGTCATTACAATGGCTACATCTGTCTCATGATGCCTAAAAGTGGAAGACAGCTTCTATCCCTGTATAGGACATTCCCTTTATGGTAGGAGGATCACAAAAGATGTATTTGAAAGCAGTAGGTACTGATAAGGCAGTGAGAGAAATGAAGATGAGTTAGCCAATTCCTCACTGGTCGTCATCTGCAAAGATGCTTTGATGGCTTCCACTATAGTAACTTGGTAAACAAAGTTCCTTGGCATTATAAAGTCATTCTGTGAGTTCAGGTCTGTTATGTTAGATACTGGAGCTTCTAAAAAGAAAAAAAAAACCTCGGACCGACGTTGCATCTACCTAAGTAAGTATGAATAAAAAAAAAAAAACCTATACTTCTCTTTTAAACCATTATAGTTTCTCTTTAACAACGCAGTGGGGTTTAAAATATGTATAGATTATATATATAGATAGATAGATAGATAGATAGATAGATAGATAGATAGATAGATAGATAGATAGATAGATAGATAGATGGATAGATCTATATCTCTCTTGCTTATTAAGCCAGTCACATGATGTAGGCATGGTTTTCTATATTATACTTTCTCAGTCTATATACAGAGAAACACGTTATATGTAAATGTCTGAATTTATAGTTACTATGAGTGGAGGGACCAATTCCCTGACAGCACAGTTAGCCCAGGTGCAGCCATAGTATGTTTTCAGTTTACAGAATGGAGCATAGTTGTGCACACTGGAACAGGCTGTGAGTCATACACACATTACTGGCAGCCTATACTGATGAGGTCACAACTAATTTCCTCCTCATCCCGAGCAAGGAATCACTTTTTTTGTCAATTGTTCAGCTGCGAATATTAATTCCAGGGAAATCCCTAGTACTTTCCTCTGCCTCGGACCAAGAGAGCAGAGTGTTCTCTCCTTATTAATGTGTTACGAGGCTCACAGCTTCAACGAGCGGCGTTCATATATACGCTTGGCTCCTGGAATCTTGCACTGCACTGTTATCAAGGTCACTTGTGAAGATCTCCAGATGCATCATATTTGAGCGGGAAAATGGATGCCAATTTTTGTGGGGCTCGCTCTGGAGCCTGGAAACTGATAGCCTTTCTTACTCCCCACCTTCTTAGTTTCTGTGTCTCGCATTGTGTGGTATCCAGATATTTCACAAGACACCAAGCTAAGAAGTTAAGTGTTAAAGGATATAAGCAAATCGAGCTCCATAACTTATGGCTACTAATTGGGTGAATCCCAAATGTTGGATTTATTACCAGGTTCAGTGAACTAAAGGTGAAATAATAATTCAAGACCCAAGGCCAGCTTTCTTAAAAAAAAAATAGAATTCCATTTCTTTCTAAATAAATAGAATTATGTTTGTCGGGCAATACCTTCTCTACGCTCTAGTGCTGCCCCATGGCTCTTCATCTGTGTTCCAGTGCCAGGTTCTGCTGCTTGGCTGTAGTGCTGACAGGGAATGAGGAGTGAATGAGAGGAGTATAGAGCAGATTCAGTGACCTGACAGTGTTGTCCCTTCTATGTTTAATCAGCGAGGAATAGATACCACTTTATTCCTTGACACTACAGAGAAAGTGGTATTGCTCTCCTGGCTGTCCTTCTTGGCAAAGGTGTATGAATCAAAAGTTGCTGGACAGAATTGCAAATACTTTGGCAGATAAGACCATTCACATGTATTTGTTCAGCTGTTTTTGCTAAATTCCAGCTTAAGTAACTTATGTAGCTGTCTTATTTGGTGAAATGTAAGTTTAATATGTTTGCTCATAACATGACATCTTTAGACCAGCTAGGACACGTGTCAAACACAAGGCCTGTAAGCTGAATCCAGAGGTGTGGTCTTCACACCTGTCCCCCAACTGGGACACCTCCCTTTTCTAGGCCCCCACCTGGTTTCAGCACTTTGCAGCACAGAGAGGACAGAAATCCTCCACCAGATCCTGCGCTGCTCTGTGCAGCCATAGAGAGACTTGTCTCTGCCCCCCCCCCCTTCTCAGCAGTCAACAGATAAGAGAAGGACAGGACTCCGTGCAGCTGCAGCACCCTCTAGTCCAGCCCTCCTCTGGTCCTTCTCCAGAACTTGCACTTTCTGCTTCCCAGCTCCACCCCAGTTTCTTCCCAGAAACAAGGTAAAGGGGTGCACTTTGATGGAATGGAGGGTGGGGGACTCTTGACTTTGAATGGTGGGGGGCTCTTGACATCTAAAGTAAGGGAGGTGGGGTGCTCTGGACATGATTTTCCGATGGGAAATGTTGGATGCGAGCTTGTTGGCTGCAAGTCCGACCGTGTGTATGCTCCATCGAACGTTTGTTGTCGGACTTTCCGCCAACAAATGTTTGCTAGCAGGTTCTCAAATATTCCACCAACAAAACTTTGTTGTCGGAATTTCCGATCGTGTGTACACAAGTCCGTCACACAAAAGTTCACGCATGCTCGGAAGCAAGCAGAAGGAGCCGCACTGGCTTTTGAACTTCCTTTTTCTTGACTCGTCGTACATCTTGTACGTCACCACGTTCCCACGCTCGTAATTGTTGGCCAACATTTGCGTGACCTTGTGTGTATACAAGACAAGTTGGAGCCAACAACCTTCAAACAAAATCCAGGGTTTTGTTGTCGGAAAGTCCGATCGTGTGTACGAGGCATTACAGTTACCACTGGCCCTTTGAGGGAAACCATAAGACTGACGTGGCCCGCGATAAAATTGATTTTGACACCCCTGAGCTACGGCTAGGCAACATAGTTCATTAATTGCTATTGATATAACTGAAATACAAAAGTTCAACTCTCATTGTTTTCATTGGCTTATTTCAGTACAACTGAGGAGAGTTGGTTAACATAGCTTTAAAATTTTACTCCAATGGAAAAAAAAAGTATTGTCCTAGCTCGAAAAGTAAGATCTGTGTTTTTTTTCTAATCTAATGTTCTTTCTTTGGCCCCTACCCCTCCTCCTAAAACTTTGATCTGAAAACTTTAGGTTATATAAAAATGTAAAATAATCCAAGCTTTTCTTTTTGGAGTACGTCATCAGATTCTACATAAATTCTCAGTAATGATCCGTGTGGCTGAAGGACATCTGCTTTCAGATAGCCCTGCAGATCTCTGCGCAGGTCGAGCGTGAAAAGTGGAAGCCGTGTTTGCATCTCTCCTCATTATGTTTACCCATGTGCAAATTTATTGAAGCCATATACTGTATGCATCCTGTATGAATGAATATAAGCAAACTGTTTAATGCAGTCTTCATTCTGAGGGTGTAGTACCCTCCCAGTTGCAGATGGTGTGTATTAAATCCATATGTCATATAAAAAATATTTCCATTGCAGAACATCCACACACTTCATGCTCACCAGATCTCCACTCTCCTCCCGCCTCAGCACTTCACACTTTGGCCAGGTGAAAAAATCACACGTAGGGAAACATATACTGCTTCATAAGCACCATGAGGAAGTGAGCCTTATAATTTACCAGAATGATGGTGAGTCATGGGTATCAGCTTGGCAAGCAAAGCCCCAAATTTATTCCATCTTATCTCCAATATTTATTGAAGAAACACATTAGGTCTTGCGTATCAAAGTTTTAAAGTTGAAATCCAGACAGACAGCTTAACTCACAGTTGGAATGCCTTTATGGGAATTGTTTACCTGCCAAAAGATTTGTAATTTTGTTCAGCCAGGATTGTGGTACAGACATCACAGCCAAACTGTGTCTTCATTTAGTTTCAATGCAGTTAAAGTGGTGTTCCGGCTGAAAATTATACTTTTTAAATAAAAATACCCCTATAATACACAAGCTTAATGTATTCTAGTAAAGTTAGTCTGTAAACTAAGGTCTGTTTTATTAGTTTATAGCAGTAGTTTGTTATTTTATAAACTTACAGCAGTCCGCGGCCATCTTAAGTGTGGGCATCTGAAGCCAGACTGTATGTCTTCCTGGATCTCATCCTTGCAGATCTCCCACATGCTCAGTGCAGCACAAGCAGTGTAATAGGTTTCAGGTCAGGCTTCCTTAGCAACGGCAGTATCAGAGGAAGTTGCCGCCCCTTCCCAGAAGGCATTGCAAACAGGAAATGATGCGATGGGCCACGGCCAGGGAGGAGGAAGTTAAAAATGAACACAGCAGATATACAGTAGGTGCTGAGAAAAAAAATTAAAAAATATCCAATTCGTTTACAGTGCACAGTTTAGTGAGGGATGCTAAAGAGTTGTAAAAGTGGGTGGAACTCCACTTTAAGCAGAGCAGCCTGACCAAGGACCCACCCCAGCATTGAACGGGCATCACCATACTCATGTGGTCATAACTCCTGCCCATTGCCAAGGCCTTCTACTATGTCTGGTTGATTGTTCCTCCTGAAATGTTTGGCCAGCAGTTACATGCATACATATTGTACATAACATACATAAATATATCTATTAGAACAAGTGTCCTTTTGGATATTTCGTGTACCTCTGGCCATGCTCTGAGCTGTATTATGTTTTGGTAGAAAACACAAATACAACACAGAGTAAGTGAGGTCGTATACAAGCATATCCGTCATTGAGAACAATAAGCTAGTTGTTTGCTTGCGCAGTACTGCCAAGACCCTTGTCAGTTTTTTTTTTTTCTTTGCTTGGTGCTTGCATGCTGGGGGGCTCCTTACCTTTACCTTATTCCTAATCATATGGAGAGCATGGCTGCGGTTACAACTCTTCTGTGGACAACATGAGGTGCACTGAATGGAAATTTTGGTACCGAAACCAATAATGCAGGATGCACTTGGCCTAAAACCAAAACAGAAAATTACAGTTTTAAAAAAATATATATTTTAATATCTTGAATTTAAATGAATTTGTCACCCATTATTGACACTTTAACACAAGAAAAGCTCAAGAAAAATGCACCCCTTTTATCCTGGATTCACACTAATAATTAAATGGTTAGGCTAAAAAAAGACACGAGTCCATCTAGTTCAACCCAAAAAAAAAAAATCACACAAATCCATATACACAATCCTATACCCACAGTTGATCCAGAGGAAGGCGAAAAACCCCAGCAAAGCATGATCCAATTTTCTACAGCAGGGGAAAAAATTCCTTCCTGATCCCCCCGAGAGGCAATTGGATTTTCCCTGGATCAACTTTACCTATAAATGTTAGTATCCAGTAATATTATGTACATTTAGGAAAGAATCCAGGCCTTTTTTAAAGCAATCTACTGAGCTGGCCAAAACCAGCATGTCATTCGCACAGAAATCGCAGCACATTCCTGTGCAAATTACATGCGGTGTCTCTGGAGTGCAATTTGAGCCATGGATTTGTATGGCTGAAATCACACCGCATTCGCACCAAACTAATGCAGGACCCTTTTTTTTGTCTGCACCAGAATCAGATCACATGGGTGTTAACACCCATGTGATCCAATTCTGCAAATCACACTCCATTTTCCAAACCAATTTTGGGGTGTCATTAACATACACTCCGCAATCAGTTTGCATGAACGGGTTGCAATTTTTGATGTGGTGCCGAATACGCAGCCAATTCGCTGGGAATTCGCACCAAAGCTAGTGTGAACCGAGGCTTAAATTGTGTATGTCTTCACCGCACCAAACACGCACCTCCCCATTGAAATGCATTGAACACACAGCAAGAACGCACCTGTTACATTTTTGATGCGTTTTTTTGAGTCACGTGAACCATGAAAAACACACCATAAGCACAGTAAAATCACATCAAATTTGCATGCATTTTCTTTGGCATTCTTGGCACCTTTTTTCTTTATCGGCAAAATGCCAAAATTATGTTTTCGCTATGTTTCAGCCGCTTACATTTCCGTGCATCTCTACTTCATATAGTTAGGCCCTTTCCACCTCCCAGCTATACATTCTACTTATGGCCTCTACATGAGAATACGAATAAGAATTATTAGTTTTAATTCTCATTTTCATTGAGATGGTTGTAGGTAGCAACCCCAAATACGTTTTTAATGCAGACAGAAGTCCACTTTTTTGGGTAAGCAATCATACGACTGTAAGTACAAGAAATCAGATAGTAAATTACCCTCTATTGAAGAGATTGTTCACCTAAAGAAATATTGGGGAAAATCACACTCCGTCATAGACAAAAAAATCACCTGGGCACACAAAGAAAAAATAGAAAAATTCCCTCCTGATGCATCTTTTGTGCAGTTACCAGCAAAGTGAACCTCCTTAGGGATGAGTGGTGACACACCACACCTATCGCATAGAGGTGTGGAATGGCCGTACGACTTGAAAGAGATTCCCAAATATTCTCGTGTTTCTAAATGAGACCTAATTTCACACATGGAAGCTAATTCTTAGGAACTAGTCAAAGAAATAGTAAAACTTGATAAATGAACTTTCTATGAAAATAAACAACACCTTGTTTTCTAAAGCTAACCATGCACATTAATGGGCCTGTCTGGTTGAATACAAATGAAATTGAATAGTTGGGCATTTTTTTTTTTTTGTTCTGCCTGAAGGCTGTACAGCATGGATGGACAAATCCCCTTCATCTAACTTGTCAGAACCAACATGGCTAGCAACTTTGGCATGTTTAGAAACTGAACAAAGGGAGCCTGGAAAGGGTTAAAGGGGGGGATTGCCCTACCTTTTAAAGTGATTGTAAAGGCTTGTTTATTTTTTATATAAAAATAATAAACCTGTTATACTAACCTGCTCTGTGTAGTGGTTTTGCACAGAGCAGCTCAGATCTTCCTCTTCTGGGGTCCCTCTGCCGGTGCACATGGCTCCTCCCTCCTGTTGAGTGCCCCCAAGCCGCTCTTTGTGTCCATTAAGACAAAGAGCCGTGGTTTAGCCCTGCCACGCCCCCCCCCCCTCTCTCCTGATTGGTGCCATTGGCTCTCGCTGCTGTCAAAGTCAGTTAGTCACTGCTGTGTCTCAGCCAATCAGGATGGACAGTTACGGATAGCAGAGGCACTCGTGCACATCGCTGGATAGAGAAGGGGCTCAGGTAAGAGTGGGTAAGGATTAGATCATCTGTCAATTTTCCCACATTTCCTTACATATTTGGTAAGGTTGAATAAACACAACAGTCCGTCCAGTTCAACCTGTGTTGGTGTGTGTGTGTGCATGTGTTCCAGTCCTGTTTATTTATTACAGGTACTTGTATAGTGCCATCTGTTTATGCAGTGCTTTACATATATATTGTACATTTAAATCAGTCCCTGCCCTCTTGGAGCTTACAATCTAAGGCCCCCATACTCACATTCACACATACACATAGTGGGGACGATTTAGACAGGAGCAATTTAACATACCAGCATGTCTTTGAAGTGTGGGAGGAAACCAGAGTACCCGCAGGAAACCCACGCAGGTACAGGGAGAAGATCCAAACTCTAGGCAGGTAGCGCCGTGGTTGTGACAGGGTTATATATGTACGGGAAGTGAGGGAAAATCTGCAATGGGCACAGACAGAAATACACCTCTGGAAGTGGTTTCAGCCTTTTCCTACTACAAAAAAAAAAATCTTTATTTCTGTTTGCGTTGCTATCGAAGAGTTCCCCTCATTTCTTGTCTAACATTATCAACAGAAGAAGTAAAAAGGAAACCTTTCTAATAGAGCCCTGTATTGCATTAAAACCTGGCAGGGGTTCTAACCCTTCCCACTCTATTCAAAACTAGAAAAAAGGTTGGACTTGACATGCACGTTAAAGTGGTTGTAAACCTCAGGCATGAAATATGAACAAAGCATATCCCTCTAACTTTGGTTCTCAACTCCTGTCCTCAGGACCCCCTAACAGGCCAGGTTTGCAAGATAACTGAAATACATCACAGGTGATATCATTTGCTGCTCAGTGATTGCAGTATTGTAGTCTGCATCTCCCCAAGGTAATGCATAAATCCTGGCCTGTTAGTGGGTCCCGAGGACAGGAGTCGAGAACCACTGCTCTATAGTGTGTGCTTGTCTCAGTTAAGAGCGCTAATGCCTCGTTTCCACTGAGCGGATCGGTTCGGGTCGGTACAGTTTGGAAGGCCTAGAATGGTCCGGCCTATTCAGGTGAGCGTTTCCACTGCAAGTCGGACCAACAGGGGCCATACGTGGGTTTAGAAAAAATGCCTAGGATGGCGTCACACGTCCACCAATCAGTGGAATGTATCGTAGCTCCGCCCTAACCAAACTGTACGATTTTTTTTTTTTTTTTTTTTTTTTTTTTATGGCCCCACATCTGAAGCAGGACCCTGAATGGTGCGGTTCGGTTCAGTTGTATGGGCCGCTTTCATAATGGAAACACTCAAAATAGCGTACCGTACCGAACCGATCCGCTCAGTGGAAATGAGGCACTAGTGTAATTTTTGGCCGCTGCCTTGTTTCTCTATCAGCATGAATCACTTCTGACGAGTTTTTCTGATGCCAAGAGAAAATTGGTGACAGCGGAGGGATATCCCGCTGTTTGACAGCCTCAGCTCTGTTCCTGTGAATTGTGTGAGGGGGGGGGGGGGTGCCCCTTCCCTTCCATTCCTTCCAATCAGCACTTATGAGCTTTCATCACTAAGCTCTGCAGTGTGTAATTTCAGCTCTCCGTCCACTTTTTTTCTGACCGCTCAGACAAGCTTTATATTCTGGACTTTGAAAGTAGAGAAGACTGCAGATAAACGGGTACAACTTATGTAGGAGTATTTGTTTCATCCCTGTGTATCACCTGAGGCCTGTCATTTCACTGGGTATATGTAAGGATTTACAACCGCTTTAACCCCTTCAGCCCCAGAAGAATTGGCTCCTCAATGACGAGGCCAGGTTTTGCGATACGGCACTGCGTCGCTTTAACTGACAATTGCGCGGTCCTGCAACGTGGCTCCCAAACAAAAAGTCATTTTTTCGCCACAAATAGAGATTTCTTTTGGTGGTATTTGACCATCTCTGCGATTTTTACTTTTTGCGCTATAGACAAAAAAAGAGCGACAATTTTGAAAAAAACACACTTTGTACTTTTTGCTGAAATAAATAGCCCCAATTTTTTTGAAAAAAAAGCTAATTTTTTTCTCAGTTTAGGCTGATATGTAATCTTCTACATATTTTTGGTAACAAAGATCGCAAAAAGCCTATGTTGATTGGTTTGCACAAAAGTTATAGCGTCTACAAAATAGGGGATAGATTTATGGCATTTTTATTATTATTATTTTTTTTACTAGTAATGGCAGCGATCTGCGATTTTTATCGAGACTGCGACATTATGGCGGACACATCGGACACTTTTGACACACTTTTGGGTCGACTGACACTTGTACAGCAATCAATGCTATAAAAATGCACTGATTACTGTTTAAATGTCACTGGCAGGGAAGGGGCCAACACTAGGGGGCGATCAAGGGGTTAACTGTGTTCCCCATTTGTGTGTTCTAACTGTGGGGGATGGGACTGACTATAGGAGATGAGAGATCGTTGTTTCCAGCTCGTAGGAACTCACAATCTCTCTCTCCTCACAGAACGGGGATGTGTGTGGTCACGAGCATCAGCACCCCCCCTGTGCAGCGGGCGTGTGCGTCTGCTATGCGTCTGCTATGCCCCCTAAAAGGACTGACGTATAGCTACGATGGTTCGCAGGATCGTGCCGACCTCCCGCAGTATAGTGACGGCGGCTGGTCGGCAAGTGGTTAACGAAAATGCTTTTGACTTGTTAGCCTAGATAAAGAGAAGACCTTGTCAAAAACAACTCCCGTGTGCGTCTTCTTAAAATAAATATTGCTGTGACATAAAAGGACTTGATTTTGGGGGAATGCGGGTGAGATGGCTGTAGAGACATGATGGCCCCTAGCAGAGTGACCAGTGTTCTATCAGAATACCGCTACCCATCAGAAATTGCAACGGAAGTGACGTTGCAAACAAAATTGCTTATTGCGCATGTGCTATGCATCTCAACATGGCTGTTAGGCATTTCAATAGGCTTCCTAAACTGACAGAACACAAAGGCGGCAGCGGACCTCTTCTTACTCCCAGGCAAGTCTTGAATTTCACACTTATTTTAGCAAATACCTCACCTTTATATACTGAAATAGACTATTTCACCACGACCGAGTGAAGGTCTCAAAAAATGTCACTCTGCTCCAAATGACTATCAGTTTAGTGCTCAGCAGTGCAGGGTGTACCAAGATGGTTTTCGCCACCTTCTGACTGCAGGCTTGTCGCTGCTTTTCAAATGCAACATCAAAACAGTGTCACAGATTTAAAAATACTGCATTTCAGTATATAAGGTAAGTTTTTAATGCTAAAAATAAGTGTGAAATTGAAGACTTGCCTGGGTGTACGAAGATGTCTGCTGCTGCCTTTATGTTCTGTCAGTTTGCAAAACTTATTGGAACACATAGCTGCCATGTTGGTACGCATGGCGCATGCACGGTAAGCATTTTTTGCTCCGAGCGTCACTTGCGTTACATTTTCTGATGGGTAGCGGTATTCTGACAGGACATTGGCCCCGATACTATGGCCTGTGATCCTAGACTCAGACCCGATGTAGGGGATCGGCATGAGGGGTGGTGGCTGCAGAGGAAGGAGTAATTTCATGTGCCTCTCTGCAGGGCATTCCTAGACAGTACTTTTTGGTTTTCCATTGCTCTTTTACATTGAAAGCCTGTTTTTCTTGAGGGCTGACTAAAATATATGGGCACTTTCATCCATTGTCAGGTGTCTGCCCAGACAAGCAGCAAGAGGTATTCCTTGGTTTTCTGGATTGGGAAACATGATGGAAGTTTGGAACAAGAGGTGTAAAGGTCAACAAGTGCTGTAGATTTATTGGACTTTGTGAGGGGGTTGTCCAGAGATAAGGGGCTCTCCTGCAGGCATGACAGAGGTGTATGGATTCCAGGATTGAAAGAAAGCAGGCCAAGACAGAGCCTTGGTAGGAGTAGAGGAGCAATGTGATTGAAGATAAGATATCATTGCTGCAAAGGATGGAAGGAAAGTGTAGGAGTCCTCTGCCCTGTTTGTGACTGAAGTAATTGTAGACCTGTTCTCCATACAAACTTCATCTATGCAATCCACATCTCTGATATCATACTTTATCATAATTATTGTATAATATTTTATTTATGGAATTTAAATAAGTGCAGACTTCTACTGTATATCCCTATTAATGTGGAAAATATCAAACAGCTAAAGTGACTAGAGCAATAAGATCTAGCAACCACAGTAAATGGCAAGTGCAAAAAAAAAATCACGCAACACACAGTGTACAGTAAAAAAATCAAACAAGTATCTAGGTCAATAAATATTCAAAAAGAAATGGGATATAGATAGATGGATATCAGTATCTCAAAAAAGTGAGTTCACCCCTCACATTTTTGTAAATATTTTATTACATCTTTTCATGTGACAACACTGAAGAAATGACACTTTGCTACAATGTAAAGTAGTGAGTGTACAGCTTGTAAAACAGTATAAATTTGCTGTCCCCTCAAGATAAACATACATCCATTAATGTCTAAACCGCTGGCAACAAAAGTGAGTACACCCCTAAATGAAAATGTCCAAATTGGGCCCAATTAGCCATTTTCCCTCCCTGGTGTCATG